>CM076570.1:1343610185-1343722969 GCA_034641835.2 Pinus albicaulis | reverse complement strand
ATTGTTGGGCTTCAGAAATGTCGTATTTCATCCACCTTTCCCTTCACTATTCCTTACATCTCATCATCCCATTAACCTTTCATTATATCATTTCCATAAATACATTTGGGTTTCACCTTCCTATTTTCCACTTTATTCATTTTTGTATTATAAGTGAATTTATGATTAAATATTATAAAATATACATGTTTTAATATATATCTCAAGAATGTGTGAGCTTTGTAATGTGTAGGAGAAATGTGAAGGATTAATTCTAAACTTCTGGAATATCTCCTCCACCATATTAAGGAGATAATTATGCAAGCCTATTCCTAAGGAGAAGATCATGGAGGATTTGGTTGGCATGTCTTATTCAAGATATGTGAGAGATGTATGGAGGATTCAAAGGGATCATGTCTTGTAATAATGGGAAAGTAGTTGAGAGTGGTTGAATGAGATGGTTAGCTTCTTCATGTATATAAGAGAGTGCTCTCTCTTCATTTTGATTAGTTCAGGAGCTCAGGAGTTCATAAGTTCAGAAGTTCATTAGATTAGCTTTAAGAGATAGTTTTGTAATTAGGAGAGGGGGATTCTTAACTGTGACTCATATTCTTTTATTGTATGCTTTCATGGTTTGTCATTTGATTCTTGTAATGTAATTTGAAATGGCGTTATTTTTGTGAGCTCACATATGTTGTTTGTCATTCAGCTCTTCACATGTTGTATTGCTTTTCCTTTATGTAATTTCCTGCTTTCATAGTTGATGCTTCAATGCCTTCCTAGACTAATTTGATTTCAGTAGTTTAGATTAGATTAGTTCCACTTCGGTCCTGCATATATAGTGCATGTGCTTCGTAAGTCTACGAACCTCGGATTGACAATTTAAATGGTTGGGCAAGTACTACAACGGAATTAAACGACAATAGTTTCACCCAACATTTTGGCGCCGTTGCCGGGGAAGCACGATGGATTGAAGTTCAGTTTGATTTTTTTTGCAAAGTGTGAATATCAGGAAACAGGTGCTGAAGATTCCTGCTTGAGGAATAGGGTCCTGTTCTCCATTGATTAATCTTCTTTTTCTGCAGTATGACTGATATCAGGAAATAGGTGCTGAAATTTCCTGCTTGGAGGAATAGGGTCCTTTTCTCTGTTATGGTTTATTGATCTTCTTTCCTGCAAGTGTGTTTGATTTCCGCAACTGTGAAGAGTGTTTTTTTTCTGTTTCAGCATGAGTGTTTTTATTTATGCAAGTAATTTATTTTCATTTAAGTTTTTTAGATTTAAGTTTTGGGTGCAGTAAGAATCCCTTCTTCAACATGGTTTAACAATGAGTGTCAGCTTGGAATTACTTACTCAGATCCTAGCAGAAGTCGGGATCTCCTCTTCCTTGGAAGAAGAGATCTTGACAAGAATTAAAAGTTCAACTACTCCCCAAGAAACAAACGAAGATTCAACATCTGAAGAATCATGCACATCTAATGGCGAACAATCATTCGAACAGGAAATCGAGGAAGAAGAAGAGGAGCTACAACATGATCTAAGTAAGAGAAATCGTGCCTATCAAAGCCTTATCGAACAATGGTTCCAGGTAAGTACTCGATTAGATTCGTTTTTTTATTTTTATTTAGTTGATTTGCAGTTTCAGCAACCAAACTCATTCACACTGGAATATTTTCATTTTTCAGTTAAACAATGGCTATTGAATATATTGCTGTTACTGCTACATGAATGGCTTCATTGGAAATTTAATTACACGTAATTAATTTTTAAAATTCTAATTAGTATAGAGTAGGCAAGCTTTCATTTTCAGTTTTTGCTTTCATTCTCAATTTTGTTTTTGCCTAGAATAAGTATGCTCTCCTCCGCGCTTAGTGCGATCGCGAGGATCAGAAAATAAAAATGAGTTAAACTAATTTCAGGAATTTAAAAAATAAAAATAAAAATAAAAATAAAAAATAAAAAAAAAAAAAAAAAAAAATTCATGTTTTGCAATATGCCTAATCGATTTTACCATTAATTTGCAAATCATTTTTTTTTTCTTTTCTCCATTTGCGAAATTTTTTTTTTAATAAACCATGAATTGAGGCTGAATAAAAACAAACTGAGGTTTTATCTGAATAGTCGCTAAAACTGTGTTTAGCAGTTGCTGAAACTGTGTCTAGCGCTTTTATAACAGTGGCTGAAACTGTGTCTAGCATTTTATCAGAACAGTTGCTGAAACTGTGTTTTTTGGACATACTAAAATCTGCAGCAAACAATTAGGTGATCAAACCTGCAAAAACAATTGAATCAGAAATTTCCCAGGATCATCGTTTCACTAAAATAACTGTAAGTTTCATTGGAATTACAAGCTGTAGCGATGCCATCCCTCTGTCCACTGTTCATAAACCTGCAACAACAGACCAAATCGATAAGCAGCAAACAAATGAAACCGCAATAAAATAAAAGATAATTCTCATTGTTTGCATATTTTGAACGCTGGAATTTTCTTTCATGATTAATTCTCACACCTAATTTGAGATACTATGCGGGGGATGATTGAAAAATGTCGGCCAAAATCCACGGGTTGTTACACTATCTTTGGCATTTCAAGATAATAGGAATGAAATTCCATCGATATCACTGCCATATAACTATTTTTATGGATTTGTTTTCCTGAATTTTCCATCCGTGGCATACTTTATCGAGATTAATTGACTATGCTGTTACGGACTCCTTCTTTACGGGCTGCAAGTTTTTCTCCCTGCTACCAGGCAGGAATCGCGCAGTTTTGAACCTGATAATACGCCAGGCAATTTGTTGGCCCCAATAAGAAACAACGAAGATCTTAATCCAAATTCTAGCGAACATGCATTTCTCGCTATCCCCGAATCTGATAGCCGGTCCATATTTAGAAATGGAGAAGATGTCATGGCAAAATCTGCGGAAGATTTTTTTTTTCTGCCATTCTATCTATCTCGCGCATCTCTCTCCTCTGGAGGTCGCACCTCTGCTACCTTTTTGACAGGCGCTGCAACGCACTGATAGTAATGATAATTTTGTTTCAAGTGATGCATTTGAATGAAGTAATCCTGGTGAAGTCGACAAGAAGAAAGAAATAGTGCAGGTTGTCGTCTGTCCAGTCAAGTTTTCCACGAATGTCAGTATGCATCTTTGTTTACATGCACACGTAATTTAAAGTTGTAAATTCTGCTCAGGTTTTAGAGTTAAAGAAGGCTGATGCTACCGGCTTTAAGCGCCGCTTGCTTGGTGACGTAAAGTATTCAAATCATTCCTTGGAGGAAGTTGCTGGAATGGTACAGGACATAACCCAAATTTTTGAGAAAAATATGGTCTTATTCGTGACTTGACAGCATACTTGAGAACGCTGAAGGCAGTTCACTCTGGCGTAGACCTTGAATCTACCATTGTAACTTGCATGGGTTACTCTGTTGAGGGACGGAGTTTTGTGGGTGGAGTTCGAATTCACCCTATTAGTGGTTTGTCCTCTGAACTGCCGGGACTCTTACAGTTTATTATGGAACATATTGAATGCAGATGACATCTATAGAAGACAAGAAGATACAATAATTGCCTGGCGCGATCCTGAAATTGCCACTGAGCTGGCTTTTAGCTTTCAAGAGGCTATGGGTTGTTCTTTCATATGGGATCAAATATGTAGTATCCAAAGATCTATTCATTTTCCAACCATTGGTGGTCCGGAAACTGGAGTACGCCCTATAAATGATGACCTAGAGCATTCTGGTACATCACAAGGAAATGACGATGCAGCCCATGGCGGTAACAGTGAACTCAGAGAGCTTCCACAAGTGGAGCTATCGACACTTCCTCTAATCTTGAAGACTGTAATGAAGGGCTGTATTATGGATCATATTCGGGTGGCTGAGCTTATAGTTCAAATCAAACATTTATACCGAAGCTTCTTGATTTGTTCAAAATATCTGAAGATTTGGAGAACAATGATGGCCTTCATTTGATATTTAAAATTGTTAAAGGAATCATTCTATTGAATAATACACAAATCTTCGAAAAACTTTTCAGTGATGAGTATATAATGGATATCGTGGGTGCGCTTGAGTATGATCCAGAGATTCCTTTTCACCAGGCACATCGCGCTTTTCTAAGGGAGCAGGTTTTATTCAAGGAGGCAATCCCCATCAGAGATATCTCTTTATTATCAAAAATCCATCAAACATATAGAATTAGCTACATAAAGGATGTTATTTTACCGAGAGTTTTGGATGAGTCCACATTGGCGACTTTGAATTCTATCATCCATAACAATAATGGAGCAGTGGTATTTTCTCTTAAGGATGATAATGCTTTCATTCAGGAATTATTTGCAAAGTTGAAATCTCCAGATACGCCAACGCGAACCCCAAACACAGCAACCACCGTGTGGCTAACGTATGGAACGGTTACGATTACAGTCATGGATACTCCCTTTGACTCATCAGGCACTTACCCAGACTATAGCTGGAACTGAACTTGTCTTTGAAAAAGTTAACGAAAAGATGACAACCGAGGATGTTTATTTGTCTTTCCTTCCGCTGGCTCATATCTTTGACCGTGTCATTGAAGAATTATTTTTCCATCGGGGTGCCTCAGTGGGGTATTGGCAAGAGGATACTAAATTACTTGGAGAAGATTTAATGGAGTTGAAGCCAACTTTATTTGCAGGTGTGCCTAGAGTTCTTGATCGTATTTTTGCGGGAGACATGACTGAATTGATTAAGAAAGCTAATGGGTCACTGTTTCCAGAAGAAAAACTGTGCAGGTGGTTTACACAACTGTTGTTAGCCGTGGATTACCTGCACACAAACCATGTTCTTCATTGAGATCTCAAGTGCTCTAACATCTTTCTAACAAAGGAGCGAGACATTCGTCTTGGTGATTTTGGCCTTGCCAAATTGCTTAAGGCAGAAGATCTCACATTTTCGGTTGTTAGCACTCCAAACTACATGTGTCCTGAACTTTTGCAGATCAGATATTTGGTCATTAGGTTGCTGTATGTTTGAGATTACTGCTCATCGACCTGCATTTAGAGCATTTGATATGGGGGGACTCATTAGCAAGATAAATCGTTCAGCTATTGGTACATTGCCTAGCATGTACTCTCCGGACTTGAAACGTCTGATCAAAATGATGCTGAGAAAGAATCCGGAGCATAAGCCAACTGCTGCGGAAATATTGACTGATCCTTATCTTCAACCGTATATCTCTCAATGCCTGGCTGAAGCTAATTTCAAGGCCCTTGCTTCACCATGTACACAGATTAGTAAGGTGCATGATATCTCCAAGGTGTTGCTTTCAATTTGCTCTTTGTTGACGGATCCAAACCCAGATGATCCTCTTGTGCCAGAGATTGCCTGATAAGGGCAAATATGAGTCCACTGCACGGAGTTGGACTCAGAAATATGCAATGGGTTAACTTTAAAAACTATATATCAGTGATGGAACTTTAGCACTAAGTTGGAATTTCTTCGAAGTCAATGACTAAGTGCTTTCTCTAAACTTGATTGAAGTGCGAAGTGAACGTCCTGGAGGTCTTTATTGAAAGCAGGCTTATGAACTCTGGGTTAGTAAAGCATGCTGTTCTTTGCGTTTATTGATTAATTCTTCGAAAATTTTAATGCTTTCTGTGCAGTATTGCTGTTCAATGACTTTTAAAATGGAAACAACAACAATGATTTGCAATACAAGTTAGGCATGGGCAGAAATACCCCTTCATTTGATGCAGGTGATGAGACAACTTGTATAATGTGTGAGCAATTTATAGAAATACAACAAACTATGTCAGTCAGAACACCACTCAGTCAGAGGTTTTGGCTGTGCTGCACCAGACATGTTCAAAATTTGGTCCCGAGTGTATATCAATGGTCGACCACTATGCCCCTATCATTTTCTTAGAGATTGCAACTATTAGTCCGAAGGATTTTTGTCAGAAGATAAGTATATGCATTGATTCGTCATCGCTTGTTCTAAATAGAAATCAAAATAACAGTGATGTTTGTGAATCCGCGATGCTGGAGATTGAGGAACACTTAAAAGACCCTGAGACCAAGGTGGAAGTAATTGAGATGTTACTAGATGGCTGCAAACGTGTCCAAGGTCATGAGCAGGAATGCAAGAAACTTATGTTTGAATATGGACCTGTTATCTTGACAAATTTGGAGAAATATCTAGATTTCGATGATGTTTGCTCTAAAATTCATGTGTGTGAACGTGCTACACTTGCAACAAGGTCCCTGAAGTTGTTAAATTTCTCACAGTTATGACGATTCGTAATACTGTTGTGCCTCTTAAAAGTGCTAGTGGTTCAATATCCTATAAATCACAGTCTCAGAAGAGAATGTTGCCGACCATTAAGATTAGAAAAGAATTTTTGATGCTTATGCTGGATTTTATGCCAAAACTGATTGTTTTTTTCATACTCACTATCTCCATTTTACACACTGCTTCATTAAACTCATGTTCATGATGGCAGGAAACTTAGGAACACTGATTGGATTATCAAAATTATCCGTTACTGCTTGATGATGTACAGGTCCAATCTTGCAGAGAACTAAGTGAGATTATTGCAGCAAATCAATGTGAGCTTCTAATTGCTTGAATGAATTTAATGGTGCATCTAAGAAACTGAATCAACAAGATTCACTAGCACTAAGACACTTTTGCTATACTTTGCAAAGCATACGAAGAAATGGAGATCTGACTTTAATTTTGCTTGTTTTGTTTTTCTTTTTGCCTTTAATTTCATGAAAATTGCAAATGGACTTTTTTCCTGAAAACAATACGAATGCATGTATTTACGCTTAACACCAATTTGTTTTCTTGAAGTCACTTTGACAGCGATTGATGATGAAATCAGCACAGGCGACAGGTTAACATACAGTTTCTTTCTTTTGCTCGCATTTGTGCTTATTCTCGCATCTTATGTTTTACAATGCTCTCACGAAGTTTTCATACAGGATTTGTACTAAGTTTTTTCCAGGTTTCGGACATGATCGCATTTTGCTGCTGAAGTGATTTTCAAAGATCACAGAACTTTGTGAGAAGCGTGCTTTCATAAACAGCTTGAAGGAGCTGTGACTCGCCATAAACATCATGATGTTTGCGCCTCTTGATGTTTGCTTTTACACAGTGACCATGTTGATACACCAACATTTCCACTTTTTCCATTATCCATGCAGTAACACTGTAACACTTCTCCTTCAAAGCTGATTGACCATCCTTGTGTTGAAGCCTATTTTCCATTACCTTATCTTTCACGACTTCATGCACAGTTATTTTTCTGAAATCACATACATTCCTTTATCCCTTTCAGCTCATTTGCCTTCTAGTTTTCCTTCTGAATAAAATTGATCCCCTTTCCATAATTACACTGTCTTGCTTTCCTCGCCATGTTGATCCACACTGCTTTTCCGTGAGTTCTTTCCAATTATAGTCCTACCAAATCTCTTTGTACAAACTCGCGTTGACTGATGTGGGATTCCTTAAAGCCAACCTTTCAACAAGTCTTGCCCCATCGACCTCAGCACCTTATCTGGGAAATAGACTAGAGTTCCTTTTGGGTACCTTGAGACTTGCATGCCTTAATGGCAAGTTCTCTCGCTGACAATCATGGGAATACATCAATGTCCCTTGATCGTCAGATCTTGCAAATGGCTCGACGTTAACTCCTCTATTCGCATTTCGCAAGATGTACCCGGGTACCTTGGCACTCATTGACATCAATGGTGAGTTTTCCTCGCATTGGTTAACGACATACATCAATGGCCGGTAATCCAATGATTTCTCTTCATGCTCGACATCAACACATTCTTTCGCATGATTAGATTTGTACCATCAGTTTTGTAGCAGACGAAGACTATACACTTTTTTTCACGACTCCCTCAGCAGTTACCGCAGCATGAATTCTGATCTATGAGAGTACCACATTTCCACTTTCAGCCCTTATCTTTTCCATGATACAACATCAGCAGTTCAGATTCCTTCATTTCCCAGGTTCCAGTTACAGTGACATCAGCATTCACAGTTACATTTTCATGATCCTGCTGCAGTCAAACTTTCTATGTTCGAGCAGTTACATCAGTTGCAGTTACAGCAGTTGCAGCCACAGTCACATATTCTCTGATCTAGCAGTTACAGCAGTTACAGCTATGATACCAGCCACGTTTTCATGATTCAGCAGCAGCAGCAGCCACATTCCTATTGCATAGTTCATCATTCTTGGGTAAGTGGAAGTATGTTGTTTTCTAATCTTTAATCATGCAATTCCTTATATGCTGACTTGAATATTTTGGAAAATTCCCTCATCATGCTCCATTTCCTTTCATGACCCACGCCAAGTTGCATGAGGACATGCAACCAATTCAGTTGGGGGGGGGGACTATATTCGCTACCTATTCACTACCGTGATTCCATTTCTTCACCACTATCACTCCATTTTTTTTTCTCTCTCATTCACCATTCACCAACATTTCTTTTCCAACGATACTTTGTTGCACTTTGCTTCATACGCATTAATATACATATTGGCATATTTCATGAATATTACAAAAAAGGGCTTTCTTATGCACATTGATAGCTTATGATTTCCAATGAGTATTTACATTATTATTGCAGCAAGAGAACAAGAAGTGAAATGAATGTTGTTAACACAAGAACCAACATTCTTTGTATTCATGGTTGTCACACAAGAACCAACCATAAGAAAAGAGAACAGAAAATGAAATGAATGTTGTTAACACAAGAACCAACATTCTTTGTATTCATGGTTGTCACACAAGAACCAACCATAAGAAAATGAAAGTTGTTACTCATGCCCTGCACATATCCTGGAAACATTCATTATTAAAAAAAAGACATCATCATGTAAAGCCAAAGTTCAGATGCCAAAGAGATCCATGCATGGTTGCATGAGGACATGCAACAAGTTCAGTTGGGGGGGATGTTGGGCTTCAGAAATGTCGTATTTCATCCACCTTTCCCTTCACTATTCCTTACATCTCATCATCCCATTAACCTTTCATTATATCATTTCCATAAATACATTTGGGTTTCACCTTCCTATTTTCCACTTTATTCATTTTTGTACTATAAGTGAATTTATGATTAAATATTATAAAATATACATGTTTTAATATATATCTCAAGAATGTGTGAGCTTTGTAATGTGTAGGAGAAATTTGAAGGATTAATTCTAAACTTCTGGAATATCTCCTCCACCATATTAAGGAGATAATTATGCAAGCCTATTCCTAAGGAGAAGATCATGGAGGATTTGGTTGGCATGTCTTATTCAAGATATGTGAGAGATGTATGGAGGATTCAAAGGGATCATGTCTTGTAATAATGGGAAAGTAGTTGAGAGTGGTTGAATGAGATGGTTAGCTTCTTCATGTATATAAGAGAGTGCTCTCTCTTCATTTTGATTAGTTCAGGAGCTCAGGAGTTCATAAGTTCAGAAGTTCATTAGATTAGCTTTAAGAAATAGTTTTGTAATTAGGAGAGGGGGATTCTTAACTGTGACTCATATTCTTTTATTGTATGCTTTCATGGTTTGTCATTTGATTCTTGTAATGTAATTTGAGATGGCGTTATTGTTGTGAGCTCATATATGTCGTTTATCATTCAACTCTTCACATGTTGTATTGCTTTTCCTTTATGCAATTTCATGCTTTCATAGTTAATGTTTCAATGCCTTCCTAGACTCATTTTATTTCAGTAGTTTAGATTAGATTAGTTCCACTTCGGTCCTGCATATATAGTGCATGTGCTTCGTAAGTCTACGAACCTCGGATTGACAATTTAAATGGTTGGGCAAGTACTACAATGGAATTAAACGACAATAGTTTCACCCAACAAACACTAATATGAATTTTTGCAATTGTATATTGAAAATGTCATTTATGCATGACTAGAAAGTGGTAGGTGCAATTATCAACCTAAATGGCATGAAAAATTCAACTCATGGTGCCCATAGTGACACTGAAAATCAGCCTTGCGTGCATCTTATTCCCTGACCCTGATCTGACAATATATCTATATGGAAGGTTAATTTTCAAAAAATAAATTTTCTAGTGCAGCTCGTCTAGCAACTTATCGATCCTTGATCTAGGGTACAAATTTTTAATTGTATTCTTGTTTAAAGCTTTCACTAGAAAATTTGGCGGAAATTCCGATGGCCAAATCATCGCTATTCCGACACATTGTCGTCGTAAGAGAGACAGTTAGAGGGCGGGAAAACTGTGGTTTACCATACCGTCGCAGTTCCGACACAACTAAAAAGTGTCGCAGTATCGACACTTTTTCCGTCGCTTCCAAACAAGCGTCACTCTTCCGACGTTTCCCAATCCGTCGCACTTCCGACCTTTATAAACTGTCGCACTTCCGACGAAATGTGGTCCGACGTTTAGAACGTCGCTCTTCCGACGTCTCTAAACTGTCACAATTACGACAAAATGTGGTCCGACGTTTTGAACATCGCTCTTCCGACGTCTGTAAACTGTCACAATTACGACGAAATGTGGTCCGACGTTTTGAACGTCGCTCTTCCAACGTCTGTAAACTGTCACAATTACGACGAAATTTGGTCCGACGTTTTGAACGTCGCTCTTCCGACGTTTCTAATATGTCGCAATTCCGACGCTTACAAGACGTCGGAATTGCGACGGAAGGTTCAATTTTAAAAAAAAAAATATGAAACTTTAAAAGAGGAAAAACGTTGTTTTGAATATATTATATGAAGTAAAACAGTCCATGAAGTCATTACATTTTTACATCTGAAGATTTGAACCCAAATATCCATCCAGAAAAGTGGAAGTCCCACCCCAGACAATGATAGAAAAATACCCCATGTCACATACAGGGACATGATATAAAACCCAGTAACGGTCCACATGGAGATTATCGACAATCTGAGAAAGCATCCAAATATGCCCAAGGCATCTATAAGAAAGTGAAATAACGGTATGTAGAATAGTAAAACAACAGATAGGGTACCGACGTCCATCCCGAGGGTGGATATTGGTGGTCACCCGCCTATTCCACTTGGGGCTCCACCATTGTCTCTTTCAGTTTTTCAGTTTCGGCACAGTTTACTATTTTTAGCAGTTTTTCGGGTCCTAAACTTCTGGAGCCGTTTTGAGGCCCTAAACGACGCATGGTGGAGTGGGTTTAAAAAGAGGCATCCATACATTGTGTTACGTACAGCAGAGGGCCTTGACAGAGACCGGGCTTTAAATATACGCCCTGCAATTGTTTCCAAGTTCTATAACACTCTTTCTGCTGCATATGACCAGCACTCATATGCCCCAGACCACATATGGAACTGCGATGAGACAGGCTTACAGGCAAGAAGAAATTGCGGTATGCGGGTAATTGCAAAGAGAGGGAGTAGAAATGTGCCTAAGATATTGCCTAAGAGCAGGGAGTGGATCACAATTCTTGCCTGTGTCAATGCAATTAGCTCATCTATACCATGATTTTATCTATTTAAAGGTAAAACTCAACTAAAAAATTACATACAGAATTGTGAACCGGGGGCATGCATGGCTGCACATCCACATGCATGGATGACAAAGGAACTATTCCTAAATTGGCTTTGCCACTTTGCTGCTTCTGTACCGGGTGGTGTCTCGCCTGAAAACAGGCACTTGATGATTTTAGATGGCCATGGAAGCCACATGGCTGTGCAGACAATCGAGGAGGCCAATAAGTTGGGCATTGACATGTTAACATTGCCGGCTCATACTACTCACAGATTGCAGCCCCTTGATGTGAGCGTGTTTGGGCCTTTCAAGAACTATTTCAGGGTCGAGCGAGCTTCATGGATGGCAAAGAATCCAGGGGTGGAAGTAAAGAGGTTTGAGCTAGTTGAGCTTGCAAGTAAAGCATTTAAAAGGGCTCTCACACCTTCTAATATCAAGGCTAGATTTAGGAGGACTGGTATATGGCCACTCAATTTTGATGCTCTTATGCATGATACCACATGTAGCCAAGCATTTGAAGTGTAAGGTCAAGAAGCAGAGAACTTAGAAGAGCATGTTGGTGCCCAAGAAGATGTAGCTACTGCTGAAGGTATAATGTCCCTTTCTGAAGGGTTGTTCTGTGGTGGTGATGATGCTGAGCATGTCAGTGAGACACAGTTCAGTGATGAACCAACTAACAATATCAATGAGGCTGTGACACCCACTGATGCATCTGACAATGAGAAATTGACCATGCCAACCCAAGTAAGTGCACCATCATGGCTGGTAGAGGTCGTGATGAATATCACTGGAAATAATGTATCTACCACCAATGAGGATGAAAGCATGGACATGCCTTCACAACCATCAGGGTTGAACACCGAACTTGTTCATTATTTTGTGGACAATGGATCACTAGAAGAGGAGCCTATTCAGCATGAAGTACCTGAATAAGACAACAATGGGGGCCAATCAGTTGTCCTAGAAGATGAAATCCAGCAGGCAGGTTTCGAAAAAGCAGAGATTACTTGGTGCATTCCTAAGGCTACCAGTAGAGAGAGTGAAGGCCTCATCAAGGAACTCAACCTCAGATTATCTTCATTTAGGGAGGAGTTCACAATTGCTCACATCTGAAGACTATATGAATTTAATGTTCGAGTCTGAACGTAAAAAGAATGAAATTCAGGAAGCTAAAAAGAGAAAGAAGGAGTTAGCCAATGAAAAGAGGGTTGCAAGGATTGCAACAGCAGAAGCTCGAGAAAAGGAAAGGTTGGAAAGACAAAAATCAAGGGAAGATAAGGAACATCAAAATAAATTGGCAAGGCAACAGAGAGAGGCAAGAAAGGTTCAGCAAGAGTTGAAAAACGGACAAGGGGTGACAAGCAGAGAAGACCATGGTTCAAGACAGTTTGAGGCAAATAGGTTGATGTCTAACATGCTGGACCACATTGCAGAGAAGACACCATCATTCCAAGACCTGATTAACATCCAAGTCCCTAGCTATCAGGCACGGGTTAGGCCCACCTCTTATACCCCTACCAGTGCAGGTTTGAATCCTAATTGTGTTTATATGACACCTGCAGTCAGTGCTGGGGTTAGTAACACAAGTGGACACTTGGGCTACTCAGTCCCACCATGGCTACATGGAGAAAATTGGAGTGAACCATATGCCAACATTCATGCACATCCTAATCATCCAATGTTGGGCAGTCCACCATACTTGGGCAATGCAGGAAATGGAAGCCATCAAGCATAGAGGTGCCATGACTTAATTTTTGTAACTACAAGACACTGTGATTTTGGTAAGGATCAAATAGGTTTGCTAATGATAGCATCCATGGATGTTTGGGAAGCTACAAACATTTTCAAATTAGTATGTATAAAACAGTGTCTAAATCCTACAAGTTTGTTAATCTGTTGAAGTTATAGCCTTAGCCTATATCAGATTTTTTATGAAGTTATATATCAAATAGTTTATAATTCCTACATATCAAACAGTTTCTAAATCCTACAAGTTTGTTAATCTGTTGAAGTTATAGCCTTAGCCTATATCAATTTTTTTATGAAGTTATATATCAAACAATTTATAATTCCTACATATCAAACAGTTTCTAAATCCTACAAGTTTGTTAATCTGTTGAAGTTATAGCCTTAGCCTATATCAGATTTTTGAATTCATAATTGAACAAAGAAATTGAATTCATAATTGAATTGAACATCATTAACAAAACAATTTGATTGCATCTAAACAAACTATCACTTGATTGCATCTAATCTTGTTAAATAACAAGTATCATCAAAATTCATTGCAAACTTCATCAATCAAAATCACTCAATAAAAAGGAGGTGAAAATCACTCAATAAAAAGGAGGTTAACATACTCAGCTCTGTGGTGGTTATACCTCGGCTCTGTGGTGGTTATACAAAGAAATTGAATTCATAATTGAATTGAACATCATTAACAAAACAATCTGATTGCATCTAAACAAACTATCCCTTGAACATTACATGCTCTTTGATGAACATAAACAGATACCAAATATCATGTTAAATAACAAGTATATCAACACAGGAAGCAATTGATTCCTGATCGATACATTATAGCCTTAGCCTATATCAATTAGATCAACACAGGGAGAAATTGAAGTTATACCCTTAGCCTATATCAGATTTTTGAATTCATAATTGAACACTGTACAGAGGTGATTCATTTAATATGAGAGATGAAGTGATTCAAATATACCATACTTAATATGCAATACTGCATAAAAATATTGATTTAATGTTTCTTATGACTGTCAGTAAAAACTATAATTAAAGGATTGTGAGATTATATAGGGGAGAGGGGTCAGTGCCCGAACACCTCAACAATGACTGGACCAGGTGCCATGTAGGACATCACCACATCATGTACGTCAGTTGTCCGTTCGCATGCCTTTCACGTGGCGGGTAAGTATATCAACACGGGGAGCAATTGATTCCTGATCGAGACATAATAGCCTTATCCTATATCAGCTAGATCAACACAGGGAGCAATTGAAGTTATAGCCTTAGCCTATATCAGATTTTTGAATTCATAATTGAACAAAGAAATTGAATTCATAATTGAATTGAAGTGATTCAATTAAGATGAGAGATGAATTGTAATATATCTAAATGTCAAGTGATTCAAAAAATATCTAAATACAATAAACCAATCCAAAAGAGCAATCGTGTAAAATAGAATTGCAACAATGACAAGAGTGAAGACCAATAGTATTATACAACTCTTGAATTCCTACGTTATAATGTTCAAGTGCAATCTAAAAAAAAGGAACTAAATCGTTGCCCATCTTTTACTGAATTGAAGTGATTCAATTAAGATGAGAGATGAATTGTAATATATCTAAATGTCAAGTGATTCAAAAAATATCTAAATACAATAAACCAGTCCAAAAGAGAAATCGTGTAAAATAGAATTGCAACAATGACAAGAGTAAAGACTAATAGTATTATACAACTCTTGAAATCCTATGTTATAATGTTCAAGTGCAATCTAAACAAAAGCAACTAAATCGTTGCCCATCTTTTATTGAATTGAAGTGATTCAATTAAGATGAGAGATGAAGTGGCCTTGCATTGCATCCTGTTAAGTAGATGTAATAAAATAAATGAAATTATGCAGTACCCAGAATACCCACATCCTAATTTAAAATATTTAAAATGTTTTTATCAAGCTCAACATACCATACTTAATATGCAATACTGCATAAAAGGATTGATTTAATGTTTCTTATGACTGTTAGTATTTGGACTGTGATAAAAATAGGAAAAGCAACATCTTTAAAACAAGACGCTGGAAAGGTCACAAGAGTGGAGTTCCGTAGTGGTTATGTTAATGTATATTGTATTGGTTGCAATTCCATTAATGTTTATCGTATTCTCACCTTTATACATATTCCCTTTCCCTTCGCACTGTTTATCATCTTCTACATAGTCATTATGACTATCAGTGCTTCATTAAAACCAAATTATTAAAACAAAATTGCTAGCTGAGAAATGTGTTTCCACACAGATCATAATTATATGAGGATTGGGTTCATCATCAAAGGCTCTTCTGTTACCAGCTTTATCAGACCAGGCATGTAATTGCAGAGTTTCAAACCTCAAAACCATGTTTTGGGCATCATGAACTCTGTCATTTCATGTTGCAGGATGCCTGTAGGGCCTTTTAGATTGCATTTTTCTTTCAAAATCCTCAGGATCATTTCTGGAAATCATTGAATTGATTCAGAATCTTCAAAGCTATTATTGGGTGTCTGGGAATTAAGTATTTGGCCCTGTAGATTATATATGAGGTTATCCTTGAAGCCATTGTTGGGTGTCATAGAATTAAGCCTTTGGCCTTGCAAATTGTATAATTATTTCACAAATATTTAGTTTTTCCTTTTCCAGAAGGGCGCGCATTATTGAAGGAGCGAGCGCTCAATGCAGAGAACAAGCTACAGGTCTACCACATTTGGTCTGGATTGGGGATCTTAAACTACATTGAGTTCAAATGCAGAGCCATTCCGCTTCAGGATCCAAACTGATTATAGGCCTCTAGAACACTCATTTCTGTGACATAACAGGATCTAAATCCTCCTGTTCAAACATGGGTTCTTCAAGTACAGGTTTTCTGAACAATGAATTGTCCAAGAAGACTTCAATACTTGGACTCAAGTTGTGGGTTGTGATAGGAATCTGTGTAGGAGCATTCATAGTTCTGATATTGTTGTGTTTATCAGTATGGTTAACTTCAAAGAGGAAATCCAAGAGGATACCAGAGAAATATGCATCTAAGGCAATGATACCGGTGGTGTCTAAGGAGATCCAGGAGGTGAAGGTTGATACAATACCGTTGCGTGCATGGCATGGCCATGGTACTCTGAGAGATGATACAGAGAAGGTTGTGGCGCAGGTAGGAACTGGAAAGCGTTCCAATACCCCTTATGACAACGAGAGAGGTAATTTTGATTTTCCAATTAAAACCCTAAACCATAGTAAACCTAATTCTGATTTTCCAACAAGAGAGACAACACTGAACCTCTCGATTTTCCAATTAAAACCCTAAACCCTAAAGAACATTCAAAACCACGATAAAACCCTAAACCACGGTAAACCACGGTAAATACCATGAAAGCTCAATAGAGAACATCTCCTTAAGGTTAAATGTGTTTACAAACACATACATATCACTGGTAGGACAGATTCCTACCTTAAAACTCCTCTCATCCAATTCCTCTCCCTCCTGGCCTTCCTCCTTGCCTTGCCAGCCAACTGCATTATCCTTGGCTTCTGCACTGACCTGCAAAAAATCAAAAACACAATCATTCAGAGAGGACCAACATTAAAAAAAATGCAAAAACACTTAAAACTAACAGACTAACGCACCTAAAAGCACAATTCACAGCATCCAGAGCTGAAAAACGCACCTGAAAACAAAATTCGCAGCATACAGACCTGTAAAACACGCAGCGCCGAACCACAGAGCCGAGAAAAACCACCACAGAGCTGAGTTAAAACCACCACTGGGCCGAGCCAAGTAAAACAACTACCGAGCTGAATAAGACTACGAAAGGGCGAAGGTAAAACAACCACAGGGCCAAGGTATGACAAAACAGAGCCGAGCATAAAGAGCAAAGAGCCGAACCTAAACCACACAACGCCGAGGTATAACCGCCACAACGCCGAGGTTAAACCACCATAGAGGCGAGGTTGAACGAACACACAACCTAGTGTGACCAGCCACAGAGTATAAACCACCCACAATTTGAATGTTGCCGCGGTCGGAGCCGGGACCGGGGCTCGGGCAAGAGAGAGCCGGGCGCGCGCGGCGGATGGAGCGCGCGGACGGTGGTGGCGGAGGCGTCAGACATCGGAGAAACGTCGCGCAAGGAACGGAGACCAAAACGCACAGCAACTAGACCCGGAGCAGGAAATGAGGCTTCGTCGAGAAGCCTCCACAATATGGCGGGAGACGACCGAGCGGGAAAGATTCTGAGACGGAAGGACGGCCCCACGTGCCCGCCATGAACGACATCGGCGCGGACGGATGATGTACATGGCGTGGCCCTCCTTGCAGTGGCCCCCAGTCCGGTCCAACGAGGTGTTCGGACGCGGCCCCTCTCCCTGCGACAGCTCCGTCGCTGCGGCAATTGATCTGCACGGTCGGTCGAAGGAAAGACCACATTAATGATTTGACGATCGTCTTCGGATGACAGTGATTTATTTCTTACGGCATTGAAGTAGCAAAGATAGTACATACTCTACATATGACGTATTGATGTTTGTTACAAACAATGCTGGAAGCTCGGTAGAGAATCTGAAAGAATGAGTGACTTTTGCAAATATGTAGAAATATCCTAGCTTCAGGAAGGATATTTCTCAGTCAACTTTCACTTGCTTGGATTTTCATCGAAATGAGAAATTTCACCAATTCCTGGAACCACCAAAGTGGCCAATTTAGAAGAAAATATTGGTGCTCTATCTGTTAAGATTACACATGATGAGATTGAAAGAAATAGAAAATATATTATCAACCTATCGCTTCTTCTGGAAATCGATATGATAAGAATCAAGAGCAATTCACGTGGATGAACTCAGAGACACCTCCTCTCTCTTCATGGAAGGATGCCATTTGATGATTTTTAACATCTTTCTCTGCAAACACAGCAAAATCATCATTTCCCCCTTTATTTTAAAGGGTATATGCTCGGATATATGAAGAGACAAGCATGTTGAGTTGGTTAAGCATATTCTGTTGCGAGTATTTTATGAACTTGAGACTATTGTAAGCCTCATATCCCATACATATAACAATATTGTTTGTTGTACCTACTTGAGAAAATCTTATTGTAACGGTCTTCATCCCATTGACTTAATAAATAAATACTCATTATAGTAAAAGGTATTGATTTCCATGAGGGTATAATGGAGGGAAGTTGCTTTCAATCGTTGGTATTTATTATGTTAATAGGCTTTTCATTTTGGGAATTGGAAAAGGGTGTGAGATTGGAATTTATTACTTGATACATATTTATTTTGAAAATAAAAGGTACATTATAAGATTAGACAAAATACATTGTCTTTTTAATTTTATTATAAAAAAACTAGTGTTCACATGTTATTAGTTAAGATATATTTAATTGATATATGTGATATTTATGTGAATAAGTATATTGTTTTGGAATATGGAATTTTTATTTTTAATTTATTTTTAATAAGTATTAAGTGAAAGGTAGTCGTTTAATAGCTATAGCATATTCTAGAATATTTTTAGTAATAGTTATAAATCAAACATATCTTAAAAGTAGTTATAATTTTTTCACTCTTTTAATTAAATTGATTAATTAAAAAAATATCATATAGTTATAGTTTTTTTGGTATTACCATGATATTGTAATAAAGACTATTTATAAGTTAAAAATTTCCATTATAAAGTGAGACTATATCCACATAGTTATGAATATTGTTACATGTGTTTTGAAATGTATATATATTTAAATCATATATAAATTGTTTTTAAAATTAATAATAATAATAATAAAGTTATAATTTAGTTAGTTTTTAAGATTTTTTTTCACTTCCATGGACATGGAGAAACAAAGAGATGAGGAATTTGGCAGGGGATAGAAAATTGAGACAACTATGGAACAAATTATTGTTGAAAATTAAGGCACCTATGAAACGAATTAGAATCCCATGTGCTTGATGAAAAGCCCCAAAGAAAAATTCAAATTATTCAAATGAAATTATTATTAATATGTGAGAAAACAATTATTATAAATAAATATATTATAATATTATTTAAGCACATTTGAATTTTGTATTTCCCTCCAAAGATTCAAGTCAGTCTCACGATGTCCTTCCCTAAGAGTCATCTCTCTTCACTAACAGAACAACTAAAAATTAGCATACATCTTCCTCCTCTTGGTCAAGATATCTTACACTTTCGTAGAAGGCCTTGAGGCATGGTTCGCCTATGTGTGACAAGGTTCGTAGAAGGGTATAAGGTTTTCGTATAGACTCTGAGGATGATCTGTGGCATTGTTGTATTAGTATCACTATCTTTTCTACAGTGAAAACATTTGTCCATACTCTAATTATGGTAGCATTTCTATCTATACTTTGTTCTTTTGTGACATCGCTTAATGTTTTGCTAATGTAGAAAATCTCTTTTCATGTGGTTTTCACCAGATGTTCAACACTTTAGTGGCTCTAGGTGTTCAAGCATAAACTTACCTGTTGTTGGTTGTTGCACATTGATTTTAGCATTAATATCAACCTTTCAGTGAAATTCCTTTGCAAGGGTTGGGTGCTTACCCTCCCTCTTTTCTAACTTTTTCTTAGGCCAATTCTTCTTATGTATAGTGTTTTTCTTTGCTTGCCAATTACTTTGGATTTATGACCTACATTTTCTTTCTCATAGCAGTGCTTCAACTTCTTAATCGCATCCTTCAAATTCAGTGGTTCCAACAACTCAATTTTATCTTTGAATGCCATAGGAAGCCCACAAATAATATTTTGAATCTTAGATTTCTTATCCTTGAGATATGGCACATACCTCAATAGCTCTAGGAACATGACGACATATTAATCATTTGTTAGTTGACCCATCTTGAGTTCATAGAACACTTTATCCTTACCATCATCAGACAAATATTTCTCCCCAAAGAGATTTTCAAATTATATCCAAGACAATCCCTTCTTAAGGATGACTCTAACATTCTTCAAGTCTTCCCACCATATGTTTTTTTTTTCTTTCAAGTTGAAGGTGACAATTCTAGCTTTCATGTTTTCAGAATAATTATGGATTCTGAAAAACTTATTCATGCCTAACAAACATGCTTATGCATCCTCTAATTTCTTCCTTTCCCCATCAAATGTGGGTGGCTTAGACTTCTTAAATTCCTTGGGAATGTAATTATTTTCCTTTCTTCCTGAATGATGATGACAATGGGAGTGATGGTGGTGCCTCTTAGTGGCAAAACTAGATGGTCTTCTAGAATCATGCACATGTGTGTTGGTTCCTCCTCTTGGGGTGCTCAATGGTACATTTCCTCGCACAATGTCTTCACTTTCATGCTTATGCCTCTTTCTGAATTTGCTACCATATGCCCCCTTGGTATCCTCCTCTGACTCCCAGAGGATCTTCCTATCTCTATGACTGGACCTCATCCTTGGTTGGTTTTTCCTCTGCAAATATGAGAGACTTTGCAGGATGGATGCATTTATCTCATCTTTCCTCTCTTGAGCTCTTATAATCCTCACATTATTTTCCTTGAAGATTCTAACGTCATCCCTTAGGCTTCTCAAAGTATCCATCCAATATTGAGACTGGTTTCCTCCCCCTCGGTCTACTGATCTTTCGTCTTCAATAGCCCTGACCTCATCACTTCCATGTTGTGATTGAATAGAACTGTACTGCATCATACTAGTCCCCATTGTTGATTTATCTCTAATTTAGGTTGCTTGTGGTGTTCTTCCAATCACACACATTGTTAGATTTTCATGTGATAATTAAACAACACAATTATGACCATGAACTTGCATTCATGGAGCTAGCATGACTATCTCTGCTATGAAAACACAACCATGTTAGCATGTCAATCATATTTAATAAATCATGTCCATCAATCATACGACATGAAATTCCACCATTAGTGCTCTGATATTGCTCTTACAGAGCTGTTGTGATGGGCTATCTACAAAAACAGTCAAATTAGTACATGAATAACAACAAAACAACAAGTTACTAATCGTAATATACATACCTGCAAAATCCACAAACTATTATAACTACTAATTTATAAAACATGCCAATTGTATTTTGAATAGATCAAGAGATAATAAACCAATTGATCATGCAAGTAATTTATTTAAACATATTTGTAGCACCTAAATAATTGCATTAGTTAATTTCTGAAAAACATCACTTTCTCATGATAGAGCCCATCTAGTCCAAGTGTTGAACCCGGATGCTCTAATACCACCTGTAACAATGCTAACCCACTTGCTTACCAATTGGGCGGATACTCGCTTACCCAACTCCTCAAGTAGAGTTAGAGGAATGGGGTAATCAAAAAACAAATGTCCTACATTCATTTTAATTATCTATTCTCATTCTAGGGTTTGGATGTAATTTCTAAGCTTCTCAATTCATCCACGAAGCCTCATAACCAATACCTCTTAACCTCGCTATATATATATATGTGTGTGTGTGGACATCCATATATACTTATTCATTCATATTTACTCATATACATATATACCTATATATATATATATATATATACACACTTAGATCGAGCCCCCATTTTTAACATTTAAACACACACACACACACATGTATGTATGTATGTATGTATGTATGTGTCACGATTCCACACACATCGGATCGCACAACGCCCAACTAAATCCAATGTCCACGAACTAACCACGTAATCCCGACACTTTCATGCTAGCTCTCCTTATGCCTCAGGGATGATCCTTAGGGACATGCCAGCTCATTTTCCCCACCCCAACGATACCTTAGCATTATTATTTGTTATATGTCAGGGACTCATTACTGGTCTTGTGTGTATGGTGGGGCCACATGGCCTCCTCCTCCCATTGGTTTGTTGCTCCAACTTGCAGCTACCACCACAGCTTGTGCCAAGTCACCTTGATTCCCTTGTCATAACACCCTCCTAAGGCATTCTTATTTGTTATCTGTCAGGGACTCATTGATGGGCTTGTGTGTATGGTGGGGCCACACGGCCTCCTCCTCCCATTGGTCTGTTGCTCCAACTTTTAGCTACCACCAAAGATTGTGCCAAGTCACCTTGATTCCCTTGTCCTGACGCCCTCCTTTGTTGCACCCCTTTGCACTTACGACATCATTGCATAGGGATGACTTGTTAGGTGGGATCACCTCTAGAAAGACTATAGGTGTACACTATACCAACATGATTTTACTTGCATCATCCTACATATTTCCTCTCGAAAAATAAATTCATGTCTTACTTTGTGCCTCTGGGGTGAGACCTCCAAGTATACATGGAGTGGTGGGCTTCACATCCACACATCCCTGGATTCTGGTTGGTCCACGGGTGACAATGCCTCTTCATCTCGCACCATCTCACCTCGGCTCTCTATCCAAGCGTTCTCTCAATTCTTTTTCCATGCACCTCTTAGACAAGGTCTACAGGACACGTGGAAACTGTGGGTCATTCCCTTCACATGGAATTGCTTTTGATTAGCCCAAGTGGTTACGGCACCATGTGATCCTAACACGTATTACCCCAGCGCTCTCTTGGTGGACTTCACTTGCACTTCTAGGATAAGGCTTCTGGGACAATCTATTCCATTGGATCCATTCTTATGCAATGGGGAGGCCCTCCGACTTTGAGTTGTAGTCCTAACAAGATGAATGTGTCATCATCCCTGCCTCTCCTTTATGATGCTAATAAATGCTTCCGGAGTATGGCCTTCGGGCCATGTGGCTAGTGGGTTATACCTCAACATAACTCTTTCTCATGATTGGTGCCACGATGTCCCGTCTTGGGTTGATTCATCAGGCTGATCTTCCAAGTGGGTCCTTCTTGCACCTATCTTATTTCCTATGGGGTTACGTGGAGGTCACCCTATCCCGGCCTCATGTCAGCA
This sequence comes from Pinus albicaulis, assembly GCA_034641835.2. Taxonomy (NCBI): domain Eukaryota; kingdom Viridiplantae; phylum Streptophyta; class Pinopsida; order Pinales; family Pinaceae; genus Pinus; species Pinus albicaulis. The sequence goes on along the minus strand of CM076570.1, from coordinate 1,343,699,849 downwards.
TGTGCTCCTCTATAGTTCCCCTCTTGAAACTTATGGGATTTTGACCTAAAAGATTAGTTGTATGGTGGGATGCACTCCGACTAATGGGAATGCTTCCCGCTTTCAAGTTGTGAGCCCAATAGGTTAGGTGCCCAATCATCCCTGCCAATCCCTTTGCATAGAAAGATAAAATTTTGAGATAGAAGCTTCGGGCCACACCATATTTCCTTCATCCAATCATAAGTAGCCACACTCTCAATAGCCAATCCATCTCTTCCACAAATAGGTTTTCCGTCAACATATGATTAATTTATAAGTTATACCCCCACCTTGCTTCACTACAACACTATTATGAGAAAATCTTAGCTAGAGCCCAATCCAAAGGGTCTTAGCAGAGTACAAGTGATACACTCAGCCTTGAACTCAATGGATTCTCCTAAGGGTTGGTTCTTAGTTGTGCACATCGCCAATTCTGCATGGATTCACATATGGTTCAGCTGCAACGGTCCTGCAACATCTTGGATGCATACTTGTGGTTCACCAGAACCACCTTGTCTTACTGAACCCTTAAAGGTGCTACCCTTCCTGAGCTTAAGCTAAAGCCACTCCAAAAAATTCCTAGCCTTTAGATATTCCCCATATCATGATAGGTAATTCCAAGCATGCTTGCAGTGGTGATCTTTTGGTCGATCTCTACCAATGACCTGAAGTGAACTCCTTAAGGGCCTTCACCTCTCCTGCTACATGCCAGGATATCCCTGCTTCTAAAAAATCCTACAAACACCTCTATGGTGCAACTCAAGTTTTTTTAGGGAATTTGTCTATTAGCGGTGATACATAGCCATCAGCATTAATGCCCCGAGGGCGAGAATGCATGATGTTGAAAATGCAAGGCTAGAAAAACCTTCATGTAAAGGTTACATGCTAATATGTTCAAAGCAGAAGATAATCCTCATCAACAACATATTAACCTAAAAATTTTATTTGTGCTTAATGCCAGTGCCTTCAACACATTATCTATAGGTCCTTTCAAGCAGGTTGTCTCCAGTGTAACCATTTTCCAATAATGGAAGGATTTTCATATGAAATATTGTCGTGGTTGAATATGGTTCGTATGAACCATTTTGATGCCTTGAAACGTTATGTATTTTATTATTCCTTATGCATAGCAATAACAAAGTCATGTATTTCATAAGGCGTACCATTTCAAAACTAGAAATGCATCATACCCATGTTCATCACATTCATAAGCACCATTTCAGTCCAAAAATGCAACCACATGCTCATTGCAGTTACAAGCATCATTCCAGCCCAAGAATGCAAACACATACATGTATTATCAATTAAGAAAATGAAAAGAGAGCACATATCTTGTAATGTTTCAGGGAAGCTGAGTCTGGGACAAGGACTCTCCAACCACACATAGAAACTTGCAGCTAAGCTCACTTGTAGTTCTCACCCCCAAGCTAGATTCCATAGATTGAGGGGCTTGCGCAATGGGTTGAAACACCAACTGCTAACTGAAATATGGAATCCATAGGACCTCCTTCCTCCCCCTACCAACCACTCAGTAGCCAAATAATATACAAGGAATCGAGAGGCCAATCACCTCCACCCTCTAGCTACCCAATGGCAGCAAATCAATGCATATATGGATTCCAGAGGGTTGTTGCATCCACCCAAAACACACACGAAATTCAAAGGCTTCTTCTCCACCCATGTACATATAGGGAATACAGAGGCCAACTTCCTCCATTCCAAGAGTGTCAAGGGAATTGAGACAAACAATTCTCCATGCTAAACACAATGGTTCCACCCACTCTAGGGAATCCATAACCACTGTAGAATCACAACAAGAAAGGATTCAAAGGTCCTCCCTCCAAGAATCCAAGGACATAATCCTCAACCCACACCATCGAAGGAATCCAGATAAAACCATCTCCACCCTCTGGCTTTATAGGGACTCGGGAGGCATTGTTCCTCACCAAGGACAGACCATCTTCATGCCAATCATGTGAATTGAGATATTGTCAGTGTCCTGTTTTCTCTTCATCAATCCTTGCACTTCTCTTTTTCTTTGGATCTTCTTCCTGTTGAATGTTGCTCGAATGGATGCTCTGCTTGAATGAGTGAATGAGGGAATGGTGCCCTCCCTCAGGTCGAGTCCCTTATTTCCCTATGTTGCCTTCCCTTTTGCGCAGAGATTGACTTCCTCATCCTTGTTGCATTGCAATGTCTTCCAAGACGACATGGTCCTCCTAATTTTATTCTAGTCCCATTAAATTCAGAATTATTTTATTAAATACATATACCAAATAGCCTTTAGTAGTTGTTGAAAACAATTCATATCTCTTGCACAATGAAACCTTGTACTTCTCAAGCAAGCAACCTCCTCAACTCTAGAATTTGTGTCCTTTTTTACTCAGCCCTTTTCAATATATTATGTAAAATATTTACATTACATTTTCATGAGGAAACCCAACTTCTAATTACTTTATCACTTTTTAAGGTTGGTATGCAATTATATTATGTCATGTGGAAATCAAAATAGTTTATTCATGACAAAGAGTGAGTAAAATAGTTTTAGCACATTGGGTAGTAATATGAACAACAGATCAAATGACAATATTGAGGTTGGAATTATTGATGTTTTACAAAGCTTTTAATTAAAACTAACTAAAAAAACATTTATTTTAAAAGTATAGCTTAGACATTGCTTTTCTATTTTCTTTTTTTTGTAAACTTGGTAGTGCCTAGTTATTCATCCATCTAAACAAAATTACATGTTACATTAATATATATACTTCATGGCCTCAACCTGCCGTCTGTTGGCCAATTACATTTTTATTTAGAGGATATTTTATTTTTATTTTAAGAAAGACATGTGTCAACTCTACAGTGAGCATAGAAAGAATTACACATTGTCCTCATTTTGGGCTATAAAATGCACCTTTCGGTCTAATTAAATAATTTTAATTTTCATAGTTAGAGTTTTTCTTTTCAACCTACATTGTGGAAATGCTTGTGTATATTCAAGTTTTGAGATGTGTTTACTCTGGAGTTGTCTAAGGAAGCGAACGGACGGCCAAAAGTGGTTCGAATGTGGTCAAAATAAATTTAAGAAATCGTGTAAGATTCAATTTTTTATAATTTACACTTTGAATGTACATTTTCAAAAAAATCAGACTTGATCTACCAAACAAAGCTTCATTTCACCAATTATTTATGGCCTTTTAATTTCGCCAAATTTTAGTGAAAATGCTTTTTTGATTTGGATCACTATAAAGCTCAATAAAATTTAATAACATTGTCGAAATGCTCAACATATCGGGTTTTGACATATGTTTTTCCTTGAGAATAATTTAGAAAAGCTAAATCTATATCTATCAAATAAAATTATATTTTTAAGAAAATTCTCAAGTGAATTGAAAATAATAATAATAATGAATGTACCAAAAGGAAACTTTTCAGGGGTAGGAAAAAAATATTGAATTCACGGAGATTATTTCCACTTAAAATAATATCTCTAAATTCGAACATGGATTTCTGACGTGGTAACGAAGAAAATGGCGAAATTCGAATGGATGATTTGTGTTTATTTGTCAGTTATGTACTTTTCAGCTTAAAACAGTATTGCTGACTCCGTTTTCTACCCACCGTCAACATCTACCGGAAGAAGTGTTGCCTGCAGACGAGATGTAACGTAACTCGCACGCAACTTTGACCATACTTTTAATCTTGATTCTTTTCAGATAATATTGATTAAAACGTTAAATTATTAATATCTATAGAGCGGGAGTGGGACCCAGCGCGTCTTCAACTGCGTGCGATCTTTTTGAGCTTCATGGTTTCATGTGAGAAAACGGAAGGTCAATGGCATACTATGTTTGGAATAAGCAAACAAATTACAATACTTATTAGAATTCTAAAGTGAAAGGATAAATTAAATTTGTTCTATGCTAGCTAAATATATGTTTAATGGGCATAGAATAGATAGCGAGAGGTGGTATACTGTATTGGTTATAAGCACACAAATTATAATACCTCTTACAATTTCTACAATGAAAGGATAAATTAAATTTTTTTTATAAAGGCTTAATATATATGTTGAATGGACATAGAATATATATTGAAAGGTGCCATGTTAATAGGATATTTTGTGAAAGGATAAATTAAATTTGTTTTATAATGGGTTAATCTAGTTGTTTCTATTAAAAACAGTATATATATTATAACATTCATTTCAGCTCTCAAAAGATAGCATGGTCAATACCATGTGGTATATTTTAACTATCATTATATGTGCTCAGGAAAAAGCATAAGGCTTTAAACATCAATACATATAACTGCAATAAAAGAAAACCTTACATATGCATCATACTACCCAAGAAACATGTTCTACGCATCATTTCCAAACAAAAGATAATACCACCCTACCTAGAAAGGTCAAAACATAAAACTTTAGTACACTATCCATCTTAGGATACAGAAATAAGCGCAACATCTTGTATCCAAGGAATAAAAAAAGCATATGCAGTCGAGTACTGGATTCGGAAACACCATCATCTTGAACATGGGGAATCCAGGTGTGAGAAAAAATCAAAGGACCTAATCAGCAGTGAGTTCTTGAAATGGGAAATCAGTGTGTTGCTATAGGGTAGACTAAGGCCTTCTTTTGATAAGATATCCGCACGAGAGTTATTCTCTCTATACACATGATTCAAAGATGCTTCGAGAAACTTCGACAGCAGATAATTGACTCTATCAATCCATCCCTACACACCATGAATGCGAAGAGCAGAAACACCAGAAATGCCATCGATAATAATTTTGGAGTCCCCATATACATGAATATTAGGCAAATTAAGATTATAAGCAACCAATAGCCCACGGTGCCATAAGCTCAACTTTGTTGTTCGAACCACGTCCACCATTCCAGCAAATATGATACCTTCTGCCTCCTGGAGCTTGATCCATGCTCCGCATCCACAAACTCCATCTTATTGTGCCGCATCAAAATAAATTGCATGCCATATCTCCCAGAATAAATAAATAAATAAAATGGCAACTTTTTATATTTTCCATTAGTAGCCCCCCATGCCAGGATGGTGTTGATGCAGTCAGCTAGTCTCCAAGCAGGATCTAAATGGTAACATGTAAAGAGTGACCAAATACTGAGAGAAAAAGCGCAGAAAAAGAAGAAATGTGATGCACATTCCTCATGGGTTGAACAGACGGAGGAACCTCGGCACTTATGGAACCCACGTTTTTTTGAGGCAGTCCCATGTTAATATTTTGCATTTCCACAACAACCATGGGCATAGAATAGATATTGAGAGGTGCCATGTTATGAGAAGAGATTTTGTGGTGAAAATTACACAGGTCCAAAGTAAACAAAGATATTATAACAGTTTTATATTAAACTTAATCGAAATATATATATATATATATATATATATATATATATATATATATATATATATATATATATATATATATATATATATATATATATATATATATATATTGTAATTTGTCGAAGCAAAATGTTTAATATTCAAGGACATACATGTCACTCTTCCTGAACTCACAACACCTAACAAACAAACAAAAATTAAATGAATATATAATTTGTCTTCTTTTATTAAATGAATATTAAGTCCAACCTACTTTTCTTTAGGTGCAATTTGCCATTTTACAACTTTTTTTCAATACAAATATTAGAGTTGTTAATATTATTCTATTCACAGATACAAATTTATATTTACAATTTACAACTATAGTGCAATATCTAGAAAGAAGTATATAAGCATACAACTAGTGCCACTTGGTGTTGGATATGCAAGATACTTACATTTTTAGCATAGGCCCTTATAGAGGCAGGTAGTTCTAGAATAAAAAAGCTACCTACATTTTAAGCATAAGATTCTGTAGACAGAGGTAGTTCCAGAATAAGCCATCTAATGACACTATACAATATTTTGGAAAATAGGGCAATCAAATGTTCCAGATACGATTACTTTGTCACTGTATGTCGCTTTTATGAGAATAGACTGGATATTGGATAACAATATTGTCCTACACATGAAACACATAAATATGTCGTTTGAGGGGGAGGAACATTTAATAAAAAAATTTCAATATGGAGATTATTTTTTCATTTTTTTAACATAAAAGTTTTGGCCTTGCGAACTGAATTTGAATTTGTCAAATTATTAATCGTACCGAATCAAATCAGCAAATTTCCGTACTTTTTAGGCCAATACGGCCGAATTTGGTAACTATGGATGAATTCATATTGTTATAAATAACGAAATATTATTGATTGTTTAGTTATGAAGTTATAAAATTTGAATTTGAATGTTGTGAATGAGAGGTTGCAACATCATAAGTTTAAACTATGAGTGGAAAGTGATAACTGAAGGTTGGATCCCCTGATGGGATAGTCTCACGACATTGGATTAGGCATCAGAAAGAGGCATGGTGTCCCCCTTAAATATGTGTTTTCCGACGGAGGTAATTATTTGCACATGAAAGCATTGTTTGGCGAAGGAGGTGGCAGTGCTTGAAGCGAGAGCTGGGCTCTACTCTCTACTCCACATGGGACGCACGTGGCATGTCCTGGGTTCACACCATGGGAGTCACCAACCAGAGTCTTATCATATTAAATGTCAGGTGAAAGGAGTCAAAAGTTTTTTTTGTGTCATTAATTTTGCTAATGCAACTCATTTTTCCTGCTCACTAATGCAACATCCCTCCCATGGCGGGTTGGATATCGAAAGGAATTTCCCTGACAACAGTAGATCGTTCATTAATGATCTCACTCTAGGTCAATGCTTTGGGATGTATGCAATACACTTGGCTATTGTCATGGGAATTTCAGAGAGCGTGTTTTATTTATGGTAGCTGATACCTCATGCTTGTGGTTATTTATGTAAATTCAATCATCAGCTCGAGGTGGCGGAAAGACGGTTATTATGGGGTTGACATTCCTCAATTGCAGCAGTCTCGCTCTTGTTGGTGGACACCTCTTGAAAATGTCACAGTAAATGCAAGTATAGGTACATTGCTAGATTCTCAATTTCACTTACTAGGGTGGAATACTCCTTTGTCACCAGTATAGGGTTGTACTGTATCCCATTGCTCTTTATTGTTGGGTATTAAGTTCAGTACATGGCTCTATTTTGTTTCACATACGGTTTCCATATTTTTTATCTTGTTTCTATATAACTATAGGTCGGGTCCCTCTTTTGAATTGGTCATTGTACTTCCCTCGATGACTTCACAAACTTTTGACCTAAAAGAAATTTCTTTCAATTTCCAAGTGTTGGTATGTGGATTATGGTATCAAGGTACCTTCTTAGTCTGGTTCTAAACGAGATTCCTTCTCCTTTCGCTCATTGTTCCCTCAAACTTCTCAAACCCTATTACACTCTAGTATTCATGTATTCTTGGCCTCTAGGAAGTTGAAATGTCTTGAGGTATTAGTTGTTTTTCCCTGATGAGTAGAGTAGATTCAAATATTTTGTTTTAATAAATTACATAAGAAGTTTGAATCTACAAGGAAATTCTACATGGTATCACAACTGGAATCGTAATAGAAAAAATAATTTGAAGTTGTCTTTGCAGGAGAATCGAATTTGTAGGATCAATTATTCAGAGCTAATGCAATGGATTTCTATGAAATAAGACTTGAGTATGCCATTGAAGGTAGCTCAAACTATGTTCCTTGGAAGGATAGGATGGAGGAAGTATTGGAAGATAATGGGTTGAAGGAATTCTTAGATGACGATATTCCTAAACCTCCAACATCTGATGCTTAAGATCTAGCATAATGAAAGAAGTGTGTAGCAAAGACAAGGAGGATCATATTGGAGGGAGTTCGAGACCATATTGTTTTGAATCTCCATGGGATAGAGACCACATATGAAATGTGGCAAGTCTTGACATATTTGTTCCAAAACAATAGTGACCACAGGAAGCTGGCACTCAATGACAAGCTTTGGAATATCAAGATGCAGAAGGGCAACACAATACCATAGTACCTGAGCAGGTTCACATAATGTCATGATCAAATTGGGAGTGTCAGTGTTACGGTTGTATAATATGATCTGGTAATCCTATCACTTCTAGGCCTTCCCAAGAGCTAGCACAACTACTACCAAGATTCGGTAAATGGGAGGGAGAAGATACCAAATTGGCAACAATTGTGGTCCAACTTGGTGCAAGAAGAAATAAGGCAGAAAACCAGACACGATACCTCATGCAAGTGTGATGATGAGGAAAATTGTGCCTTGGCTGGAAAGGTAAAGAAAGGGAAAGAGAATAACTCCCAATCCAAAGAAAAAATTGGTCAGGCGAGCAAGAATAAATACTTGTCGAAAATCAAGTTCTTTCAATGTCACGAACTGGGACACTATGCCATGAATTTTCTACACAAGAAGGTAGGTAAGAAACCCTCAGGAGGAGCGACAGGTGAAACTTTTGCTTCCCAATTCAAGTTGTACTTCACCCTCATTGCTTATAGGGCAAGCACAATGATGGGTAGTGTGTGGTATCTAGATAATGGTGCCCCATTCCACATGACGGGAAACAAATAATTTTTCAATGACTTAGAGGAGAAGGATCTCCAAATGCACAATGATATGGGAGATGATGGAAGGTATAGTGTGACCGATATTGGTACAATTAATTTTTAGGGGGAGTTTGACTTCCCTCTCGGGATCAAGAATGTGATGTTGTACTGAGTATGAAGAAGAACCTAGCTTCCATAGCGATGTTGGAAGATTATGGCTATGATGTGATATTCAACAAAGGGAACGATTTCCTGAGACATATCGCCACGGGACAAGTCAAGTAGATCGAGGTTCGAGTGAAGAACCTCTACAAATTAGATGTAGAATATTGTGCAACATTGAGCACAAAAGTAGAGAAGGTGCAGAGCCAAGACATCAGTGAATCATGGCATAGAAAACTTGGCCATTTTCACCATGGCACTTTGAATATCATGCAACATATTTGTACAGAGCTTCCCAAAGGTGCACTAGAGCAGCGAGATATATGCAAAGGGTGTACATTGGGGAAGTAGATGAAGTCCACCTTCAATGATCGGGATAGTAAAGTGCAAGCAGTCCTTGAAAGGATTCACTCAGATGTGTGTGGAACTTTCTCGACAACCTCCACTTCCAAGCACAGGTATTATGTTATGTTTGTAGATGATTTATCATGGAAGTGTTGTATTTTCTTCATGCAAAATAAAGACTATATGTTCTCCAAATTTGTTGAATTTAAAGCACTTTTTTAGAAAGAAATTGGCAGGAAATTGAAGGCTCCTAAGAGCGATAACGATGGATAATATGTGTTAAATGAGTTTAAGAACTTATGTGCAAAGGAAGGCATTCGATGGGAGTTGATAACAACCCACAACCCACAATAGAATGGGGTTGTTGAGAGGAAGAACAAAAGTATTGTGGGAGTTGTGCGAGCGATGTTACATGACCAAGCCCTACCACTGCACTTGTGGGTTGAAGCATGCAACACAACTATTTATTTGCAAAACAAGAGTCCTCATAGAATTCTTGGAATCAGTACACCAAAAATATTTTTAGGGAAGAAACCAGATGTGTCACACTTCATGATCTTTGGATCACCTGTTTATTTTCATATTTCCAAGGATGCAAGGAAAAAGTGAGAGCCTATAGCTGAGTTGGGTGTATTTATGGGGTACACTGAAACAACTCACAGTTGTTTTGTGTACTTTCCATATCTTAGGATTGTAGTTGTTAGGAGAGATGTGAAGTTTGTTGAAGAGAAGGAAATGAGGTGTTCTCTTGAGAGAGAACTTCAATTGCATTCAGATCAGGATATTTTGGCTCCAAAGGAAGAACCTTAGGAATTTTTGGAGCGGCTGCAAGTAAAGGATCATAGAGTGGAGACATCCACTTGACAAGCAAAGAAATACAAAGAAGGAAGTAAGCGAATTAGGGAAGCTGAAAAATTAATGAATGATGCTAGAGAGAATTTGGGAGAGGCCACATCACAGTGCAGGAAGAGGAGGTCACCAGATTGGTACACTAGCTACATGGCTCTTATGAGTGAGCTTGTAGAGACTGAGACATCCTCATTCGAGGAAGAAATGCAACAACCCGTATGGGTTGATGATATGGTGAAGTAATATGGCTCCATTATCAAAAACAGTGTTCGGGAAGTGGTCCCAATACTAAAGGAAAAATCAATGGTAGGTTCGAGATGGATCTACAAGGTGGAGCAAGTAGCAGATGGAAGCATCGAGAAACACAAGTCCAGATTTGTGGCCAAGGGGTTATCTCAAGTGGAGGGAGTTGACTATGAGGAGTCCTTTGCTCCAGTATCAAGGTACTATTAAATCAGTTCAACTCTACACCTCCAATAAAGAGTCACATGTGTGTAGACTCAAGCGAGCATTATATGGATTGAAGCAAACAACCTGTGTTTGCTATACCAGGATCAAAAACTATTTCACCAGGTTAGGATTCACCTAAAGTGAAGCAGATGCAAACCTTTACCATATTTTTGTTGAAAGTAAAGTATTGATTATAGTATTATGTAAATGATTTAATTTTAATTGGTGATCAAAAGTTGATGAAATCTTGCAAAGAGGATCTTGCAAGATAATTCGAGATGAAGGACATGAGGCTCGTGCATTATTTCTTGGTTTGGAAGTATGACAAGGAGATGGGAAACTGTTTGTCTCTAAGGGTAAGTATGCCAATGAGATATTGAAGAAGTTCCACATGGAGAGAACCAAACCCATGGAGACTCCTCTAGCAGGGAGTTGGGGGAAGGAAGATGTTACTTTAGGTGAAGTAGTAGAGGCTACCATTTACAAGCATCTTGTGGATTCACTTATGTATTTTGTGAACACACAACTAGACATGTGTTATGAAGTTAACTAACTTAGTCAAGAAATGGTTAAGCCAACCAAACTGTATTGGAAGACAACAAATAATGTGTTGATATACCTCAGAGGCACTACTTTGTTTGGTCTTTGGTAGAAACAGACATAGGGAGTGAAGCTACAAGGCTTCATAGATGCAGATTGGGCAAGGAGTCCATCATACAAGAAGAGGACATCAAGAGGAATTTCCAGTGTTGGGTCAACAAGATTGCCTTAATACAATAAGAAGTAGAGGTCGGTTGCACTCAACTCAGCAAAAGCAGAGTACATGGCTGCAAGTCAAGCAACATGTGAAGCTATCTAGATGAGAAATATTTTTGTTGGGTTATTTGGTCAGAAGATGGATCCTGTGGTGATTTATTGTGACAATCAGAGTTGTATCAAACTATCTGATAATCCATTATTTCATGATCGATCCAAGCATATCGACATTTAGTATTACCATCTATGAGATTGAGTGCATAGGCAGATCATGTTGTTGGAATACATTCCTACAGAGGAGAAAAATGCATATATTTTGACAAAGGAATTTTCAAGAGTAAAATATGAGCTCCATAGAGGTAGGATTAGGGTATCAGATAATCCCTTCTTGTTGAGAGGGAGTGTTGAAAATGCAGCAAAGAAAAACTAGTTTTGACTTTGCCTTGGTCAAACTAGATTAGGTCGAATTTCAATTTTAATTAAATACTTAGAGGTAGTTAACTAGGTGAAATGGAACTTGTCTTTCAGTTAAATCATTTAATTAAGTATGAGACCTTGAGTTTAGTTTATTTTGATTGATTGATAATTGCTAGCCGATCTATATCGATTAATTTGAGTTATTATGAGTTTAACTAGTTCTAATTGTTTAAGAGCTAGTTGAAGGTCCGATAGTGGGGTGTGTTCACCTATGATCAACCGGTTAAACTCATAAATCAGCCGGAATAATTTATACATCTCTTGGAAACTTGAGCTACCCAATTGATATTGGAGTTCAAGGGAACTCTACTATTAGTTGTAGAATTTTCCAAGTTGTACAAGTCATGCATGCGATTAGAGAAGGGCCTACGAATTGTTACTTATGATTCTCCATCGGTAATTTCTACGAATAATAGGGGCTAATTACTCAAGGAACAATGTAAGGAAATAAGAGCTTGGCCCGAGGGCATAAATTTGGTTAAGTGTTGACTAGATTCAACTTGTGAGGTAGTGAGATAGACAATACTAGTGAAGAGTTTTCTCGGACTTCGGCCAAGCATTGTATTTCTTTTCTATTTTTATTAATGCAATACAAATAGGAAGGGATTTTAGGTATTTTCTTTCCCCTAGATAAATATTTGTGCAATGTGGTTAATCGTGTCACATATTTATGAGTTGTGATTTCGATCGTTGTTTGTGATGTTTATGAGTAAGTAGATTCAAGTCTTTTGTTTTATTAATTACATAAGTATTTTGAATCTACAACGAATTTCTACATTACTTCTTTCAATCGTCATCTTCGCCTACTAGCTTCGTTTCTACAAGGGTCTCCTTATCCTGTGGTCGGTCATCGGCTAATTCGCTGTTGGATTAGGAGAGCATTTGTTTTATGTCTTGTTGATATGAATTCTATGGAAATTCCACTTCGAAAAAGGCTTCACGGCCCTTGAGAGGAGGTGCTTGAGGGCATCCTCTTCAAAACATCACCAACTATTCGGTTGGGGATCAATAGCAAACTTTTTCAATGTGGCTCCCCTGGAGGTTAGAAAAGAGATTTTGCATTCGGAGGCAAGGGAGTTTGGGGATCATAAATACCATTTAGATTAAGAAATTTGTGGCAACACTCTTAATCTAATTAAGGTATGTTAGTAATTTTATGCTAGTTCCTTTTTCATATTTTGAAACAAATGTTTTACATGTGCTTAAGAGTTCAAGTTCTCTTACAAATTCTTGAGTTTCATTAGTGATTTTTATGTTAATTTTTAAATAATTTAACATAAAAATAATATAACATCCTTGATAAAAGTACAATACATCACCATACAACACATCAACATAAAGTTTTGATGAAGGAGTTCACCCCTCCTGGCCTACATCTCCTTGGTCCAACTTCCTGGCTTGGGCCTCACATTATGCTCAAATTTGCAAAATGATGTGTTTACAATGCTTTTCTACTCCTGAAACCTACTACACATTGAGTTCGGAACACTCGGAAATGGTATCTTAGCCTCTTTATTCTCCTAATTTGGTCAAAAATTGGCTAAGCTATGACTTCCCCAAGTCTTCTCCATAATTTCCTCCCCAAAATTAGCTAGCGGCTAAATTTAGATAAATCCACTAGATTTGTCAAAGCCACCTACTAAACCACCTTAGCTATTAATTAAGCTTTGATTAATTTTAACAACCCGCTTATTGTTAATTAATATGGAATTAACGTTTAAATGATGCTTCGTTTGTGACACCAATTTAATGTTAATTAATCTTGGATTACAATGTAATAATCATGCTTAAGGGATAAGTGCTCTGCTCCGTGGTCCTAGGCATCGGTCACATGACTTGGGGGTTGGCCTCCTCCCCCCCATTGGTGTGTTTAATAAAGTTTAAATATATGTGGAGAATGTATAGGGTAAGAACCATTTTCGTAGACGAGTTTAATTGGTGTGGCTTGTTAGTTGGAGAGGCGAGTCTCATGTTCGACCCAGCCCAATCCGTCCGATCCATAACAAAAATTTTATTATCTTGTGAGTATGACACATGGCAGCCACAGGCTGAGCCATGTGGCTCTTCCTACACTATTCTAACCAAACGATAACAAGTGCCCAAAACACAATGACAAGCCCCAACCAAACTATGCCACTTGGCAACCCTTCATTCAGCAGAAAATGGTTGACCAAAATGTTGACCTCTTGAGTCGACATGCCATGTCATCAGTATGGATGTGAAAATTTGGGCTCCTTGTACGCAATTTTTTACTCAAATTTGCTTATTTAGGAAAACGAACAAAGCTCGTTTATAAAACTGTGCCAGATGTTTGTGTAAATGATTTCATCGATTCAAAATGACAAACACTACGTGGTCATTCAGTTAGTGTCATTAGAACTTTGATTCTTGAGCATAGTCACGAGCACTATTATTCCTCCCCACTAGAAGATTTTGGACCCCAAAAGATCATATTCGATTGTTGAACATGTGAGGGTACGGTTCTCTCAACTTCCCAATTTCAATCCATTTGGCTTTTGAAGGATTTGTTCCCTTGAGCCCCACTCCTAAGATAGTCGACACTTCCCCTTCTCGATGTCCTTATTCTTCTATCAAGTATGAGTATCTTGCTAAATCTCATTAAAGAATTATGGAGAAAAGTCTTTACTAGATGAGTTGGACATTTGCTACATCCTTGATCTTCAATCAAAAGAGGCTCATACAATCTTAAATTCTCAACATTAACAATGAAATGCTGATACTACATGTGTGAATCAAGCTGAAAGTGGCATTGTTCTAATCTTTCAGTTGAAGGTTATAATGAAGTGGTTCAAATTTTGCCTTCTCTTGAAGCCTCTCTTTGATATGTGAAGCCAATTGTAATACCAACTTGAAACATGATCCACACGATGTTTTTCGTGTCTGCACATAATACTTTCATATTTTTTTCTAGTTGATCTTGGATTGTTTGATGGATCAACTGAATTTTATCCATGAATTTATTTGCTTTATCTATGTTTCTATACTTACATATATAAGCACATATTTTCCAAAATTGAAATCCAATGGTGATTTTTTTGTGGCAAGTATCCCAAGACATGCCTCAAACGACGATGTTTGTGTAGAGGGAATGTTTTGCACGGTTTTAAGCATGTTGAATGTCATGCAAATTTTCATCCACAAACTTAGGATGTTTGCTACAATGTCCTCAAAGAAGATGAATGAATTTTCGATTGAACACTTCAGTTTGACCACTTTGTTTGTGGATGAAAGGTTGTACTCTTCTTCAACTTAGTGTCCATCAAGTCCCACAATCTTGACCAAAAATTCCCATCAAATCAAGAATATCGATCACTTACAATAAACGTAGGCCACCCAATGAACGAAAATATTTTGAAAGAAAATATGAGTTGTTTTTTCAGATGTGACTTGATTTTTAAATGGCATCAATATGCACATCTTGTAAACCTATCACAACTACATACAAATAATCATGACCCACTTTTTGCAAAGACTTACCTCCTACAAATCCATAGAAATACTCTCACATGGACGTGGAAAGAACCATAAGTGATGTGTACAATCTAAACTTCCTATTACTAGGCTTCTTGTGCACACAATGAACAACCTTTAATGAAACGTGACATACTTTCAAGCATACGAGGCCAATAACAATACACCTTGTAGGGTTTTCCCTTTGTTGCTTACATCAAAATTTCCAAAAATAAGAAAGTGTGTGGCTTCCATATGACATTCACTCTCTCCCCCTGTGGTATACAAAGCTTGCCCAAATGATACAACAAGTTATTATGTGCATGGTAATCAGATTTCCCTCAACTTGGAAACCTTGACTCAGAAGTTTGCATAAACATCTTGAAAGTCATTATCATATTCATATTGTTCAACCTAACTTTCATGCTAAAAAATATTCTTGAGTAAAGTAGCCGCACTTATAATAGGCCTAGAAAACATATCAACAACATTGGTGTATATACTTTCTTATGTACCTAATAACAAAGTGGGAATTGTTGTAATAAACCCATCCATCGAAAGTGCTGTATTTGTTGCAATTTAGTTTGTGATTGCAAGTATTGCAATGGTTGGTGATCATCGTGTATGATGGTTTCCTTTCCCATCAAATAATGTTTCCACTTCTTCACACTTGAACCAACGGATATAGTTCCTTGTCATAAGTAGGAGAATTGCTCTTTGCAAAATTGAACATTTATGAATGGAATGAAATGGCCAACACAATGTTGTAAGAGGATTGTGCCCATAGCATAGTCACTTGCACATCGGTTTGAATCTCAAAGGGATGTCTCAAGTCCGGTAGTATTATTATTGGGAATGGGCAGTCTTCTCTTTCAAAGCATCAAATGTTTTTGTATCTCCCCATTCGAAGACCTTCTGCTACTAGTCAATGCATGTAATGGAGGCTGCAATAGAAGAAAAATTAGCAATGAACTTCCTCCAATATTGTGTCGCTCCTAGAAAATAACTACCTCATTAGCTATCTTGGGTGTTGCCCAATTCACAATGACCTCAACCTTAGAGGCGTCTATCTTGACTCACCTACTCCAACAATATGTCTCGGAAATACACTAAATAAGTTTTACCAAATTCACATTTTGACATCTTGCAAAAATAATTGTTCTTTTCTCAAGACATCTAGCACCTTTCTTACATGCATGACGCTGTTCATCTCGTGATTTTCTGAATAAAATATCATCTAAGTAGACAATGACAAACTCATCAAGAAATGATCTCAATACATCATTCATAACTCTCATGAAAGTAGTTGGAGCGTTACCCAAAGACAAAGGCACATAACAAACCACTCAAACAATCCTTGTTTAGTTTTAAATGTGGTCTTCCATATGTCCTCTTCAACTATTATAACTTGATGATAACCACTTCTTAAGTCTAGCAGTGAAATACTTTGCATACCTCAGCCCGATCCTTGCAAATTATCTATTCTTGGGAGTGGATAATTATTCTTTTTCGTGATTTTGTTTAGTGCACGGAAGTCCACACACATGTGTTGTGTTCCATCTTCTTGGGCACCAACACAATCGGTGAACCACATGGCGAGGTAGATGGACGAATGATTCCTTTATTCAACAACTCTTGGGTTGCCTGATTGACTGCACTTTTCCGTATCGACATGCGATACATGCCAATATTAGGGAGTGGAACATCCTGATGCAAGCTTGTATCTCATGTTGGATTCTGGCCCCTCTTGGGTGTAACCCCTTTGGTTCCTGAAACATCTCGCCATGCTAACTTACCACATCAAACATATCATATTTCAATTTATCATCAAAACCTTCAAAAGAGTCATAATCCACATCATTCTTTTGTTTGATCATAAGAAGCATAAAGTATTTTCTTGAATTTACTAGTCTCTTCATTTTCCCAGCACTAACTAAAGAGAGGTTTAGATTTTTGTGATGAGCTATCACAATACATTCCACTCCATATTTGAACAAGTGGTACTTATTCTCATGGTGATAGAAGACTACTTTCTTGTTGTAGAGATAAGGACTACCTAAAACAGTTCCTGATATGTCAAGCGGTACAACATCTAACTCAACTTCCTCAATAAAGTTTGTGGTGATTGCAAACCGGAAGATACATTTTCTTGTAACCTGTAAATTTGTATTCTTGGTTATCCAACCCAAAGGATATGGCTTATGATGAGGTACGGTTTCCAGATTCATCTTCTTGACTAAGTCTTCAGATATTAGGTTTGCTTGAGACCCACTATCAAATAGTGTGTCAATTTTTGTATGTTTTGAGACCACTCTTACATCAAACAACTCTATTATGATTTCTTCACTTGGAGTGTTACTGTGACAATTTGAGGAACTAGTACTTGCTATGGCTTATTTCCCTTTGTGACTATGGCTTCAATTTTAGTCTTATTGCTTAAGTCATATCCAAGATCCTGTTGTGTGGTAGTGGTTGTCTTTTGTTTCCCCTTGTTGTTGAATTTCTTAGGCCTCAATTCTGGATGAAGCTTCCAATAGTGGGCTTCATCATGACCTTCTTTGGAACATTGTTTACATGTGGTTTTCTCCCCTTCTTTTTTTATGGTTGCATTTTTCTTTTCTTTTTTTCCTTTGAAACCCTTTCCTTTTTCACCACCCTTGAATGGTTTCTTTTTACCTTCTTCTGGTACATTTTTCACTCTTGCCTCAAGGTGTGTAGCTTGCACACAGACCTCATCTAGATTAGTGGGATTAAACATGAGGATGGTATGTTCAAGTAACTATGCAAACCCCCTATATACTTCAGTAACATTACTTGAGAATACAAATCAACGCCTAACATAAGATCTCTTCTCCTAAATTCTTGAGTGTAATATTGCACACTTTGACCCTTCAATTCTCTAAAGCTTTTCCAGTTCATAATGAATTTTTTCATGTAAGCTAGAGGGTAAAATTTCCTTTTAATGGCATCAATAAAATTAGATCAATAAATTGATATCTTACCATGTTTTTCAATCTCATCTTGTGTCCTTTCTTCCCACCATACAAGTGTTGCGCCCTCCATTCTCAAGGAAGCCAATTGAATCTTTATGTCATCCTCTTGAAGGCTCTCAATTATGCAATAAACCTGAAATTGAAGAATCCAATTATCCAACTTCTATGCATTCACTTTACCATTATACCTTGGTAGCTCAAATTTAACATCAAGTTTAAGTAAGGGTGATTTACGAGTTCCTTTTGAAATATGTGTATGAACAGGTGGAAGGGTCGCGGTAGTGGGAGATGATGAAGAGGAAGGTGTAGATGGTGGTGAGGATGATGGTGGAGTGGATGGTGGTTTATTACTATCTCCATGACCTCCTCCTCCTGAAGAACCCTCTCCTCTAGGAGCCCTAGAACATTCTCCTTTCATCTTTAAATTCCTCTCCTCATAGAGGACCTTTACCATCTCAGTCATATCAAAAAATGTCTTTTTGAATGATCTCTCTTCTTCTATCATGGTAGGTTCTCCTTCATGAAACATGCTGACTGAAGACTCAACTTCAATTTTAGGATGTGCTGGTGTTGAAGACTTTGGCATCCTTTCCCTTCTTACTCTTGAGCCAACTACAGGGCTGTCAATCAACTTCCCTTCTCCTCTTTTGAGTTCTAACCTTGTAAGAATGACACAAACTTGCAAACAATTAGATCCCTTCTTGCACAAAAAACCTAAAACTCTGATACAAAAAATGATTTGATTAAGGTATGTTAGTAATGTTGTGCTAATTCCCTTTTCAGATTTTGAAACAAATGTTTTACATGTGCTTAAGGGTTCAAGTTGTCTTGCAAGTCACTGAGTTTCATGAGTGATTTTTATGAACAATTAACATAAAACAAAGAATGAACAACAACAATAAAAAGTACAGTACATCACCATATAACACAGCAACACAGGGATTTGATGAAGGAGTTCACCCTTCCTAGGCTACATCTCCTTGGTCCAACTTCCATGGTGTGGGCCTTTATATTATGCTCAAATTTGCAAAATTATGTGTTTAAAATGCTTTTTTTCTCTTAAAACATACTTCATTAAGTTCATAACACTCAAAAATGGTACCTTAGCCTCTTTTCTGCTCTTGATTTGGTAAAAAATTGGTTGAGTTACTTCCCCAAGTCCGCTCCATAATTTCCTCCCCAAAATTAGCTAACTAGCCCCAAATTGGGCTAACTGGTGCTAAAATTAAGAAAAATCTGCGAGATTTGTCGAAGCCACCATCTAAACTCCACTTAGATGTTAATTAAATCAGATTTATGTTAACAATCCCACTTATCGTTAATTAATCTGGAATTAACATTTAAATGGTGCTCCGTTCATAACACCAGTTTATGTTAATTAATCTCGGATTACGGTGTAATAATCGTTCTTAAGGGATAAGCGCTCTTGCTTCGCCGGTGGTCTTGGGAATCAGTCACACGACTTGGGGGCTGGCCCCCTCTCCGCACATTGGCACGTTTAATAAAGTTTAAATATATGTGAAGAATATATAGGGTAAGAACCATTGCGTAGATGAGTTGGTGGCACAGCTTGTTAGCTGGGCGGAGGTCTCATGTTCGACCCCGCCTGATCCCTCCAATCCATAACCAAAGTTTTAATATACTGTGAGGATGACATGTGGCAGCCCCAAGTCGAGCCACGTGCCTCCTCCTCACTAGTATAACCAAACAAGTAACAAATTTCCAACACACAACGACGAGCCCCAACCAAACTCTGCCACTTGGCAGCCCTTCATTCGCCAGAGAAAATGGTTGACCAAATTGTTCACATGCCCAATCAGCATGCCTCGTCAGCATTGCAAACTACTGATTGGGATCCTTGTCTGCAATTTTTTTAACAAATTTTCTTGTTTAGGAAAATAGACAGAACTTGTTTATGAAGCCATACGAAGTTCATTTCATGCGAAACGAGTTGCGTCGGATTTCGAATGACGAACACTACGCAGTTTTTCATGTTTTGTGTCATTCTAAGAATTTTGATTTTAGAGCATAATTCTGAGCACCTAATCAACTTTCAAATGGGTTCCCCATCCAAGGAAATTACGGAAGAGAAGACTGCATTTTCTCCATTGTATAACACTACACCATCATATGGAAACAATGCTTAGCATGGTCATTCGAGACAAACATGTAGACAACTACAAGCTCTTTGCGTGCCAAGAGGAAATCAAGAGAATACCGAGAGACATTTGGTATGATCTAAATGATATAGTGGTCAGATTAAATCAAGTGCAACGCTTCGTTGTTTTTGACTCGGGGACAAAATCAAACAACCATCGAGATGAAGATGCAGTGATCAATGTTCCATCTCTGAACACTACAAAAGAAAACTATTTCTACTTACTCACCAGTAATCATTTTGGACTAATACATCCATTATGTCGAGTCTCTATGTACACTATGTTTACTGTCTACTTCCCGTTGTTGGTAGCTACTTCTGCTTTTTTTAATCATTATACTTTTGTTCTATCCAACAATGTCAATGGCTCCACGATATTTTTGACTTATGGAAGTCATAGATGTAAATCCAAGGTATTTACATATGTATACTTTGACATAAGTGTTGTCTCAATAGTTTTTTGGTTAATAGACAAAATTTACAATAAAAAAATAAAAAAGATAATTGAAAGTTAGATAAGTTGACAATCTAATGGATTATCTCTCTAATCATTAATATACTCAACTCTAGGTTTCCTTCATGACCTCCATGAAACATGATAGAATTCCATTACCCAATTCCCAATTAGACTATGCAGTTGTCTTGATTGTTTTATTGAATAACATTTGCGGTATATTATTTCAGATATAATCAAAACTCTACCATTTCTAAAATTGGATGGATTGTTGCCATGAAACTTAACATGAATTGAAAGAGCTAAAAATGATAAATTTTCGTATGAAATGAATATTTAGTTCACATTCTCCTCAAAAGCCATAAATCATTTTGTATAAAAAGATTCCTAAATGAATGTTCATAATGGATTGAAGATTATCTATTATAATAAATACAGTTGTTGCTCATTAAATTGTTCCTACATTTCATTTCACTTATTAAATCTTCTAAAAAAATCAAGGTGGGGAAGCAACCCAGGGAACCCACAAAAACGTTGTGGAAGAGCACGCGATAATAGAAGTCAATCGCCACTCACCCATCCTTCGGGAAAAATAGAAATATAAACATCCAAATCGCTTGCACTTCTACTTGCAAGTTACAAAAGTCTTCGTAAACGTACCAGTTGGCCTTGCGTTTATCTCTTCTTCACTTATCATTTTAAAAAGTTGAAAACTACAGTATCCCATATATTTTGATCTCCACAAGCTCTAGTGTCCTAGAAAATTTTAAGCCGCCTTTGTTGAAATGTCACTTTGATTATAAATTTATTTTCAGACACGTTCGTTGAAAGTTCCCATCTTATTTTTCACCACCTGAAAAATCAATGAAAATTATTTTTCTGCCAAACGACAAAATCTGGCAATTTATAGTCAATCACGGCTGAGCAGTGAAGTAACCATGGTCTTGTCTACTGAGGAGACATTTCGCCCTTTGGCCATATCTTTTTTAATCACAGTGGAACAGTGAATTAACAATACATTTCACTTTTTGGTCATTTAATTTTTTCAAAAAAATATAATCTCAAAAATGTTTAAATTTGATCGGTTTGTTTTGGAGTTGTCTACCCAGGCAATGAAATAGCTCGGATGGCATTTTTTTTGCTGGAATCAGGGCAAAAAAATTTCAAGAAATCAGGTAGTTGGAGTGCTTGGAATCCAGTTTTGATAGTGGAAATGGATTCAGCACTACCAAAAACCCTTAGGACACTCAAAATACTAAAGTTTAACAACTGTAAACATGATTTTGATAAAATCTTTGCCGGATTTTTTAAAAAACTCTGCCAGATTCTGGGCCAAAATGTTGCCTGGGAAAACTACGGCATTTGTTTTTAATGGTTGAAATGAATACTAGATTATCGCCACGTGATAATAAAAGTCAATCGCCACTCACCCATCCTTCTGGAAAAATAGAAATAAACATCCAAATCGCTTGCACCGCGACTTGCAAGTATCAAAAGTCTTCTTAAACGTACCACTTAGCCTTGCCTTGATCTCTTCTTCACCTATTATTTTAAAAAGTTGAAACTACCGTATCCCATATATTTTGATCTCCACACGCATCAGTATTCTAGAAAATTTTCAGCCGCCTATGTGGAAATGTCACTTTTATTATAAATTTATTTTCAGACAGTTCGTTGAAAGTTCCCATCTTATTTTTCACCGCCTGGAAAATCAATGAAAATTATTTTTCTGCCAAACGACAAAATCCGACACTTTATAGCCAATCACGGCCGGGCAGTGAAGTAACCATGGTCTTGTCTACTGAGACATTTCACCCTTTGGCCATATCTTTTTTACTCACAGCAGTACAGTGAATTGACAATACATTTCACTTTTTGGTCATTTAATTTTTTCAAAAAATATAATCTCAAAAATCTGTTTTTAATGGATTTAAAATTATCAAAAATATTTGTGGCATCTAAAATTTTTAAATTTTACAGTTGGAATGTAAATTTCCAAAAAAATTAAATTTTATCAAAATACTACTAATTTTTTTGCAAAAATTAATTATAAAATACAAGATTAAAAACAAAGACTAATATTTACTATATTATTGACTCAATATATATATATATATATATATATATATATATATATATATATATATATATATATATATATATATATATATATATATATCCAGACACATACAACTTCACCCGATAATAAATCGATAACAAAATAAATATTACTTGCCATTTAAAATCACACCTGGCTATGACATAGAGTAAATATTACTTGCCATTTAAAATCGCACCTAAGTCTGACATATCTATTATTATTTGGTGCGAGTTTGGTCAGAGTTAAATGGCACCACATCTAATTTTATTTTATTTTATTGTTTTACTAATTTTATAATCAGTAGATAAATTTAAAATTGATAAAAAAAATTTAAAAATCTAAATTATATAATCGAGAAAGTTCTGTTATAAATATTTATTTTTAAATTTTTAAATTATTTTAAATGAATTAAATTTATTAAAATTGTGTGAATAGCAATTTAATCTATTAAAAGTTTGCAAATAACAATTTAGTATATTAAAACATAAATTTCATATAAAAAAATAATTTATTTTCTTATTTAATTTAGATTTTATTAATTTATTTTCTTATTTGATCAATTTAATTTAAAAATATAAAAGAAAGAATTTTTAAAAATTTAAATATTTAAATTGATATAAAATGAGATAAAATTCATGGTTTATATGGATTTTGAATTATGTAAAAAGATCTAGTCTAATTAATGATGAAATAAAAATTTTCACTAGAATGGAATCTAGAAAAAAAAATTCAAGAAAAAATGTGATTTTTTGTGTTTTAATGTGTTTTTGAATATATAAATAGATTCAGCATGAAAAACCTATGAGACACTCATTTTTTCAGAGTAAGCAACTTAAACTTAATCTTTCAAAATTTGTTATATTTTAGTTAAAATTAATGAGAGAAAATGTCCTAAAAAAAAAAAAAATCATTTCTTCTATAAGTTAGACTAAGCCTATGTAAAATATAACTTGGTATAAAAATGTAATTTCTCAATTTATTAATTTTGTTTAACCAAATTAAAATAATAAAAGCTTACATTTAAATTGTATTAAATGTTATATAGAATTAGAAGAAATTCTTAAAAATATAGTTTTATGATATATATTTTAAATTAAATGAAATTTGATAGGTTATTAATAATATAATTAATGTTTTTCACAATCAAAACTAAATATATTAAATATTTCATTATCTTATTCTCTTGAGTGAAGCTAGCATTTCTCCCATTGAAAGTGTGGCTATGTTTCCCTATCTAATGTATAAAAAGAAGCTTTACAACATCAAAACCAGGAGGTTGCCAAAATTGCTTCTAAAGCTATCCAAATGGGTAGGCACAAGGATGCCTAGTCTTGGCTAGAATATTGAGGGTTAAAAGATATTACAAATACTATTACTTTCTTATTTAAACACAAGTTGTGGGAATATAAGGAGCTTGAAGGGAAAAAGAAGCTAAGGTATTATAAGGAGTTGATCAACCCCACTCTTGTTAACCTGAATTATCTCTCTATCTTAACCAGTGCTAAGAAGTAAATGAATATTACAAAGATAGAAACTAACTCCCATGAGCTTTAAAGTGAGACCACACATTGGTCTATTCCTAAAACACCTTGGGAGAAAGAATTTGTAAAGTGTGAGATACTAAGAGGATTGAAGATGAAAAACACTTTATTGGATTGTCTAACTATTACCCACATCCTTTCTCATTTCCAAAACATTTGTCACACTAAAAACATTCTTGACTTGTTTAATCAGGAAAATTGTAGTGATCTAAGAACTTTTTTTTTCACTTCTATTTGATCATACTATGAAATATTAAAAAATATCAATCAATCTTTTTTTTTTAACTTTCAATAGACCCCTCATTAGTCTCAACCCAGGTTAATCGTTATCATCATTAAAAAAAAAATTAATTAAATCTTAATATAAAAGAAAAATATAATTGTTTTAAATTGCTATATAATATTTAATAAAAATATTAACCAAAAAAAATATTTTTTCATGATAAATAAAACATTTTAATGATTCTTCTATTTATAATAATTTTAAAAACAAAAGAATTCCTTTAATTTTTTATTATGAAGTAATCTTTTATTTTTCTTGATGCAGGAGCATCACGGTTTCGAAAATTTGTACATTTAGTAGAATCTAGGGGGTCTTATGTTTCTCAAAAGAGTTGGTTTCCTAAGTATTTAATTAATGTAATTTTCAATGTATTGAGTGATTTATGTGAGACATTTAAAATATGATTTAATTAAATATTGAGAAGCATATTTGTAAATGTTCTCGAATGTAGGAGAACATGAGTGATTGATGAGTGATTGGTGTGGATTGAGATATTATGAAATATTGTAAATCTTAGACTAGAAAGTAGTTCATGATTTATGGAGGATCCTTAGGATTTAATTGAATGTTGAGATCCTCAAGGGATAAATAAGAGATTTTAGGGATTAATTGAGGACTTAGAGGAATTTTAGAGATTAGTTGAGAAGATTGAGGATCTGAACTAGAATTGGTTATAGAACCTTTTGTATATATTTGTAAAGCCTCAAAGGCACAAACAAGAAAAAAGAGATATATAGATTCTTAGAGAGAAAAACTTAATTGTAAGCCTACAGGCGTAGACAGAAAGGAAAAGAAAAAGGGCCATGTAAAGGCACATCATGCCAAAGCTAGATTATAAACAGGTTTTTTATTTGTATCTATACATTTATTTCATTAAAGAGGAAATCGAATTCATTGTAACTGTGTGTCATTCCTTGTATGTGCTAAGTGATCCGTAATTGAGAATTTATGGTTTTTGTGTGATAAACATGGTGAATGAATTCAAATTGAACGTATAAGTCTTTATGAGTGATAAAGGAATTAATGGTTGGGTAGAATATGTGAGATTCTAGTTTGGAGCTAACGGATGTGTGTACAAGTCGAGTAAGAAACAAATCACAAATTTTGGATTCAGAGAAGTAATACAAAATGGTGGTTTGTATTCTAGATTGATGTAGTGAGTAAGGCGTGCATCAAGCGTGATAATACCAAGTTGGAGTGAATAATAAATAGGAGAACAAGCTCAGGAGAGATCAACGCTTTTAAAGACCGAATAAAGCTCAGAAGGGATAGCGGAGTTGCACATCAGCAACAATAGAAAGAAGAGAAATCGACTAAGGCAGAAAACACTTAGAAGATTTCCAAAGAAGGCGATCAGACGACGAGGATCGAATCGCAGAATCAAAGTTTTAAGATTTAACAGCAGAGATCAGTGCGGGCGGAAGAGATGAAGAAGAGCTGCATGAAGGATGAGTGGACGGTCATGATTAGATCACAGACATGAAGGCGAGAGATGAACGAATGAGATCACATCACAAGATAAGTTGGGGAAGTTGCGATGTGATGAAGGGCGAGCAGTGAGGATTGCTAGATCTGGGCGCAGAACAACGGTCGGCGCTAAAGCACAAATTCACACATCGCAAATTTTAGCGGATAGCGTTAAGACTTCGCTGGGTAAGTTATATTTCTTGCGATGCGATGAGGAGGAGGGCTACATGTCAGCATTGCGCATTAGTGCACATCACAGATTTTATGGTTTGTACTTAAGAGTTCGCACAGTAAGTTATGTTGAATGCGATGCAATGTGATCGCATATCACACAAAATAAAAGATACGTTTATTGCTAAACGTTAAAAGTTGCAGGAAGCAATGCAGAGTTTGTTGCGACGTGCGAAGAGGTATAACAAGACCATTGGATTCGGCGTAGATCAATGGTGGAAGTCGCAATATCGCGAAGATCATTAAGTGGTAAACTTGCGGGCAAGTGAAATGCGATGCGCTATGATTGGTCACCGTGTTGTGGAACCCTAGAATCCCTGTTCCGCGTATATGTAAGTGGTTTCAGTTATGTGCGATCTGTTTTAAAGTAATCAATGTTGATTGCACGCGTATGTATGTTTAATAAAATTTAGTGTTGTAATCCGCTACAAATAAAAGAGGTTTATGTGGGCCATAACCGAGAAGTCCATAATAATGTTTAAAATGCAATTTCGTGCTACATCATTTTTATATGAAATAATCTTTTATTTAAGAAAAACATATTTCTTTAATGTTTAATAAAAAAATAATATAAAATATTAAAAAAAAAGAAAAAATTAAAATTATTATATATAAAGTATTAGTGTTAGTATGATTCTTTTATATATATGAATCATTTTATAGATCTAGTATATATTTAAAAAGTAATAATACCTTAAAAAATTATTTATATAAAAAACTATATATTTTTTCTTTATTAGAAGAAGGAATAGAAAAATATAAACATATATTTATTTTATATATCTTGTGTGTGATAATATATTGTTTTATATATTAAAATAAATAAGCATTAATATTTTTTTCAAAGTTTTTGTGCTTGGTGTTGTTAGATTGTAAAATCTAAAAATGACCAACACTTGCCATATCATTGATAAATATTTTGAATTTGGAAGTAGATTCATCATCAAGATCAAGTGCATAAAAATAGAAATAGAAAATCTATGAGATAATATGTGGTTTTAAATTTATATATTAAAATAAATTTTGATTTTTGAAAAAATATACTAACTACCATCATGCTTATTTATACCTAGCAATCTCCCGAAATAATGTACCCAAAGTGGGGTTCACTCACAAAATAATTCCCAAAAAAACCAGATTACTGTTTCTTTTCAAATGAGAACTTCATGACAATGGATCTGCAGTCGGTCAAAGGAAAGACCAAATGATCGTAGACCACATTAATGATTTGATGCAATATTCGTCGGATGACGAAAGCCGTGATGCAATATTGAAGTAGCAGGGTTGGTACATATACTCCAGGTAGGGATGTTCTCCAAGTTAACTTTCACTTGCTTGGATTTTTCATCAGGGAAATGACATTTCACCAATTCCTGGAACCACCAAAGTGGCCAATTTAGAAGAAAATATTGGTGCTCTATCTGTTAATGAGATGGTTCTCTGGAAATCGATATGATATGAATCAAGAGCAATTCACGTGGATGAACTCAGAGACACCTCCTCTCTCTTCATGGAAGGATGCCAATTTGATGATTTTTAACATCTTCTTTCTCTACAAACACAGCAAAATCATCATTTTCCCCTTTATTTTAAAGGGTATATGCTCGAATATATGAAGAGACAAGCATGTTGAGTTGGTTAAGCATATTCTGTTGCGAGTATTTTATGAAGTTGAGAGTATTGTAAGCGTCATATCCCATACATATAATAATATTGTGTGTTGTACCTGCTTGAGAAAATCTTACTGTAGCGGTCTTCATCCCATTAACTTAATAAATAAATACTCATTAAAGTAAAAGGTATTGATTTCCATGAGGGCATAATGGAAGGAAGTTGCTTTCAAGTGTTGGTATTTATTATGTTAATAGGCTTTTCATTTTGAGAATTGGAATTTATTATTTGATAGATATTTATATTGAAATTAAAAGGTCATTATAAGATTAAACAAAATACATCCAGATTATGTCTTTTTAATTTTATTATAAAAAAACGAGTGTTGGCATGGTATTAGGTAAGAGATATTTAATGGATATACCAGAGATATTCATGTGAATAAGTGTATTGTTTTGGAATATGGTATTTTTATTTTTAATTTTATTTTTAATAAGTATTAGGTGAAGGGGTAGTGGTTTAATAGTTATAGCATATTCTAGAATATTTTTAGTAATAGTTATAAATTAAACATTGAATTTATTTTGAAAGTAGTTATGATTTTTTCACTCTTTTAATTAAATTGACTAATTAAAAAAATATCATATGGTTATAGGTTTTTGGGTATGTGGTATTACCACGGTATTGTAACAAAGACTATTTATAAGTTAAAAATATCCATCCTAAAGTGAGACTATATCTACATAATTGTGAATCTTGTTACATGTGTTTTGAAATGTATATATATTTAAATAATATATAAATTGTTTTTAAAATTAATAATAATAATAATAAAGTTATAATTTAGTTAGTTTTTAAGATTTTTTTCACTTCTATGGCCATGGAAAAACAAAGAGATGAGGAGCTTGGTAGGCAACCTATTGTTGAAAATTGGGGGAGCTATGGGACAAATTAGAATCCCATGTGCATGAGAAGCCCCAAAAAAGAATTCAAATTATTCAAATGAAATTATTATTAATATGTGGGAAAGCAATTATTATAAAGAATTATATTTAAATATTATTTAAGCAAATTTGAATTTTGTATTTCCCTTCGAAGATTAAAGTCAGTCTCATGATGTCCTTCCCTAAGAGTCATCTCTCTTCACTCATATGAACAACTAAAAATTAGCATACATCTTCCTCCTTTTGGTAAAGATATCTTACACTTTCATAGAAGGCCTTGAGGCATGGTTCGCCTATGCGTGACAAGGTTCGTAGAAGGGTCTAAGGTTTTCATATAGACTCTGAGGATGATCTATGGCATTGTTGTGTTAGTATCACTATCTATTCTACAATGAACACATTTGTCCATACTCTGAATATGTAGCAATTCTATCTGTACTTTGTTCTTTTGTGACATCGCTTAATGTTTTGCTAATGTAGAAAATCTCTTTTCATGTGGTTTTCACCAGATGTCCAACACTTTAGAGGCTCTTGGCGTTCAAGCATAAACTTCCCTGTTGTTGGTTGTTGCACATTTATTTTAGCATTAATATCAACCTTTTGGTGAAATTCCTTTGCAGGGGTTGGGTTCTTACCCTCCCTCGTTTCTGAATTTTTCTTAGGCCAATTATTCTTATGTATAGTGTTCTTCTTTGCTTGCCAATTACTTTGGATTTATGACCTACATTTTCTTTCTCATAGCAGTGCTTCAACTTCTTAATAACATCCTTCAAAGTCAGTGGTTCCAATAACTCAATTTTATCTTTGAATGCCATAGGAAGCCCACAAATAATATTTTGAATCTTAGATTTCTCATCCTTGAGATATGGCACATACCTCAATAGCTCGAGGAACATGATGACATATTAATCATTTTTTAGTTGACCCATCTTGAGTTCATATAACACTTTATCCTTACCATCATCAGACAAATATTTCTCCCTAAAGAGATTTTCAAATTATATCCAAGACAATCCCTTCTCAAGGATGACTCTAACATTCTTCAAGTCTTCCCACCATATGTTTTTTTTTTTGGTCTTTCAAGTTGAAGGTGGCAATTCTATCTTTCATGTTTTCAGAATAATTATGGATTTTGAAAAACTTATTCATGCCTAACAACCATGCTTATGCATCCTCTAATTTCTTCATTTCCCCATCAAATGTGGGTGGCTTGGACTTCCTAAATTCCTTGGGAACGTAATTATTTTCCTTTCTTCGTGAATGATGATGACGATGGGAGTGATGGTGGTGCCTCTTAGTGACAAAACTAGATGGTCTTCTAGAATGATGCACATGTGTGTTGGTTCCACCTCTTGGGGTGCTCAATGGTACTTTTCCTCACACAATGTCTTCACTTTCATGCCTATGCCTCTTTCTGAATTTGCTACCATATGCCTCATTGGTATCCTCCTCTGACTCCCGAGGGATCTTCCTATCTCTATGACTGGACCTCATCCTTGGTTGTTTTTTCCTCTGCTAATATGAGAGACTTTGCAAGATGGATGCATTTATCTCATCTTTCCTCTTTTGAGCTCTTATAATCCTCGCATTATTTGCCTTGAAGATTCTAACGTCATCCCTTAGGCTTCTCAAAGTATCCATCCAATATCGAGAGTGGTTTCCTCCCCCTTGGTCTGTTGATCTTTAATCTTCAATAGCCCTAACCAAATCACTTCCATGTTGTGATTGAACAGAACTATACTGCGTCATACCAGTCCCCATTGTTGATTTATCTCTAATTTAGGTTGCTTGTGGTGTGCTTCCAATCACACACACTGCTAGATTTTCATGTGATAATTAAACAACATAGTTATGACCATGAACTTGCATTCATGGAGTTGGCATGACTATCTCTGCTATGAAAACACAACCATGTTAGCATGCCAATCACATTTAATAAATCATATCCATCAATCACACGACATGAAATTCCACCATTAGTGCACATCTAATAAATAAACAACAAAATTATGCATGTGATATTGCTCTCACAGAGCTATTATGATGGGCTATCTGCAACAACAGTTAAATTAGTACATGATTAACAAAAAAAAAACAAGTTACTAATCGTAATATACATACCTGCAAAATTCACAAACTATTATAACTACTAATTTAATAAAACATGCCAATTGTTTAGGTTACTTTTATTTTGAATAGATCAAGAGATAATAAACCAATTGATCATGCAAGTAATTTATTTAAACATATTTGTAGCACCTAAATAATTGATTCAGTTAATTTATGAAAAGCATCACTTTCTCATGATAGAGCCCATCCAATCCAAGTGCTGAACCCAGATGCTCTAATACCACCTGTAACACTGCCAACCCACTTGCTTACCAGTTGGGCGGATACTCGCTTAACCAACTCCTCAAGTAGAGTTAGAGGAATGGGGTAATCAAAAAACAAATGTCCTACATTCATTTTAATTATGTATTCTCATTCTAGGGTTTGGATGTAACTTCTAAGCTTCTCAATTCATCCACGAAGCCTCATAACCAATACCTCTTAACCTCACTATACACACACACACACACACACACACACACACACATATGTATGTATGTGTCACGCTTCCACACCCATCGGATCCCACAGTGCCCAACTAAATACGATGTCCACGAACTAACCACGTAATCCCGACACTTTCATGCTAGCTCTCCTTATGCCTCAGGGATGATCCTTAGGGACATGCCATCTCATTTTCCCCACCCCGAAGATACCTTAGCATTCTTATTTGTTATCTATCAGGGACTCATTGCTGGGCTTGTGTGTATGATGGGGCCACACGGCCTCCTCCTCCCATTGGTCTGTTGCTCCAACTTTCAGCTGCCACCACAGCTTGTGCCAAGTCACCTTGATTCCCTTATCATGATGCCCTCCTGAGGCATTCTTATTTGTTATCTGTCAGAGACTCATTAATGGGCTTGTGTGTATGGTGGGGCCACATGGCCTCCTCCTCCCATTGTTCTGTTGCTCCAACTTTCAGCTGCCACCACAGGTTGTGCCAAGTCACCTTGATTCCCTTGTCCTGACGCCCTCCTTTGTTGCACCCCTTTGCGCTTACGAGATCATTGCATCAGGATGACTTGTTAGGTGGGATCACCTCTGGAAAGACTATAGGTGTACACTATACCAACGTGATTTTACTTGCATCATCTTGCATATTTCCTCTCGACGCATACATTCATGTCGTACTTTGTGCCTTTGGGGTGAGACCTCAAAGTATACATGGAGTGGTGGGCCTCACATCCGCACATCCCTAGATTCTGGTTCGTCCACGGGTTACAATGCCTCTTCATCCTGCACCATCTCACCCCGATGCTCTATCCGAGCGTTCTCTCAATTCTTTTTCCATGCACCTCTTAGACAAGGCCTACGGGACACGTGGAAGCTGTGGGTCATTCCATTCACATGGAATTGCTTTTGATTGGCCCAAGTGGTTACGACACAATGTCATCTTGACACTTATTACCCTAGTGCTCTCTTGGTGGACTTCGCTTGCACTTTTAGGATAAGGCTTCTGGGACAATCTATTCCATTGGATCCATTCCTATGAAATGGGGAGGTGCCCCGACTTTGAGTTGTAGTCCTAACAAGCGCAATGTGTCATCATTCCCACCTCTCCTTTATGATGCTAATCAATGCTTCCGGAGTATGGCCTTTGGGCCATGTGGCCAATGGGTTATACCTCAACATAACTCTTTCTCATGATTAGTGCCACGATGTCCCATCTTGGGTTGATTCATCAGGTTGATCTTCTAGGTTGGTCCTTCTTACACCCATCTTATTGCCTATGGGGTTACGTGGAGGTCGCCCTGTCCCGGCCTTATGTCATCATGTGCTACTCTATAGTTCCCCTCTTGAAACTTATGGGATTTTGACCTACAAGATAAGTTGTATGGTGGGATGCACTTCGACTAATGGGAATGCTTCCCGCTTCCAAGTTGTGAGCCCAATAGGTTTGGTGCCCAATCATCCCTGATAATCCCTTTGTAGAGAAAGATAAACTTTTGAGATAGAAGCTTCGAGCCACATCATCTTTCCTTCATCCAATCATAAATAGGCACACTCTCAATAGCCAATCCATCTCTTCCACGAATAGGTTTTCCCTCAACATCTGATTAATTTATAAGTTAGATCTCGCCTTGCTTCACTACAACACTGCTATGAGAAAATCTTAGCTAGAGCCCAATCCAAAGGGTCTTACCAGAGTACAAGTGATACACTCAGTCTTGAACTCAGTGGATTCTCCTAAGGGTTGGTTCCTAGTTGTGCACATCGCCAATTCTGCATGGATTCACATATGGTTCAGCTGCAGCGGTCCCGTAACATCCTGGATCCACACTTGTGGTTCACCAAAACCACCTTGGCTTACAGAACCCTTAAAGGTGCTACCCTTCCTGAGCTTAAGCTAAAGCCACTCCAACAAGTTCCTAGCCTTTAGATATTCCCCATATCATGATAGGGAATTCCAGGCATGCTTGCAGTGGTGATCTTTTGGTCGATCTCTACCAAGGACCTGAAGTGAAATCCTTAAGGGCCTTCACCTCTCCTACTACATGCCAGGATATCCCTGCTTCGAAAAAATCCTACAAACACCTCTATGGTGCAACTCAAGGTTTTTAAGGGAATTTGGCTATTAGCGGTGATACACAGCCATCAACATTAACGCCCCGAGGGCGAGAATGCATGATGTTGAAAATGAAAGGCTAGAAAAGCCTTCATTTAATGGTTACATGCTAATATGTTCAAAGTAGAAGATAATCCTCATCAACAACATATTACCCTAAAATTTTTATTTGTGCTTAATGTCAGTGCCTTCAGCACATTATCTACAGGTCCTTTCAAGCAGGTTGTCTCCAGTGTAACCATTTTAACATAATGGAAGGATTTTCATATGAAATATTGTCATGGTTGAATATGGTTCGTATGAACCATTTTGATGCCTTAAAACGTTATATATTTTATTATTCCTTATGCATAGCAATAACACAGTCATGTATTTCATAAGGCGTACAATTTCAAAACTAGAAATGCATCATACCCATGTTCCTCACATTCATAAGCACCATTTAAGTCCATAAATGAAACCACATGCTCATTGCAGTTACAAGCATCATTCCAGCCCAAGAATGCAAACACATACATGTATTATCAATTAAGAAATTGAAAAGAGAGCACATATCTTGTAATGTTTCAGGGAAGCTAAGTCTAGGACAAGGACTCTCCACCCACACATAGAAAGCTGCAGCTAAGCTCACTTGTTGTTCTCACCCCCAAGCCAGATTCCACAGACTGAGGGGCTTGCACAAAGGGTTGAAACACCAACTGCTAACTGAATTATGGAATCTAGAGGGACTCCTTCCTCCCCCCACCAGCCACTCAGTAGCCAAATAATATACAAGGAATCAAGAGGCCAATTGCCTCCACCCTCTAGCTACCCAATGGCAACAAATCAATGCAAATATGGAATCCAGAGGGTTGTTTCATCCACCCAAAACACACAAGAAATTCAGAGGCTTCTTCTCCACCCATGTACATATAGGGAATCCAGAGGCCAACTGCCTCCATTCCAAGAGTGTCAAGGGAATCCAGAGAAGCAATTATCCATGCTAAACATAGTGGTTCCACCCACTCTAGGGAATCCATAACAACTGTAGAATCACAACAAGAAAGGATTCAAAGGTCCTCCCTCCAAGAATCCAAGGATATAATCCTCAACCCACACCATCAAGGGAATCCAGATAAAACCATATCCACCCTTTGGCTTTATAGGGACTCGAGAGGCATTGTTCCTCACCAAGGAGAGACCATCTTCATGCCAATCATGTGAATTGAGCTATTGTCACTGTCCTGTTTTCTCTTCATCAATCCTTGCACTTCTATTTTCTTTGGATCTGCTTCCTACTGAATGTTGCTTGAATGGATGCTCTGCCTGAATGAGTGAATGAGGGAATGGTGCCCTCCCTCAGGTCGAGCCCCTTCTTTCCCTCTGTTGCCTTCCCTTTTGTGCAGAGATTGACTTCCTCATCCTTGTTGCATTGCAATGTCTTCCAAGACGACATGGTCCTCGTACTTTTATTATAGTCCCATTAAATTCATAATTATTTTATTAAATACATATACCAACTAGCCTTTAGTAGTTGTTGAAAACAATTCACATCTCTTGCATAATGAAACCTTATACATCTCAAGCAAGCAACCTCCTCATCTCTGGAATTTGTGTCCTTTTTTACTCAGCCCTTTTCAATATATTATGTAAAATATTTACATTACATTTTCATGAGGAAACCCAACTTCTAATTACTTTATCTCTTTTTAAGGTTGGTATGCAATTATATTATGTCATGTCGAAATCAAAATAGTTTATTTATGACAGAGTGAGTAAAATAGTTTTAGCACATTGGGTATTAATATGAACAACAGATCAAATGACAATATTGAGGTTGGAATTATTGATGTTTTACAAAGCTTTTAATTAAAACTAACTAAAAACACATTTATTTTAAAAGTTTAGCTTAGACATTCCTTTTCTATTTTATTTTTTTTGTAAACTTGTTAGTGCCTCGTTATTCATTCATCTAAACAAAATTGTAGGTTACATTAATATATATACTTGATGGGCCTCAACCTGCCATCTGTTGGCCAATTGCTTTTCTATTTAGAGAATATTTTATTTTTATTTTAAGAGAGACATGTGTCAACTCTATGGTGAGCACAGAAGGAATTACACATTGTCCTCATTTTGAGCTATAAAATGCACCTTTTGTCTAATTAAATAATTTTAATTTTCATAGTTAGAGTTTTTCTTTTCAACCTACATTGTGGAAATGCTTGTGTATATTCAAGTTTTGAGATGTGTTTACTCTGGAGTTCTAAGGAGGCGAAGGAATTGCCCGGACCGCCAAAAGTAGTTGGAATGTGGGCAAAAAAAAATAAAATATCTTGCAGCAGCAGTGTTTGAATAATATTTTTGATGGTTGAGATAAATTCAACACCATCAAAAACCTCGAAGGCACTCAAAATCTTGAAGTTTGATAACTATAACCTGGATTTACAAAAATGCCTGCTAGATCTTATTAAAATCTTATCAGAATTTCCATGATTTTCAAAAAAAAAAAAAAAAAGCTAATTAGACTACATCTTATTCTAAGTAAAGATTCCATTTTTTCTAATTTACACTTTAAATATACATTTTTAAAAAACTCAGACTTGATCTACCAAACAAAATTTCATTTCACCAATTATTTATGGCCTTTTAATTTTAACCACGGGCCAAATTTTAGTGAAAATGCATTTTTTATTTGGATCACCATAAAACTCAATAAATTAATAACATTGTCGAAATGCTCAACATATTGGGTTTTGACATATGTTTTTCCTAGAGTATAATTTAGAAAATCTAAATCCATATTTATCCAATAAAATTATATTTTTTCAAAAATTTCATGTAAATTGAAAATAATAATAATAAAAAATGTACCCAAAAGAAACTTTTCAGGAGTAGAAAAAAATAATTGAATCCACGGAGATTATTTCCACTTAAAATAATATCTCTAAGTTCCAACATGGATTTCTGACGTAGTAACGAAGAAAATGGCGGACGTAGTAACGAAGAAAATGGCGAAAGAAGTGCTGCGCCCAAGTGACGTAACTCGAACGCAACTTTGACCATACTTTTCAGCTTTATTAATGGCTATTGGCCCATTAATGCTTTATGTGAGAAGCTTAAGTACTGATGCCATATCCCATGGCCATACGAGCCATGCCCTGCCGACCGTATCGTGCCGGATGTCAATTGCCGGAAATACAATGGATGTATGTATATGGATGTTAATCGTGACATAACATCAACGTTTTAATAAAGTTTTATGTTAAGAGTTTGAGAGTGCATATAATTTTTTTTAAGAGCCATATAATGATGATATGAATTTTGACGTTTTAATAAAGTTGTATGTTAAGAGTTTGACGGTGCGTATAAATTGTTTTAAGAGTCATATAATGATTAAATGAATCTCCAATTTATAAGAGTCATATATGAATTTTGGAGATTTATTTAGCGTTAATTTTTTTTCCAATTTTAATAAAATTTATATTTAATTATTATTAAAAATAATAATTTTATTATAAAATAAAATGAAAAGCTAAGTTTTTTAATTATTTCTATATTTTAAGTGAAATGTTATCCAAAAAAACAACTTTAAGATAGATGTAGCGAGTATAAGTAAAAAGTAGTTAAATTTTAGTTAAATTTATATTAATTTTTATTAAAAATAATAACTTTATTATAAAATAAAAGGAAGAGGTCAAGTTTTCCAATCAGTTTCTAGATTTTAAGTAGAATGTTATTAAAAAAGAATAAAGTATAGTTATACTTTATTTATAGAGTTTCAAAACATGTAAAAATGAATGTTATTACAAAATAACAAAACATAGCTATACTTCATTTATAGAACTTCAAAACATGTAAAATAAACATTCATCTAAAAATGAATGTTATTTCAAAAGAACAAAACATAGCTATATTTCATTTATAGAACTTCAAAACAAGTAAAATAAACAATCATATGAAAATAAAAATATTATTATAAGAATTTAAATTTTTAAATAAAATTATTATTATAGGAATTTGAATTTTTATTCTTTTGTAGATTCTAAGTAGAATGTTATTACAAAAGAATAAAGCATAGCTATACTTTATTTGTAGAACTTCAAAACATGTAAAATAAACAAACATCTGAAAATGAATGTTATTACAAAAACACAAAACATAGCTCTACTTCATTTATAGAACTTGAAAACATGTAAAATAAACATTCATCTAAAAATGAATGTTATTACAAAAGAACAAAGCATAGCTATATCTCATTTATAGAACTTCAAAACAAGTAAAATAAACAATCATATGAAAATAAAAATATTATTATAAGAATTTAAATTTTTAAATAAAATTATTATTATAGGAATTTGATTTTTTAATCTTTTGTAAATTTCTACCAACTTCCTAGTCTTCAAGTTATAATTTTTCATGTTATTTAAATAAAATTATTATTAGAAGAATTTGAATTTTTAATCTTGTTGTAAATTTCTTCCAACTTCTTAGTCCTCAAGTTATAATTTTTCATGTTATTTTTCAAATTTTCAGAGAACTCAATTAGACTTTTGATAAACATTTTAAAAGATGTGAAAAATCACAGTTATTTTTCAAATTTTCAAAGAACTCAGTTAGACTTTTGATAAATATTTTAAAAGATGTGAAAAAATTTAGGGCGAGAAAGACGGTTGACGGTTGATGTTGAACTTGAACATCACAAGTTTGGCATATTTGTTACATCAAAGTGGTCAAGCTCTGTGTTGTGAAAAAGCAGGTGCAAAGGTACACCAAAGGAATAAAATATTTGGGAAGATCATCTCGCCACTCACTCCAATGCAAGCATTGTTAATCGTTTCTATGATTGGAGAAAAATTACTTCTAAATAACAATATGTAGATGAAAGACATCTAAAGCCACTTAGAGACTTTAGAAAGGGGCATATAAATCTCTAAAGAGGACTGCACCTATTAGATTTTAATGATTGATGAGCAGAATTAGGCTGCTATTAGGATTGAAGAAGACATTTTCGGTATTTAGAAAGACATCATTGTCATTTCCTTGGTAGAGTCTAGTTTCAGAGAAAGAGGAATGGGAATGACAATAAAATAGGTGGAAAGAGAGATGCACTTCCATGAAAAAAAATATAATTTCGTTAATAATTTTCTCTTTAAGTTCATTTTTGTGCTAGTTTTGAACTTCTATGTTCTATGTTTTGTAAATGTGGGAGCCATGATAATATATAAGTCCTTTTAGAAGAAGAAAAAAGAAATTAAAGAAAATATCACCTGCGGTGACTATAATTACATAAAAAGAAATTGGAATAAGATTTATCTTCCAAAAGTACATGTAAACTTGACCCACCAACCAATTTTCTAGGCCTGTCAGAACCGGCCATTTGGTTGTCCTTATTCTCATGCCTAATACAAATAAAATCATCAATCAATACAACCCAGTGGTTTTAGAGTTAGAATGGGGTCGTGGCTAAGCCCCTCACTTCCCTATTCACCCCACACCCATGGAATTAAGAGAAGAGAGCTAAGGGGTTGAAGCCATTCCATGTACCAAGGCTACATATGATACATAAACCAAAACGCAATGTATCACATAATTATATGAAAACCCCATTGTACAGAACTTAAGGATTTAGAAAGTTATAAAATTAATGTAAAATCATTAAAAAAAAGATTGTTACACATCTGCTTTTCTGCAGGAAGGTTTGTGGAGCCAATAAATTCTCAACAATGGGTTCAGAAAACTGAATGCCACCTGATAAGGATAAGGACTTTTTTCTCACCCTGTGGCGCTAACTGTGGCTAAACGCACCATATATTTTTACATGAATGCACCCACAGATTCAGAACTACTGCAATACTGTAGTAGCACACAATTTAGGACGTTCTCAGCATTTAATGCCTGTCCCGTGCGTGTCGTAGCTCGCTGGGGCATAGCCACCCATATATTTTGCATACACTTAAAAGCAGGCTAACTGAGGCCCAAAGAGAATGAATGAGCACTGAAAATTGCTATTTTGTTTTGCGTCCTGTCTTCCCGCCTGACTCCTTATTTCTATGACATCCAAAGCTCTAAATCCTTCAAAATCTTGCTAACACCGCCTAACCTCGTTTCTTCCTTTTTCTTTCCACATTAACCTCATTTTCACTTCTATCGCTATGAAAAACCGTTTTTTTCACTTTGTTGTTTCTCCTTTCCATTTCATTAAAATCGCTTATAAGGTTAAAAAACCACTTTTTAACCTTTACCAACCTTCATTTAAAACTTCTCCATAAAACCAAATAATGGAAATACATAGCGAGGATAAGAGACCGGCGCCCTCTTGTTGCCTCAACCATTTTTTCATCCATACTCATGTTCCTGGAACCCAGTTCAACTCTTTGACGCTGATTAAATCAAGATCAATATCGTGATATTTTCCATACGGATTAAACTCATCGGAAAATCACACATCGTTCGCCGATAATAAATCGCAAAATCAGTATTTTCATTTTGTTTCGCAGACTTAATTCATCGACGGAATATTTATAGACAGTTCTTCCCACTTCATTTCCTCCCCATCGTAATATCCGGGATGCTGACCGCCCATCAGCTTCACCATAATGACACTTAGTTCAGGCAAAATGCGACGTTTTTTTTAAGGGCGAAAATTTCACGCGTTGTTTATAAATGGTTTGTGTCTACTGTAATCGCGCCGCCGATTTCCATTATGTTCTCCAACCATTACTTTGCCGCATCATAGTCACATCTAATTTTTCCGTCGCGCTTCTATTCGCGATATCTTCAGATATCCCCACCCGGATGATGCCATCCATACCGCCACGCTTCTCTCCACAGTTTTCCATAACAAAATAAACCCATTAAAGGTGATTTCGTTAACAAAGCGTGATTTTATGGTGGCTTAACCATCGGTTTGCTTTTTCAGCAAAGATCGGCGATAAGGAGGTATCACCTTCCTGCTCCCCATTCATCCTGAGAAAATCACCGCTGGGCTTTAAACCACGTTATCCATGCTTTCTCAATACGCCTTTGCGAGCCCGCCGTACCAGCAAATGTTGAAGGAAAGCACAGAAACAATAAGGGAGAATGAGCATCACCAGCAGAGATCACCAGAAGGCGAATATCAGAGATTAGTGATTAGCATTATACGGATTGCTGACTCAAGACCTGACGCGTCGAATTCCACCTAAAAACACGTCTTTATAATAGTTGTGGCGTTTCAGAGAGACAAAGAAACTTCCACCGCCAAAAGAGAGGGCACTGATTCCCCGGGCACGCCAGAACGTTTACCCGTTAAGCCGTTAAACTTTCAACTGTGGTCAAGTATTTGTACAGAGATGTTTTGCTCACCATTTATAATATTTCGTAAGTATCTGAACAAAGAAATATTTTCAGAAGAGCCAACTTCACCACAAAACTCAAAGGTCAATAAATTATTTCCGCTAATTTTGATAGTTACTGC
Source organism: Pinus albicaulis (assembly GCA_034641835.2). NCBI lineage: Eukaryota > Viridiplantae > Streptophyta > Pinopsida > Pinales > Pinaceae > Pinus > Pinus albicaulis. The sequence goes on along the minus strand of CM076570.1, from coordinate 1,343,658,889 downwards.
AATACATTAATAATAGAACCACCTAAATTCCTTCACCAGCCCTCTGTGCGTCTTATGGGTTCAATCAGACATCATTTAGGAGACTTTCTTTACCTTATCCTCACCTCATTCTTCATAGCATTTTAAATAATGATAAATTGTTTAAATAAGAATCAGAAATATACTATTCTATAATTTATTTCACATAGTGTTTTCCACCTGCCCTTGAAGCCAGTTTTCAGCAGACAGGTTAGCTGAATATAAAATACGATTGGTTGAACCTAAACATTTTAACTGTGAGATTGCAACCAGTTTAGATAATAATATAAAGCGTTTCAATCCTGTCCATATCATCAGTAAGGCTTTTTCTGTTGAAGGTTTTTCTTCAGGTTAACAATATCAAGCCATATCTCTTTCCTGTACAGTCCATTAAACCGGGTTAGGATCACCATATCGTGAACCTTTCCACATAAAGACGAGACCTTAATGCTTTCAAAAATTACGCTGGTTTGGCAATAGATTCATCATAATAACAAATAGGATGTTGGCATTCCCCATCCCATCAACAGGTTTCAAAACATTGTTCGAAAGCGCTTTCATTATTTGCCAGGTTAGTCAGATATAGCGGTTCGCTCATCTCAGCTTCATTCTCCTGGCACTCAAAAGCCTCTTCGGGGAATCAAAGCAATTAGCCAGTACACCTTCATCCTGATTCAAGCTTCACTTTGTTTTTCTGTGTTTTCATGACTTCTTCAAGGTATCATATGCGGATTTATTAACGTTGTCACTGGTCATTAATACATCACCAAGACCACTTAATAGCCCCACTGGTTGAGCTAAACAAAGCATTAAGAGGTTTTTTTCATAACTGACCGATTGCTAAATCCTTTGTGAAATTAGCTATCAGTTCCACCTCCAACGCTTTGTAATGTTTATCCCAATGGCTTTAATCTTTCAATAACTTCAGGACATGCCAGACATGACCTGCCCTTTGGATCACCTTTGATGGTCATTGCCTTCAATTGTGTGCTCGAGATGATGACTCCACAGCCGAATAATTTTAAAAAACCATATATTCATCTATCAAATGAAATGTTTATTTGTCATAATAACCTTCACTTTTTAAACCTTTAAAATTTAGAACTTTCCATGAACATCGGCGTTACACCACATCAAAAATAAAATAAACTCTTTGGCTGTGACCAGTTTAAATATTTTTATCAAACTTCTAAAAGACAAATCCAGAGTTTGAAGATATTGGAGATCTTCCTATTCAAGAGGCTAGACCTGAATCCCAAAGTGGTTGAAATGATGTTAACTTATAACTACCTTCTACAAGGACCTGTTTATTACAGAGACCATATTTCTCAAGCATTCATTGGGACTCAAGTATTTAAATTTTCTAGAAACCTTCAGAGAACCTTGATTCAATGAAAATTAGAGAGTGGGCATAAACAAGCACCTACCAAGGAAGGGGTAATTATGAAACTTGTTGAATCAAGACAATTTAGGTCAACCCAGATTTCTTACAGACTTTTATTCAATCTTGAAAATCAATCATTAGCTATAAGAGTAGACTTTTTTGTTCACAACCCAGAGTTATAAGTTTTGAAAGAAAGAGAGATTCTTAGAACCAAAAAAAAAAAATATTTCTGTAAAAGGTCAAAAATATTTTCTCAGATTGTGGTGGAAACACTTGCTCTATTTTCCCATTCTTTGATTGTTTATCTGACATTTTACAGAGTCTGTGGAAAGGGTTGCAGCTCGATTCCATCCTTTTAGAGGAAACATATCTGTAAATTTTCATCCTCACATGGCCTCTCTGTTAGAGTTTGTTGTTTTAGATTTCTTTGAAAGTAAAGGATATGTTTTTGGCACTGGGTGGACAGCACTTCTTGAAAACATTTAAAACTTCACCTACATTTCCACATCCTAAGCACCTTAATACCTGTTTGCTCAGAAGAACCTTTATCAGGAATATCTTTCAAACTCATGAGGACTGGGTGTAATTGTGTACAGACAGTTAACCTCTTGCAGATTGTTTATGTCCTAGAACTTTTCTGCTTATTTAATGCCTGCAAACACCTTCATAAGTGGCTCTAGGAAGATCCACATTGTTTATCTCATCTAATCTGTCTGAGATAGTGATAAACTCAAAGAACTTCCTTAGGAAGCTCAAGATACAATCTTTCAACTATTTTTTACATCACCTTGAGAGTTAAATCAGCCCCAAATTCTTCATGACCCTAAAATAATCCAAACTGTTTTATTAATCCACATTTAGAACTGTGTCATTAAGATTTAACCATGATCTGGAGTTTCCATTTTCATTCCCCAACAAGGAACATCTGATAGAAGAGAAACAACACCTCCTTTATTTACATTTTCTTTTCACACTGAATAATTCATCCAGATCGCCTAAACGTTCATCCGTTTATCCTTCATCCACCGTTCAACCATCATTTTCAACCACCACCCTCTTATTACACCCATCTTCACCACATATCATGGCAACATGAGATGTCTTTTTGTCTCTCACTATTAGTTTGATCTTCCACAGAATTATCAACAAAATCCCCATTGTACCATGCTAGCAATACAGAACGTTCTACAACATGGATAAGACAGACACTATTTTGGATGTGAAATAGAATCAATATTGACTTCCCACAAAGGAGATTATTTGCTCAAAGCTTTGTGTAGAAGTAAAGTAAAAACAATTCAAAGCCTATTCTTCATAGCATTAACTGCATTCCTGCTCTCTACTCATTTCAACAAAGGGGGTACAATAATCCCCTGTGTTCTTTATCACTATAATAACCTCCAGAAACCCTGGGAAAGTGTGTTAAAATGCCCACCACTAGATTCAATAGTGTATATAATGCACTCTCCCTGTGAATTAAAACTTCCAGTGTCTGCGCTTAAAATAAAATTTCCAAGTGAAGTCAGATGTCATATGACTTATTCAAGCAAGAGAGAGAGACTCTTCAAACCCTGAAGATAGCAAAGAGGCGCCTCTTCCTGTGGGTGTTTGGCAACTGAAATGGAGAAAGAGCAGGATAAAACCAGTAAAGAGAGTCTTCCTTTTAGACAGAAAATAATTCTCTACGTCTCCACTAAAATGAGAAAATGATGAAGAAATGATGAAAGAGATATATATAGACCAAGAGAGCACAGCAATAAAATCAAACTGCTTCAAAAATATAAATTGAACTGTGACTAGACCAGGTATGAACCGCCTCCAAACAATTTAGGAAGATGATCACGCATCACTCCTCCTTTCACTTAACTATATAAGTGAGGCTGGAGGAAACTGGATGAACAACAGAAGGTGCTATCAACATGCTGGAGGTTATACACATTTGGAGATTTGCCATGGATAAAAAAAAAGGTCTATATACACCATATACTTTAAAAGAGAAGATGATGAAAAATCATTATCAAGACATAGAAAATGTCATCATAGAGATCAAAGTGAATATGACCAGAAGAAGACTCAGGTCAACAAGCTCTAAACACAAAACTTCAATAAATATTCACAAAACAAGACGAAGAAATCTGTCAAATTGTGTCAAACAAAGAAAAAAAATCACAAGAAAATTAAATTTCATAAAGGTAAAGTAGAAAGGTACTCAAAACATCAAAAATGAGGTGATGACTAGCAGATTAATACTTCGTTAGTACGCCTGCCAAAACTCATTTTTCATCAAATGTAAGGAAACAAATCAGCAAACCTATACGGTTTAGAAGACAAATGCATGAACAGATGAAATCATTTTCTAGCAGAGTCAAATTTTCCCACCGTGGTAGGTCAAAATCGAAATCTCTATTCATCAATTTGTTAGTACGCTTCAACATGTATATAGAACCACCTAATGTTTTGGAAGATAGAGTGGAAAAGTTGGATAATCAATTCAGTGATGACCAAATCAGATTGATTTTTGGCCCTAAGATTGAAGGGAAGTTTTAAGATAACTGCTCTTCCTTTCTATGTAAGTTTAAATGTTCATGACAAAATTCGCACAACGCTATGCATGATTCCTATATTTTCATAATTTAATGCCTAAAGTCAGATGGAGAGCCTGCTAGAAATCACCGCATCTTACAAAGACCTTTACCTTTTGACTCAAGTAGGTAAAATGTTTTTAGGATTATCAAAGACCTCCATAAGTAACTTAATGGGATCCTACTTAAATGCTCTAACAAGGATATTAAAGTACTTGAAGGTGCCCTCAAAATATGAATGCTTTTATCAAGATTCCAAATGGTTGCAGTGAACTGGGTAAAATGACATAATCTAAAGCATTGTCCTTGTTTTCAATCAACTAGAAGACTTTATAGATGTCCTATATGAAGATACAACAACATAAGCGCCAGATACATTGTTGTAAATCTTCTGCCAATTGTTCGTCAATACGGTGCCTTTATCTTTTTATCATGTTTAATGATGAAGCACTTAGTGAACAAGTTGATCAGAGAAATTAAGTTGAATACCAGTTACCTGCTGCGATGAACTGATCACAGCATCAATTAATTGTACACAACACATAATCGAAGCCACCATTAATCGTCATACGCGGAATAAAACAAAGCAATAACATCAAATCACACACACAGAACATAATAATGTGAAAGCTTAGCTGAAAACTCCTGCTACAGGTATCATAATTAATATAAACATTCAAAATAAATACAATACAATACCCCCACAAAGTGTCACAAAGACTTTATCTCATATGCTTTCTAACACAAAACTAGCTACAGATTCAAACTGACCACAGTTCAAATCCTTCTCACGTTCTTCCCGCCCATCACAGAATCCAAAAAGTGAGAATATAGTGCTGAATGGAATTAAAATTCACCTGAAGTTGCACAAAATGCTAATCACTAGCTTTGGCATCATCATCCCACCGATTGCAAATCTCACCTAATGTACAACCGTCACTTCCTCACCTTTCATACCTACTCTTTTCCATCGGTCTTTCACCAATCATTCAAGGTACCAAGAAGAATTAAGGTGTTATTTTAGTTTACATGAGTTAATATCAGTAATTAAATAATATTTTTAATTCACCTAACCTCACTTAGTGTAACGCTGCACCATCACAAATTCAGTTCAACCCAGTTAACCGGAACACCTCCTCCATCAACTCTGGGGTCCAACTCCACCAAACTCCGGCCAAAAGTGAGTCTAACTGGTCTAACACACAGTCACATAACCCATAGGAAATTGAACTCTCCTTAGTGTTTGGCCAGTATGCCCCACCTCCGACAAATCAGTGTTCTAAGAGGATAAACTGAAAGAAATCCAAATATTATTAAGGCAAATAATATTGACTGCCTAATAATGTGCGCCTAAAAATAGACTTCGACCTAAATGTTCAAAAATTAGGTGTCCATCTATTTTTACCAACTTATCTAATCTCTCCATAAGAATATATACTCAGCTCCCAGTCTATGATCCATATGTCTAAAAATAGATCTTTTCGACAAAAATCACATGTGTGTCCCCCACCAGGCTTAGTGATCACTTTCCAACTAGACGAAGATGTTTCAGGAGTGTCTTCCTTCACTATTTTTGTTGCCATTTTTAACACTCCTCTCAACAGGGTGATCACATGCCATGCCATATGCAACTCCATGCATTCTGCTCTGTGAACCTTTCAAGGAAGCTGATAGTAACTCATGCATACATGAGGCACACCCATGGCCTTCCACATGCACCTTTTGCATGCGCCATGCAAACTCATGTACGTGTGCTCACAGAATTCTGCTGCTGTGCTATGCACTTTCGCAAGCGCCCAGCGGCAACTTCCATGTATCTGCCTGCAATTCCTCTCAAACCACAGGCTCCAAACAACTAATCGGCCGTGATGCATCTAGCATCTATCATCAAAAGTCTTTCATTTCTGCCACAATCGCACATGTCATCGTGAACCACCGTTACTGCTGGGGGACCCCACCATGTACCTTGCACTGGCCGTCAACTCGATCTGACCCAAGATCTCGACACCGTCACTTTGATCTGCCTGCATCACTCAACTACCCGAGCATTGGCCAAGGTCCACGTGTTCGGGCCTCATGAGATCCGCGCTTTCTTCATCTCAAAGTGAATTCTGCCGCAACTCTATACTTAACTACGTCGCCCCACCCACCCACAGCTGGCGGCACCTTCCCGCCCGTCTAGAACGAAATTTATCCGCAGCGAGGCCCTCCCACTCCATGATCCTCTTTGTGGCTACTCCACATCCCAAGTGTTCATCATCACCCTACAAAACTCGGTTCCCTTCCTCACATCGGGCCACGTCTTCCGTCTTCAACAGCGGGCGTTTCTTCCGCAGCATCCCATCTACCTCTCAAGTCCGTAGGATATTTCGGCCCAAACCGAACCTTATTGACTTGTCCGTTGCCTTGTGCCGGCGAACACACCTTTCCTTCTCGAAGAACTTCTCATACCGTCATCCTCTGAAGACGCGCACCGAGACCGTACTATACAGACCCCGTGCTATGCAATACATCTGCAAAGAAATTGAGTGCCACTCACCTCTCGTGCCAGGCACGAATGCTGCCGGGCTGGTATCGTCCACCGTCACCCAACCCAACACGTGGCCGAGACCTTTCTCCACCAAGTCACCGAAAGGATTCGCATCTCCGCCGTGAAAGGAAGGCCACTATCACCGAATATATCACCCATCCCAATGTCTTCTCCACCACGCCCAAAGTATCACAGAGAAGGCATAACAAATGTTATGAAAAGAGAGCTCCCGCCCAAATGCAATGCAGCTCCTCACAGAGTCTTTCTTATTCTTTGTACTCAAGAATGTCCATGATTGTGACAAGAAAACACTTCACTGTACATGTCACGCTCTTTACCATCCGCACCTAATGGAGAAGCCTTCTCCTTGCCCTCCCTTCCTTGTTTTGGCAAACAGCAAAGCTGGGCCTTCTTCATCACTTCCCTTGACGAAGAACCATCTCTATTTCGTCAGATTCTTGCACGAGATCGTACTCAGCGCCTTTCCTATCCCGCAACTTTTCCCACCATCACACATTCTGAGTACATGCCAACTCTTTGGCAAACCAAGAAGCCAACCAAGCCGAGTCCACCTCCATCACACCAACACTTCTACCATCCTTGACATTGGGTGGTGAACCTCGTAGAGGTACTGGCATACTTTTCCCCTTCTCACACTGACACCTCAGCTATCTTGAGCGCGCTTTCCCTTCGATTTCGCCTTTGTTTTGTGAGGATCCCATCAAGGCTTCGTTACTAAATATGTGAGAGTCTTCCCTGCAAATCGGATACAATGTGATCTTTACACCCTCCAGCCAGTATCCTCTACACTTTGCTTGTTTTTCGCTAAAGCTCAATAAATATCAACATCATTAGAATTAGGCTTTGAATCTCTTTCTCCACATCTGCAATATGCCCATGATCATCTAATATACCACAAGTGTCCTTCAAGCAACATAATTTTAACTGCTTTCCAAGGTATACTCAGTCGCAACTGCATAGCATTTCACGGTGAAAGACCAAGAACATAAATCTAAATTCTAATTTCACCACCAAATGATAAACGCATCGTTCATCTACACTTCGAGGAGTTAATTATTTCCAAACTAAGATTTGATTGCTGCATTCATCAGATTCTTTCACCTACAGTAGCGATGAATATTCCTGAGGCTACCTGCCCGCACGTGCTCTGGCCTCCAAGGAAGAACAACAATCACCCAGAAGGAGACCCTTAATGATAATCTCGGCCTCCATACCATGTATAAATTGCTGAATAATTGTGTTTATTCGCTATGACGCTGAATCACATCATTATATAATCTAATTGTATGGCAACACATATCGTTTTTTCATTAATCACAGTGAACAAAACAGCTAGCGTAACATCAAACTGTCATTAAATAGAACGGAACATGTACCTGGGGAAAGCTTATAGATGAAAAACCCCCAGCTATATATGTATCATATAATGACAGAGAAACAGCAACAGCAATAACAAATACTCCTTGGCAACGTACTATCTCATATGTCACCACAAACTAGCTAGATCCTCTGAAACTACTGCTGTGTTCAAATCCTTCTCCGTCAGTTTCCGCCGCCTCTAATGCGTAATCCAAAAGTGAATATAGCTGAATGGAATTCGAATTCACCTAGTTATGTACAAAGGTAAACTCATCATTGGCATCATCATCTCACCGATTGTGCAACTCAAAACAACTAATGGCTAAATCGTCGTCACTTCCTCACCCTTTCATTCACTTTTCCACTAATTTTCACCAATCGTCCGGCATGCACCGAGTTAACTGATGTGTTATTTTAGTTTAATAATAGCACACGTTGAATTCAAATAATATTTAATCTACCCAACTCATCTCTAGTGTAATCGCTGGCCAAACTGATCACAATCATTTGGAATGAAGCACCCGTGAATACCTCCTCCATCAACTCCTAAATCAACTCCACCAAAACTCCGCCTACATGATTCTAACTAAAGTCTAACATGCAATAGCTCAAGTAACCCATAGGAAATTCGAATTTCCTTATGTCGCCTGCATGCCCCACCTCCGGGGTCAAATCAAGGTCTGAAGATATAAATTGTTATAGTCCAAATATTATTAAGGGTAAATAATATTTGACTGCTCTATTTTTAGCTAGGCAAAGCCTAAAAATAGACTTCGACCTCAATGTCTAAAATAGATGTCCATCTATTTACCAATCCCCCCGACCAATCCTCCAAAAACAGGACACTGCAGCTCCTACCATGATCCATATGTTCAAAAATAGACTACAAAATCATACGGGTCCCCCACCTAGTTTAGGTGATCACTTTCCCAACTAGATCAGAAAGATGTTTCGTGAGGCCTCCTTCACTATTTCTTGTTGCCATTTTCAACAACACATTAACACACAACAGAGAGAGAGAGAAACCTCCACAGAATCACAAATACCTACGAACCTTCAATAAAATAAAACCAAATGGGTCTGAAACTACTAAGTCATGTGTCCTCGTTTCTAAACACGAGAATCCAGAATGTATCCCTCAAATAACCGAAAATCATGAGAAATCAAAACAAATTCAACTAAGTTCGAGACCTACAACAATTTGAAAGCAGCAAAAATAGACAACAAACGTGATGTGTTCAAGACCCGTCTTCCAGAGTATGTATTTGATGTAATGCGCACTAGAAATAACGTACTGTGGAGAAGTCCTGATTACTAACACCGAAACAACCGCACAGCAATGTATTTCATGCAAATTAAACCTTCAAAGTGTTCAAATAACAGTGTGTATTTACCAATCCTCCTGCCTAGTTTATAATCTCTGAAAAAGTTAGGAGCGAAGAATCAACGTGTATGGGGATTCCGAGTTAATCATTAGGCAAGTCAATTGGGAGTATAATGCAAATCACTCCAGACTTAGGCCGACGTAATGGTGTCATGGACCTTGAAACATTTGAGGAGTCCAAAGCAATTTTTGTCCCAAGAAAAGCAGCATTATGTCTCCACAATTTTAGTCTTCATGCTGTGACATGTCTAACGTGCATATGAAATCGAGACAACACAACTCCCATAAATTCTGCACGTTAGCATTCGATAACAAAAAATATTGGCAAGTGTTTGACAATGACAAACAAATAGAAGACTTCATGCAATTCGTAGCACCGACCAACCGCATAGTTCGGACTCGGACACATACACTCAGTCAAGAAAACCTTTCTTGGGTAAAGAAGAACCATCTTCCTGAGCTCTTCCAAAGATTAACTATTGTCTAGCAAATCCTATGAACGAAATGAAGAGGAATTAGAAACTTCTCCATACTAAAGGTGAAAGCTTGCTTGAAGAGAAGTCACAGCACCTTTAGAAGGATACCCACATTTGACACGGCCAAGACATCAAAACCCAGAACCCCGTAGAGACCGAAGTGGAGGAATGCAATATATGCGCGAGGAAAACCGAAAATGACAACCGGTTACAAGGACTTTTACCACCACATTAAACTCGGGTCAGTAAATAGAGTTGTTCAAAGAATTTTCTGATGTTTTTATGGAGTTACGAAGATCTTAAATCCTATATTGTCTGAAATAATAAGTACAGACACAAAAATTTCTCAAAGAGAACGTCCGTAAAAAGTTTAATAAACTCCCGTCCAAGCCATTTTGGAATTACATCATACAGAAAACGTATGATGTCGGTATTATTGGTCCCTATTAGATATTCTTATGGGTATCTAACTGTGTCCGTTAGGAAGAAAATCGAGAAACGAAATATAATTTTAGAGACTTCAACAAACATATTAAAAGACAACTACCTTTACCCAAGATACTCATCTGTATTTTTAAAGGCAGGAAATTCAAAGCAGCCTTTGCTTGATGGCTATTCGTGTACAATAAGATCTTAGTTCACCCTCACGATGAATTTAAAGACAACTTTACCACACCCAGGGCACTTTCATGTATGTGAAAATGCCTTTTTAACTGTTTTAGAATGCCGGAGCAACCTTTCAAAGAGCCATGGACATAGCATTCTCTAGAACGGGCTTCTTCAATATCATCTGATGACAGCAATGTTTTTCAAAATGAAAGGGAAGAGCACTTAGAACATCGAGAGAGTAGAAGGGCTTAGAAATGCAAGTAAAGTTTGGGATACTTAAACCCTAAGAAGACACTATTTACCCCAAGAAGGTAAACCTTTTAAACATCATTTCAGAAAATAGGGTATAAAGACGGATCCAAGAGGACGAGAGGCTATATTGCAAATCTCTCACCTCGAAATATCAAAGAGCGGTACTTTTCTGTCAGAAAGATCAACTTTTTGAAGGTCTAACTCTAACTTGGCCGAGCTCTCAGACCATCACAAACATGTTGAAAAAAGTTATGGTAAAATGGACCTTGGGTACAAAGAATTTTTTGAACTCTAAAAAAAAAACAAGCCTAACCAAAACACCAAGCCTTATAAGTCCCGATTTTTCAAAGGATTTTTATATCTTTTCATTTGCATCAAAACATATCGTTGTCATATCCTTGTTAAAAAATCCACAAGGACAAAGCAGAGCCTATTGCATTCTTATAAAAATAGAGGGACGTCCTTTGAAGTATAATATTTATGATACGCTTTGCTTTGGTTAAAGCATTGAAAGACTTCGTAGTTTATATCTCACTCGCATGTAATAATAAGCCTTTGTCCCAAATTCAAGCAGTTAAGGACATCAACATAGGACCCAGACATGGTAAGAGTGTATGTGATTGTCGTTATTCTTGAATATGATTTAAAATAAACCCACTAAGCTCATCAGTTGTTAACAACTAGCTAGATTATCAAGCAGCAATTGTGAAGTTCTTGATATTAATATGTTACTGCTTTGGATAAAATATACATTAAATTCACACCCCATTGTTGAAGACCATTTTATGAATTCTCCTTATATGCTGTATTTTTTATATTTTGCTTAATTTAAATACACCTCCTGGTTTGACAAAACAAAGGCAAGGTTCTGAAGTTGAAAGCAGAACTATTGCATTACGATAAATGTTCTTATTGGAAAAATGCAAGTGGTATATTGCTTAAATGTCACGAGTCCGGAAAGGCATACAAGGTGAATTCCAGAAGGAGAGTGCTGGAGGCTATTTGCACCAGTTTGCACAAACAAAACAAAAATTTTGAGGGCCGGGTTTCTATTGGCCTACTCTATTTCATGATGTCCACAAGAAGGACTCACTGCCAGTAAATGCCAACCTATTTTAATGTGAGAAAATTAATGGCCACCCTTCCTCTACATCCAATCACTGTTGAAGCCCCTTCCAACAAAGGGGGGACTCTTGACTTCATAGGTGAAATCCATCCCTCATCTTCTGCCTCCACATAGATGGATTCTCCACCGCTACGTACTATTTCACTAAGTGGATAGAAGCCATTCCTTGTAGAGCAGCTTTTCTGAAAATGAGGATTCCTATTGTATCACAGTCCATGTAGTATTCATGTGATTTTCCTTACTAATGCCCCACAACATTTATCATACATAATGCAACAAGATTTGGATCAAAAGGATGGTGGGAATTCGCTACAAATATCATAACATTGTGTGACCTTCCACAACCTATTACCCTCAAAGTAATGGACTCATAACTTCAAAACAAGAGCTGGTGAAATTATGCAATCACACAAAACCTGATACAATAAGAAGTCAAGTATAGCAAAGCCGGTCCATGCACTTTGGCCGATACTGAATTTGAAGAAACTATTGGTATGTCACCCTTCCAAATATGTATGGTACAGATGCAATTTTTCCTAACTACTTATGTACCAAATATGAAGTTTATCTAAGAATTGTAAACTGAAAATAATGACATGACTTCGAAGAATAAATCAATAATCATCTTCAAAGAAACGAGAAGAAGTTTATAATAAAGCATTACAAAAAAATGCAAACAAAGAAAAAAATAAAAGATTAAGAAGATCTTTGACCGAAGGACAAAGGCCAAAGAATTTCAAAGATTGGGGACAAAGTTTTAAAATTCATGAGGGGAAGAAAGGGAAAGCATGGTGTTTGATAATCCCATGGTTTGCCTTTACTCTATTCATCTGGCCACGGTAACATGGTTTTTCTTACAGAGCCAGAGTGAAATTGTAATTTGCTTGGGGTCCCGTCAATGGCAAGAGTGCCTCGGCCATTACTGATTCATATTTTTAAAGCTCTTTCTTTTTCCATTATAAATATTTCATCCACCATTGGATTCAAAGTAAGGGGAAGATCAAAAGACAAAAAACAGAAAGAAAGAAAGAAAGAGGAACAACAACAAGAAAGAAACACATGTCAAAAAGAGAGAAACAAATCTAAAGTGTGCAAGCTTAAAATGCCACTCCCCGCAAAACACACTTCTAGTTAGTCAAATGTTTCAATCTGTCAATTAGCTTTGAATTTTCTGCCGATAAGATGGTGAATTTTGATTTTTCCAAACTGTTTAATTCAAGCCATTTAAAGATAGATTAGGGTAGAAATTGAAGGTTCAAACAAACTCAAAACCCGAACCCGGCTTCAAGAAAGAAATCAAAACTGTTTATTTTTCTAGCCTGCATAGGGGTGTAAATCTCGGTTCTAATTTGCCTGAAAACCCAACCAAAAGGTTATACAAAATGAAATGTAGAAGAAGAGAGGGAAGGTCATGATGAGAACACTTATCTTGCCTTCATTTTTTTTATTTTTTTATTTTCTCAGTAAATAATAACTCCATATGCAGCTTGTTTTTGTTGAGATCGCCATGTTAAGTCAAACATCTGACTTTGACTAATTTTTTTTAAATTTTTTGTTGTAGAAATTAGAGAATGAAAGTCCGTTGGACAAATTTTAATCCTGTACTGCATAAGATTAGGTAGAGAAATATCCGAGCTCAACCGTTTAATATGAGTCTGCGGGAGAAATAAATAGAGTGAATTTAGATGTAGTTTCTTATGTAATTCAAAAGAATAAAATGTTGTATGATGTACAATCCAAGTATACCCATGAAGAAAAAATGTTGGGATTAGTAGGACGGTAGGCAGAAGTTGTATTGATGAACCATCTACTTAAGATCTGAAGGTTATTTTTCTTAAGCAAGAGCAAGAGAAATTGTGGTATGATGAGGCACCTAGTCAGCACCTGCAGAAAATAAATGGATCGTGCACAAGTCACTTCCCGCAGAAATCCTAGTCTGACTTCGATGCCTTCAAGAAGGCACCATCTCATATTAATCGTTAGCTGCCACCTATAATATTTGTTATACCAAAAGGTGGCCAAATATTTTTGGAGCCTCCAAAGAACACACCACTACTAAAAATTGCTGGCTCTCGAAGTCTCTGCCCTCATGCCTCCGTCCCGCATCCCTGATTGCCACATCCTGCTTCCCAAATCCTTCAAAATCCCACAGCACACCGCCAACCCTGCTCCCCTCTCCTTTCTTTCCACACAACTCATTTTATTCTCCATTTCCCATGAAAAACCCACAATTTCATACTTCATTAAAATCTTTATAAAAGAACCCATTTTTAACCTTACCTAAACCTTCATTTCTTAAAACCTCCAAACCAAAAATACATGTTTTTATATATAGACTGAAGCTCCCCGAGCTAAGCCCCAACCTTTTCATCCACAGAATCCACTGAAAATCCGAGTTCAAACTTTGCAGAACAATGAAATCGCAATATCGCATTTTCTCGTGGGTTGTTTAACTAACCCATCGCAAAACTTGCGATGCGATCGTTCCGCTCGATAACAAATCGTGAAAATCGTATTTTCAGATTTCGTTTTCGTTAATTAATCGGACCATCGGGGATACATGCGTATTTCCGATCGCATCGCAAATATTTGCGATGCGTATTCGATCGTACTCGCAAATATTTCATAGTGTGTTCCGCCCATCGTATCTCCCCATCGCAATATCCGCGCATTATGATCCGCCCAACGGGCCGGCCCCATACGATACCCCCCATTCATATAAAATACGCTCTTTTTTTCCTTTACGTTGTGCACGCGCGCTTTTCGTTGTTTATACACGCAGCTCCACGCGTGCGTCTGCCGCCGACTTTCCATTGCCCCCTCCCAACCGGCCACAATGGCGCGATCGACGCGCCCGATCTAATCTTTCGTTCGCCCGATTCTATGATATCTCCCGCCCATCCCGACCGCGGGATGACGCGGTCCACCACGCCCACGTCTTCTAATGCAGCTAAAAACCTAATATAAACAGATTTTTAACAAAGTTTTCGTATTTTTATGGGGTGTGGTTTAAATTATTTGTTTGTGTTTTTCAAAGAAGATTCACAAGGAGGGTGACTACCTCCCATCTTCGATCATCCGAGGAAATCACCCGCGGGGTTTAAAACCACGTTTCATCCATATTTTTCTCGGCACGAAGTGCTCAAGTGTTTCCGCTCGCCTCCGTACGACAACAAGAAAACCATGAAACAACATGAATAGAGGACAAATGGCAGAGGACCAGAATGCCAAAGACAGAGATTATGATATACGCGGACATGCTGGGACTGAGTCAAAAGTCTAATCCCCAATCGAAACACAAACAGAACAAAGTAAGTCACAGTGACAACAAAACCTCCACCGCCACAAAAGAGGCGAATGGATTCTCACACACATAAACGCCACCGTTGCCTCAAACCTTTCAAACTAAAATGGGTTATCGCAGGCAGATGGTTTAAGCCCAACGTAACCCCGAGAGTTACTTCTCGCAAGGAACTAATGTAGATCGCAGTTATTTCGACCTCACGCCAAACCTCAAAGGTCAACAAATTCTTTCCAAAGCATCGTATAGTTAATGTAACACAAGAAGGCGTAGAACTAATTGTAAATTCTTCATCGAGCCCTCAAAAGTCACAGAAGTCTTGAATCCATTAATTACTTTAGGAGATGTTTTTATCGATCTCACCTCCTCATTCTTCTATAAATACTTCGTAGAAGATGAGAAATTGTTATTATGCAGAACTTTGAAATATAATTGGAGCTCGAGACTTCTATTTCCAGAAGTGAGAAGTTCATCACTCACTTTCAAGCTCACAGTTTGTTATAGTTAGGCTGAATATAAATATTATCACGTTTAACTAAACATTGGACCGTAGGATTGTATGTTCCGTTTGGACATCAATATATGCTCTTTTCGGATCCCGGTCTATATCAATCGGTGAAGTGCTTCTTTTCATAATGGTTTTTCCTTCAGGCTTACCATAATTATTCATACTCTTCCAGTGTCGCTAAACGTGGTTAGGATCTACTATATATCATGAACCTTCTCTCCGTCGAGAAATCTTTATCTTAATGTTTTTCTTTAAAAATACGTATTATTTAAGAATGACCAAGGCGTTTACATGAGAATTTGCTGCGTTCTCGTCCATCGTTGTTTTAAACATTGTTTTAAAGTTATTTCTATTATTTCGTTATTAAAGTTATATTTAGAGAGACAGGGTTTGCCCATCCCCTAGCTTCATTCTCCAAAGGCAGGTTCTGTTTCTCGTGTGTGGACCCAAAGGCATCTGGCATTTAGTGGCAATTTTTATCCCATCTTAAGTCTCACTTTGTTTTTTTTGTGTGTTTTCATACTTTCTCGAAGGTGGGGCTATGTGGATTACCGGATCGTTTGTCAATTGTCGCTTGAATATGCATCTACCCAAGGAGTCAGTCTCGCACTTGGTTGGTTTTAAACAGCTACTTAAGAGGATTTTCTGTTTAACACGACTGTAACCTTGTGAAATTTGCTATCATTTCCACCCCTCCAAATAATGTTTGCATTCCGATCATTTTAGATCTCAAGACCCAGACAGCGTATGACTTGGCCCTCGGGATCACCCTTGATATTTGCCAAGCTCAATTAAAGCCCAGACATGACTCCATAGCCCAATGGACTAAAAACCGTTATATCTATCTAATGCACTCAAAGCCGTTTCATTTGCTTCGCAACTTCTCACTTTTGAAACTTTTACACTTAGAACTTTCCAAGTAACATTCATGCTCAACCATCCAAAAAACAAAACAAACTCCTTGGCCTTCACAATTACGCCCAATATTTACTCAAACTTCAAAGACAAACTTATCTTTTGTACATATTGTAGATCCCTCTCCTGATTCAGGAGGGGCTAGATCCCAGAATCCTGGTGAAGAATGACAAGTTAACTCTCCGTAATCGACTTTGCCAATCTGCTAATATGACTCAAATGGCTGTCAAGGTGTATGCACCAAGGCAGCTCGGTAAAATCGCAGACTGGCGGATTAATAGGTGATATAACGCATCGGATCATTCTAATTGATATTGGTATTTATGTGGTGCCCATAGGTCATATCAACGTACCGGAGCGTAGTATTATACAAACGTACCAGCGCGCAGTATCACACAACTGCACTAAGCATTCTAATTGGTATTGGTATTTGTGCAGTGCCCATAGGTTGTAGAAACGCACCGGTGAGTAGTCTCACATAAACACACCAGTGCGACGTATCGCACAAATGCACCGAGCGTTCTAATTGGTATTGGTATTTGTGTGGTGTTCTAGGTAGCTTGAAAGGCAACCCAGGGGAGGTAGGTGCCAAGGAGGTAGTCTTTCACCCTGGAGGAATTCTAGAAAGAAAGTTTTCTTGGAATTTAAGGGTCATGTCTAACAATATTGTTGAATCTTAAGCTCTCTACCAAGCCTTAATCACATCTTTCTCTCTTTACCCTCGCCATATCATTTTCTTTGGAGACTCTCTAATCCTCATTCATAATATGCATAATAATATTTATGCAAGGGATCTCAGAATGCAAACCATCCTCTCCCAAAGCAAAGACATGATTGCCACAATAGAGTTCCATTGATTGGTTTCATATCCAAATATTTTAAAATAGTGTGGCAACCCATGTTTCCATTCACCTTAGTGAAAAATGGACTTTTCTTTTTAATGACCTACGTGACAATTTTCCTATTTCATGAAATTTTTAGAACTCCAAGTTTCACCCTCAAAGAAACCATAGAGAATTAGCAATGCATATTAAGTATGTACAAGAAGATCAAATCAGAACATATTCCCACCAGAACATATTCCCACCCCCGCTGCTCACATGAAAATCCTTTATTGCACCATAGAGAACATATCATATTTACATTATCCTATCCCTAAATCTCTTGAAGTTATAAAATCTAATATATTCAATATTTTTTATAAAATTCTTATGTAATCTCAAATAAAACGTTAATTAAATCACTCATTTTACCATTACTAAAATTATTTCTATATAATTATTAAAATGTAACCAAAAACAAAAAAACCCTATCACGTATGATGATTGGTATGTATTTTTTTGTTGTTATTTAAAATTTAGTTTATATCTATGTGTTAAAACATTAAATGGTATTTATATAAATTAAATAATTTAACTTATAATTTCTAATTTATTAATCTATACTATATTTATTAAAATAAAGTTTAATTACCCCATAAAAAGTGATTGGTCTAGATAATTTAAATGGTGACGATCCCATATTGAAAAGGATAATTTCAAAACAAATACTGCAAATATTATACTTCAAGCTACGTTATCTGCGAACACAATAATATAAGGAAGGGAAAAAGGAGGCCCGTGGTGAGTTCTGTCGAAATCTGTCTGGTTTTTGCCACCCTCGAAAACAAATATTATACTGCAGGCCCATTTTATCTGAAAACACACAAAAATTTAAAGGAAAAAATATATATCTCAAACTCACGGAAGGGAAAGGAGCCTAGTTGTGAGCTGTGTCTGGTTTTTTCCACCGTAGCTCTCATTGTCGCCCACGCTGGTTTATTGAAAATGGTCTGGTTTTTGCCACCCTCGCTTCCATTGTCGCCCACGCTGGTTTCCTTAAAATGAAGAATTATAAGCAAACAAATTATAGATAGCGAGAGGTGGCATTCTGTGTTTTTTATAAGCAAACAAATTATAATACCTCTTTGAATTTCTAAAATGAAAGGATAAATTAAATTTGCTTTATAGTGGCGTAATATATGTTTAATGGGCATATAATAGATATTGAGAGTACCATGCAGAGAAGAGAATGTGAAAGCATAAATTAAATTTGTTTTATATTGGATTAATATAGGTTTAATGCCCATAGAGTAGATATTGAGAGGTGTCATATTAAGAGAAGAGATTTTGTGGTGAGAAGTATTCAAAAGGTTGTGGGAAAATTTATTTATTTAAGATAAAGTTGTAAAGTTACTTGAAAGGGTAAATGTAAATTGACTAATTTTATTTATTTATTTATTTTAATTATTGTTTTTTTAATTTGTATTTTGAATAAGTCAAATAAAATAAGGCAATATAACATTTCATACTAAATTCTTTGTATATATAATTTAATTTTTATTTTTATATAATTTGAAGAATCAAAATGTTTTAGGAATAATTTATTTATTTTTGTATAATTTAACTAAATTAAAATGTTTAATAGTAAAGGACATATGTGTTACATCTCAAGACTCACAATACTTAATAAACAAACAAAAAAATAGATGAATATATAATTTGTCTTCTTTTATTTGTGTTTTGAAATTATAATAAATGAAATAATCGAGGACTAGCTGGTGGGAGCAATGGCGACAAATGACAGGTTTAGGGTTTTCCGGCTTGGTTACATACTTTGCTCTTCTGTTGCCCCTCATGGTGGCACATCTGTTGGATGACGGATTGGCATACTCAGAGACGCTGCGGCGGGGGGGAAGAGATCATGGGCTAGGAGATGCACAATATCCGCGGTGGCTAACCCACGAACCTCCTACGTCCGCATGGACAGAAGGCCATGGAATATGCTGAGGGCTCCCCACAGGCGTCTGTATGCTATACGTGATACTCGTACCTGTGCTCGTGTACTAAGGTCTGGGGGCAGAGGGGGAGACCTGCTGCCGGCGGAAACCAGAAGGGACAAGCTACACGGTGCCCCTCGATGCTCTATGCCCACTGTGTGACCAATTAGAGGCAGAGTGAAAAATTCTCTATGTATTTTACCGAAGGGGGGGTGCTCTACTATCGGTGGTAAAGAAGCGTGGTTACCCTCCAAATGAGCAACTATTTGGAGGCTATGGGCTCAACGCCTTGGTATTTTCGCAGGTGGGCAGAGCAAGGACATCATACCTTGAATGCAAGCGTGAATGGGAACCAATATCTGTTAGGCCACTACTGCTGCTGACAAATCAAAAACAACTAGAGGTTGCTACAAACACCATCGCAAAGGAAAAACGGGTAAGCACAAATAGATTCCAGATTTTTCTTAAACCCCCTATGGGGAATTGTTTATTGATTTGGATACAAGATTCTGAACGGGTTACAGATCTGAAACAAGCCATTTGGAATACCATTGGTTATCCAAGCCATATACAATCTCTCATCCATTGTGGGAGATCTCTACAAGATTCCAGCACACTTAGGGATTATGGCATATGCCCTGCTTCCACCATATACCTCAATCTGCGACTGAGAGGTGGTGCTGTTGGGCAGAACAAAACTCAGGGGCACTGGGGACCCAACACAAAATACAATGAACACCCCAAAGGACCATCATACAAGAATATACTAAAGGGGAATAACATATCTGCTGCTCCAACAGCACCGGTAGCCAATGCCCCCAAACCGTACATTGTGGAACAACTTAATCAGCTTCCAGAACTGCAGATTGAAATTCCTGAGATTGATGATCATCGATCCGTCTTTGAATCACAAGAACTTATCTGCAAATTTAATTGCTTCTGGCCGAAACTAATGGAGCTTTTTCATTGGATATTTACAAACTAGACAACGGACTATGAAATACACCTCTGCTCCAAGGGCTTCTTCATTGTTAATTTCTTATCCTCGGATGCAAGAGACAACATTCTCAAGGTTGGGCCGTGGTTCTGGGGAACCACCGAAGTTTTCACCACACCATGGTTTCAAGATTTTGATGCAAATACTATGGAGGTCACCAAATTGCCGGTATGGGTGCGGCTATACAACCTCCCATTACATTTCTGGAATGAAGATGTACTTGCAAGCATTGGAGACAACATTGGGAGTTACATAAAAACTGATACCCAACGCATGGAGGAGAGGATCTTCACCTTTGCACGCATTTGTGTAAAAGTGGACTTCAACAAAGGACTTCCAGAATGTATCCTACTGACTCACAAACAAAAAAAATGGATGCAACATCTCGATTATGAAAATACTGCATTCAGATGCAGAATATGCAGGAATACAGGGCATTTGCAAAACACATGCCCAGAAGCTAAAAGAGAAAACAAAAAAAAGAAAAAGACAGGAAAAGCTAACAAGGGATGGCAATTTCCATCAAATGAACTAGAACAGGAAATAGAAGAAGATGAGGTGGAACCCATGCCAACAGAAAACAATCAGACAACAACTGAAGTTGAGACACAAGAACAAGAGATGAAAGAGCCTTCCAACACGGCTCAGGCATCATTGGTCCAAGAGGCACCAAAAAGTGGAGGACACAAAAGACAACATAACTCAGATACTTCAGATTCGGACAAGGACAATGGAGCAATCATAGTAGAGAATCAACTCGCACTTATTACCACCTCACCATCACCAGGTCCATGGCGCAAGGTTGAAAAGAAGAAAGGGAGAAAAATTTAATACTCCCCATGTAATATAGCACCTAGGAAGCAACTTATTGCCTGTCTTTGACAATTTTCAGCAAAGTGTAACATGTAACTTTGTTTTCATTAATAAAATTACGAATTTTTCCCTTGTGAAAAATGAAATAATCTAATCCATTTGTGTATGTACTACTTACTTTTGCCTATGTTTTGTACTTGGAATTTTAATAATCTTACTCATTTTATAATTTCTTTCATTAATGTTTGAATTAGTAAACACACACACACACACATATATATATAACCAACCTGGGTCCATCTTAACTCTGGATCTATCAAGGGCATAGAGGGATCAAATCTCTCAAGGTGCAAATATTTCTTCAAGTTTTCCATTCAAAAAAGAGGTTTGCACCTTAAGAGATTTGATCCCTCTTGGCCCTGATTTAGAGCTAAGATGGGTCTAAGTTGATTATGTTCCATTTAAAAAATAAGTTTACACCTGATTTGATCCATCTTAGCCTTTGAAAAATTTAAAGTTGAGATGAATCTAAATTATTTATATAATTTGACTAAGTCAAAATATTCAATACCTCTACTATATTGAATTAGAAAATGCCTCACCACCTAATAAGATTACATTTTATCTTTTGTTGACAATAAAGATGTAAAATTTTGCCAAATTCTAATAATAAAAGCAATCCACAAACTCACTTTTCTCACCAACATCATCTAATCATAAATACTTTGTATTTATAGAATTTAAATTTATTAATAAATAATAAACCAATCTACGCCCATTGGTGTCCATTTTAATTAAAAGATAAAGTTAAAAAACATCAATAACAAAGTGAAAATTGACACCAATTTTAATTAAAAGATAAAGTTAAAAAACATCAATAACAAAATGAAAATTGACACCAATAATGCAAATTATTACCATGCTTGTTTCACTTTTATTTCTAACAGCCCAAAAACGTGATTGACAACCCACTAGGCACACACCTCAAGAAAAGTTGTAATCACGGATCTAAACTAACGAAGTTGTCTACCCAGCGTATGGAATAGTCTGGACGGCATTGTTTTTGCTGGAATCTGGTAAAAAAAATTCAAAACATTAGGTAGTTGGAGTGTTTGAATTGCATTTTTATAGTGGAAATGGATTCAGCACTATCAAATAGGGCATCCAAAATACTAAAGTTTAATAACTATAAACAAGATTCTGACAAATCTTTGCCAAATTTTTTCAAAATCTTTACCAAATTCTGGACTATTCTATTGTTTTTTTAGACTACGGCTAAACGAACTTTACGTTGCTATGTTCGAAAATTTACCGAACATGAAAGTAGCACGTGACTATGGAAAACAAAACATTAGCCATGAATATGCGAATTTGGTCGGTATATTATCTAATTGGCTTTCAATTTTAGAGATTACAAAATCTGATTACTTTTCGTAGCCATTAGTATGCCATTTTCGTCAGTAGATATCTAATTAGCAATTAGCATTTTCGTAGCCATTAGTATGCATCGTCGGTAGGTATGTAATTAGCGTTGAATTTTAGACATTACAAAATCTAATTAGATTCCGCAACTATTAATATGCCAATTTGGTCACCGGATTATCTAATAGGCATGGAATTTTTAGAGATTTAGATAATCCGATCCACATTTAGTAATTATAACACTTGAAGTCATTGTTATCAAATTCGAATTAGATTAGATTTTAAAAAAAATGTAAAATTTAATAAGAGAAAATTGTAAGAATTGTATTTTACAAATAATTAATAATATTATTTTTTTATTATATATATATATATATATATACGAAATTAAATATATTAATTTATTTATTATTTATCTTAGGGATCTATTTACAAGTGTAAATTTATCTTTATGATTTTCAAATACAATTTGCTATTTTATAAGTATTTTTCAATATAGAAATAACATGTAAATTTACTATAGTTAACTTATTTTTACTATTTACAATTGCAGTGTTCCATTTTACAATTTTTTTTCAATATAGATATTAGAGTTTGTAATACTATTCTATTCACAAATACAAACTTATCTTTACAATTTGCTATAGTGCAATATCTAGAAAGAAGTATATAAGCATACAATTAGTGCCACTTGGTGTTGGATATGCAAAATACTTGCATTTTCAGCATAAGCCCCTATAGAGGTAGGTAGTTCAAGAATAAAAAAGCTACCTACATTTTAAGCATAAGCTCCTGTAGACTGAGGTAGTTCCAGAATAAGCCATCTAATGACACTATACAATATTTTGGAAAATAGGGCAATCAAATGTTCCAGCCATCTAATGACACTATACAATATTTTGGAAAATAGGGCAATCAAATGTTCCAGCCTCTAATGACACTATACAATATTTTGGAAAATAGGGCAATCAAATGTTCCAGATACGATTACCGGATATTGGATAACAATATTGTCTTACACATGAAACAAATAAATATGTCGTTTGGGGGGAGGAAAATTTTATAATTTTTTTTTCAATATGGAGATTATTTTTTCTTTTTTTTAACATAAAAATTTTGGCCTTTCTAACCAAATTTGAATTTGTCGAATTATTAATCGTACCGAATCAAATTGGTGAATTTCTGTGTTTTTTAGGCCAATACAGCCGAATTTGATAACTATGGATGAAGTCATATTGTTATAAAAAATGAAATATTATTGATTGTTTAGTTATGAAGTTATAAAATTAGAATTTGAATGTTTTGAATGAGAGGTTGCAACATCATGAGTTTAAACTATGAGTGGAAAGTTATAATTGAAGGTTGGATTCCCTAATGGGATGATCTCACGGCATTGGATTAGGCATTAGAAAGAGGCATGGCGTCCCCCTTAAATATGTGTTTTTTAACGGAGGTAATTATTGGCACGCGAAAGCATTGTTTGGTGAAGGAGGTGGAGGTGCTTGAAGCGAGAGCTGGGCTCTACACTTGGCTCCACATGGGACACACGTGGCATGTCCTGGGTTCACACCATGGGAGTCACCAACCAGAGTCTTATCGTTTTAAATGTCAGGTGAAAGGAGTCAAAGTTTTGTTTGTGTCATTAGTTTTGCTAATGCAACTCATTTTCCTGCTCACTAATGCAACATCCCTCCCATGGCGAACCTGATATCGAAAGGAATTTCCCTGACAACAGTAGATCGTTCATTAATGACCTCACTCTAGGTCAATGCTTTGGGATGTATGCAGTACACTTGGCTACTGTCATGGCAATTTCAGAGAGCGTGTTTTATTTATGGTAGTTGATACCTCATGCTTGTAGTTATTTATGTAAATTCAATCATCGGCTCGGGGTGGCAGAAATACGGTTATTATGGGGTCGACATTCCTCAATTGTAGCGGTCTCACTCTCGTTGGTGGACACCTCTTGAAACTGTCACAGTAAATGCAAGTATACATACATTGCTAGATTCTCAGCTTCACTTACTAGGGTGGAATACTCCTTTGTCACCAGTATAGGGTTGTACTGTATCCCATTGCTCTTTATTTTTGGGTATTAAGTTCATTACATGGCTCTATTTTGTTTCACATATGGTGTCCATGTTTTTTATCTTGTTTCTACATAACTATAGGTCGGGTCCCTCTTTTGAATTAGTCATTGTACTTCCCTCGATGACTTCACGAACTTTCGACCCGAAAGAAATTTATTTCAATTGCTCAGTGTTGGTATGTGGAGTCTGGTATCAATGTACCTTCTTAGTCTGGTTCTGAACGAGATTCCTTCTCTTTTCACTCATAGTTCCCTCAAACTTCTCAAACCCTATTACACTCTGATATTCGCGTATTTTGGGTCTCTAGGAAGTTGAAATGTCTTGAGGTCTTAGTTTTTTTTCCTTGATGAGTAGAGTAGATTCAAATCTTTTGTTTTAATAAATTACATAAGAAGTTTGAATCTACAAGGAAATTTTACATGGTATCACAACTGGAATCACAATAGAAAAAAAAATTTGAAGTTGTCTTTGTAGGAGAATGGAATTTGTAGGATCAATTCTTTAGAGCTAACACGATGGAATTCTATGAAATAAGACTCGAGTATGATCTTGAAGGTAGCTTGAACTATGTTTCTTGGAAGGATAGGATGGAGGAAGTATTGGAAGATAATGGGTTGAAGGAATTCTTAGATGATGATATTCCTAAACCTCCAACATCTGATGCTCAAGATCTAGCATAATGGAAGAAGTGTGTAGCAAAGGCAAGGAGGATCATATTGGAGGGAGTTCGAGACCATATTGTTTCGAATCTCCACGGGAAAGAGACCACGTATGCAATGTGGAAAGTCTTGACATATTTGTTCCAAAACAATAGTGACCACAGGAAGTTGGCACTCGATGACAAGCTTTGGAATATCAAGATGCAGAAGGGCGACACAATACCATAGTACCTAAGCAGGTTCACATAATGTCATGATCAAATTGGGAGGGTCGGTGTTACAGTTGTAGAATACGATCTGGTAATCCTAGCACTTCTAGGCCTTCCCAAGAGTTGACACAAATACTACCAAGATTCGGTAAATGGGAGGGAAAAGCTACCAAATTGGCAACAATTGTGGTCTGACTTGGTGCAAGAAGAAATAAGGAAGAAAACTAGAGACGAGACCTCATGCAAGTGTGATGGTGAGAACAATTGTGCCTTGGCTGGAAAGGTAAAGAAATGGAAAGAAAATAAACGTCAATTCAAAGAAAAAATTGGTCAAGTAGGCAAGAAGAAATACTTGTCAAAAATCAAGCTCTTTCATTGTCACGAACTGGGATACTATGCCATGAATTTTCTAGACAAGAAGGCGGGTAAGAATCCCTCAGGAGGAGCGACAGGTGAAACATTGGCTTCCCAATTTGAGTTGTACTTCACCCTCATTTCTTACATGGCAAGCAAAATGATGGGTAGTGTGTGGTATCTAGATAGTGGTGCCTCGTTTCACATGACGGGAAACAAATAATTTTTCAGTGACTTAGAGGAGAAGGATCTCCAGATGCACAATGATATGGGAGATGATGGAAGGTATAGTGTGATCGGTATTGGTACAATTAATTTTTAGGGAGAGTTTGACTTCCCTCTCAGGATCAAGGATGTGATTTTGTACCGAGTCTGAAGAAGAATTTAGCTTCCATAACGATGTTGGAAGACTATGGCTACGATGTGATATTCAACAAAGGGAAGGATTTCCTGAGACATATCGCTACAGGACAAGTCAAGTAGATCGCGGTTCGAGTGAAGAACCTCCGCAAATTAGATGTTGAATATTGTGCAGCATTGAGCACAAAAGTAGAAAAGGTGCAGAGCCAAGACATTGGTGAATCATGGCATAGAAAACTTGGCCATTTTCACCATGGCACTTTGAATATCATGCAACATATTTGTACAGAGTTTCCCAAAGGTGCACTAAAGCAACAAGATATATGCAAAGTGTGTACATTGGGGAAGTACATGAAGTCCACCTTCAATGATTGGGATATTAAAGTGCAAGTAGTCCTTGAAAGGATTCAATCAGATGTGTGTGGAACTTTATCGAAAACCTCCACTTCCAAGCACAGGTATTATGTTATGTTTCTAGATGATTTCTCATGGAAGTGTTGTATTTTATTCATGCAAAAGAAAGACCGAATGTTCTCCAAATTTGTTGAATTTAAAGCACTTGTTGAGAAAGAAATTGGCAGGAAATTGAAGGCTCCCAAGAGTGATAACGATGGATAATATGTGTCAAATCAATTTAAGAACTTATGTGCAAAGGAAGGCATTCGATGGGAGTTGAAAACACCCCACAACCCACAGTAAAATGGGGTTGTTGAGAAGAAAAACAAAAGTATTGTGGGATTTGTGTGAACGATGTTACATGACCAAGCCCTACCACTGCACTTGTGGGCTGAAGCATGCAACACGACTATTTATTTGCAGAACAAGAGTCCTCATAGGATTCTTGGGATGAGTACACCAGAAATATTTTCAGGGAAGAAACCAGAGGTGTCACGCTTCATGATCTTTGGATCACCTGTTTATTTTCATGTTTCCAAGGATGCAAGGAGAAAGAGAGAGCCTATAGCTGAGTTGAGTATATTTATGGGGTACACTGAAACACCTCAAAATTTTCGTGTGTAATTTTCATCTCTCACGATGGCAGTTGTTAGGAGAGATGTGAAGTTTGATGAAGAGAAGGAAATAAGGTGTTCTCTGGAGAGAGAGCTTCAGTTGCATTCTTAACAAAAGCTTTTGGCTCCAAAGGAAGAACCTTAGGAAGTTTTGGAGTAGCTGCAAGAAAAGGATCATAGAGTGGAGACATCCACTTGACAAGCAAAGAAATACAGAGAAGGAAGGAAGCGAATTAGGGAAGCTAAAAAATTATTGAATGATGCTAGAGAGAATGTGGGAGAGGCCACATCACAGTGCAGGAAGAGGAGATCACCAGATTGGTACATTTTCTACATGGCTCTAATGAGTGAGCTTGTAGAGACCAATACATCCTCATTCGAGGAAGCAATGCAACAACCCATATGGGTTGATGCTATGGTGAATGAATATGGTTCCATTATTAGAAACAATGTTTGGGAAGTGGTCCCAAGACCAAAGGAAAAATCAGTGGTAGGTTTGAGATGGATCTACAAGGAGGAGCAAGCAGCAGATGGATGCATCGAAAAACACAAGTCCAAATTTGTGGCCAAGGGGTTATCTCAAGTGGAGGGAGTTGACTATGAGGAGTTCTTTGCTCCAGTAGCAAGGTACTATTAAATCATATAAACTCTACACCTTCAATAAAGAGTGACATGTGTGTAGACTCAAGTAAGCATTGTATGGATCGAAGCAAACACCCCGTGTTTGGTACACCAGGATTGAAAACTATTTCACCAGGTTAGGATTCACCTAAAGTGAAGCAGATGCAAACCTTTACCATATTTTTGTTGAAAGTAAAGTATTTATTATAGTATTATGTAAATTATTTAATTTTAATTGGTGATCAAAGGTTGATCAAATCTTGCTAGAGAATTCGAGATGAAGGACATGGGGCTCGTGCATTATTTCTTGGTTTGGAAGTATGACAAGGAGATGGGAAACTGTTTGTCTCTAAGGGTAAGTATGCCAATGAGATATTGAAGAAGTTCCACATGGAGAGAACCAAACCCACGGAGACTCCTCTAGCAAGGAGTTGGAGGAAGGAAGATGTTACTTTAGGTGAAGTAGTAGAGGCTACCATTTACAGGCATCTTGTGGCTTCACTTATGTATTTGGTGAACACATGACCAGACATGTGCTATGAAGTTAACCAGCTTAGTCAATAAATGGTTAAGCCAACCAAACTGTATTGGAAGACAACAAAGAACGTGTTGATATACCTTAGAGGCACTACTTTGTTTGGTCTTTGGTACAAACAGACAGAGGGAGTGAAGCTACAAGGCTTCACAGATGCAGATTGGGCATGGAGTCTGTCAGACAGAAAGAGCACATCAGGAGGAATTTCCAGTGTTGGGTCAACAAGAATTCTTAGTACAATAAGAAGTAGAGGTACCCATAATAAATCAACCTAGAAAAATTGATACATGCAGAAACTCGATATACCCAATTGAGATTGGAGTTCAAGGGAAGTGTACTATTAGTGTAGAGTTTTCCAAGTTGTACAAGTTGTGCATGCAGTTAGAGAAGGGCCTACAGGAATTGCACAATTCTCCAATTACTCAAGAAACAATGTAAGGAAATAAGAGCATGGGCAGGTAGAAATTTGGTTAAGTATTGACCAGAGTTAGCTTGTGAGGTAGTGAGATAGACTATACTAGTGAAGAGGTTTCTCAGACTTGAGAAAGCATTGTATTTATTTTATATTTTTATTAATGCAATACAAATAGGAAGGGATTTTGAGTAGTTTATTTCCCCTAGATAAATATTTGGGAAATGTGTGTTTAATCGTGTCGCATATTTATGAGTTGTGTTTTCGATCGTTGTGTTTGTGATATTTATGAGTAGAGTAGATTCAAGTCTTTTTTTTTAGTAAATAACATAAGTAGTTTGAATCTACAAGGAATTTCTACATTACTCCTTCCAATCGTCATCTTCAACCTACTAGCTTCGTTTCTACAAGGGTCTCCTTATCCTATGGTCGATCATCAACTAGTCCCTCAGTTAGTTTGAGCGTTTGTTTTGTGTCTTGTTGGTAGGAATTATATGGTAATGCCACTTCGGAAAAGGCCTCACAGCCGCAAATGAGGTGCTTCAGGGGCATCCTCTTCAAAACATCACCAACTATTCGGTTGGGAATCAGTGGCAAAATTTTTCGATGTGGCTCCCCTGGAGCTTAGAAAGGAGATTCTGCATTTGGAAGCAAGGGAGTTTGGGGATCGTAAATACCATTCAGACTAAGAAATTTGTGGTAACACTCTTGATCTAATTAAGGTATGTTAGTAATGTTGTGCTAGTTCCTTTTTCATATTTTGAAACAAATGTTTTACATGTGCTTAAGATTTCAAGTTCTCTTACAAGTTACTGAGTTTCATTAGTGATTTTTATGTTAATTTTATGAAAAATTTAACATAAAAAATACTTAACATCAGCAATAGAAAGTATAGTACATCACCATACAACACATCAACACAGAGATTTGATGAAGGAGTTCGCCCCTCTTGGGCTACATCTCCTTGGTCCAACTTCCATGGCTTGGGCCTCTACATTATGCTCAAATTTGCAAAATGATGTGTTTACAATGCTTTTATACTCCTGAAACCTGCTTCATTGAGTTAAAAACACTCAAAAATGGTATCTTAGCCTCTTTCTGCTCCTGATTTGGTTGAAAATTGGCTGAGTTATGACTTCCCCAAGTCCGCTCCATAATTTCCTCCCCAAAATTAGCTAACTGGCGCTAAATTTAGACAAATCTGTTGGATATGTCAGAGCCGCCAAATAAACCCTGCTTAGCTATTAATTAAACTGAATTAATGTTAACAACCCTGCTTACCGTTAAATAATCCGGAATTAACGTTTAAATGATGCTTCATTCGTAACACCAATTTAATGTTAATTAATCCTGTATTACGATGTAATAATCATGCTTAAGGGATAAGCGCTCCTGCTCCACCGATGGTCCTGGGCATCGGTCACATGACTTGGGGGATGGCCCCCTCTGCCCCCATTGGTGTGTTTATAAAGTTTAAATATATGTGGAGAATGTATAGGGTAAGAACCACTGCGTAGTCAAGTTGGTGGTGCGGCTTGTTAGTTGGGTGGAGGTCTCGTGATCGACACCCGCCAAGTCCCTTCAGTCCATAACCAAAGTTTTATTATACCGTTAGTATGACATGTGGCAGCCCCAGGCTGAGCCATGTGGCTCCTCCTCATTGGTCTAACCAAACCAATAACAAATTACCAACACACAATGACAAGCCCCAACCAAACTATGCCACTTGGCATCCCTTCATTCACTAGAGAAAATGGTTGACCAAATTGTTGACCTACCCAGTCAGCATGCCACGTCATCAGTACGAATTGCTGACTGGGCTCCATGTCTGCAACTTTTTTTTACCAAATATTGCCTATTTAGGGAAACGAACAGAACTCGTTTCTGAATCCATACGGAGTCCATTTCGCGCGAAACGAGTTGCACCAGATTCAGAATGATGAACATTGTGTGGTCGTTCAGGTTTAGTGTCATTCTAAGAACTTTGATTCTTGAGCATAATTCTGAGCACTTGATCATTCCTTCCCATTGGAAGATTTTGGACCCCAAAAGATCATATTCAGTTGTTGAACATGTGAGGGTACAGTTCCCTCACCTTCCCAATTTCAATCCATTTGGCTTTTGAAGGGTTTGTTCCCTTCAACCCCACTCAAAGATAGTCGACACTTCCCCTTCTCGATGTCCTTTTTCTTCTGTCAAGTATGGTATCTTGCTAAAGCTCATTAAATAATTATGGAGAAAAGTCTTCAATAGATGTAAGTTGGACATTCTATCCTTGATCTTCAATCAAAAGAGGCTCATACAATCTTAAATTCTCAACATTAGCAACAGAGTAAATTTTTATGTATGGAGGCGAATCAAGCTTGAAGGCATTGTTACCAATCTTTTCCAGAACTTTGAAAGGACCATAACATATTGGTTTCATATTTTTACCTTCTCCTTGAAGCCTCTCCTTGCTAATGTGAAGCCAAAATTTATCACCAACTTGAAACTTATTATCCACATGATGTTTTTCGTGTCTCGCTTTGTACTTTCCTCGACTTTTTTCTAGTTAATCTTGGACTGTTTGATGGATCAATTGAATTTTATCTATGAATTTATTTGCTTTATCTATGTTTTTATGCCCATATATAACCACATCTTTTCCAAAAATTAAATCCAATGGTGATTTTGGCAAGTATCCAAGAGATGCCTCAAACAACGATGTTTGTGTAGAGGAGTGTTTTGCACGGTTGCAAGCATTTTGAATGTCATCCAACTTTTCATCCCACAAATTAGGATGTTTGCTGCATTATCCTTGAAGAAGATGAATGACTGTTCGATTGAACACTTTGGTTTGACCATCTGTTTGTGGATGAAAGGTTGTACTCTTCTTCAACTTAGTGTCCATCAAGTCCCACAAGCTTGAACAAAAATTCCCAACATATCAAGAATATCGATCACTTACAATAGACATAGGCCACCCAAATTAACCCAAATATTTTGAAAGAAACTATGAGTTTTTTTTTTTTTTTCAACTGTGACTTGCTTTTTAAATGGAATCAATATACACATACCTATCCACAACTACATACAAATAATCATGACCTATTTTTCACAAAGGAAGACCTCCTACAAAATCCATAAAAATACTTTCCCATGGACGTGAAGGAACCGTAAGTGGTGTGTAAATCCAAACTTCCTATTACTAGGCTTACTGACTGCACACAATGAACAACCTTTAATGAAACGTGACATACTTTCAAGCATACGAGAGCAATAACAATACCTCTAAAGATTTTCCACTGTTTTGCTTACACCAAAATGTCTAGAAATAAGAGAAGTGTGTGCTTCCCTTATGACATTCACTCTCTCCCCCTGTGGAATACAAAGCTTGCCCAAATGATACAACAAGTTATTATGTACATGGTAATCCAATTCCTCAACTTGGAGACCTTGACTCAAGTTTGCATAAACATCTTGAAAGTCATTATCATAATCATATTGTTCAACATAACTTTCATGTAAAACATAAGTATTCTTGAGTAAAGTAGTTGCACTAATAATAGGCCTAGAAAACACATCAACAACATTGTTGTATATACCTTTCTTATACATGATAACCAAGTGGAATTGTTGTAATAAACCCATCCATAGAAAGTGCCTTGACTGCTGGAATTTAGTTTGTGATTGCAAGTATTGCAATGGCTGGTGATCACCATGTATGATGGTTTCCTTTCCCATCAAATAATGTTTCCACTTCTTCACACTTTGAACCAACGAATATAGTTCCTTGTCATAAGTAGGATAATTTAACACTGCACCATTGAACATTTCTGAACAGAATGAAATGGGCTTACCATGTTGTAAGAGGATTGTGCCCATGGCATAGTCACTTGCATCGATTTGAATCTCAAAGGGTTGTCTCAAGTCTGGTAGTACTAATATTGGGGCTGAACTGATCTTCTCTTTCAAAGCATCATTTTTTTTTTTTTTGCTTGCCTCCCCACTGGAAGACCTTCTTAACACTAGTCAATGCATGTAATGGAGCTGCAATAGAAGAAAAATTAGCAATGAACTTCCTCCAATATTGTGTCGCTCCTTTAAAACATCTTACCTCACTGATTGTCTTGGTTGTTGGCCAATTCACAATGACCTCAACCTTAGAGGCGTCTATCTTCAGCTCACCTCCTCCAACAATATGTCCCAAATACACTAAATAATTTTTACCAAATTCACATTTTGACAACTTCAAAAATAATTGTTCTTTTCTCAAGACATCAAGCACCTTTCTTACATGCATGACATGTTCATCTCTTGATTTTCTGAATATAAAAATATAATCTAAGTAGACAATAAAAAACTCATCAAGAAATGGTGCCAATACATCATTCATAACTCTCATGAAATTAGTTGAAGCGTTACAAGAGCCAAAAGGCATAACAAGGAACTCAAACAATCCTTGTTTAGTTTTAAATGTGGTTTGCCACATGTCCTCTTCAACTATTCTAACTTAATGATAACCACTTCTTAAGTCTAACTTAGTGAAATACTATGCATACCTCAACTGATCAAGCAAATTATCTATTCTTGGGAGTGGATAATTATTCTTTATTGTGATTTTGTTTAGTGCACAGAAGTCCACACACATGTGCCATGTTCCATTTTTCTTGGGAACCAACACAATCGGTGAACCACATGGTGAGTTAGATGGACGAATCATTCCTTTATTCAACAACTCTTGGATTTGAATATTGATTTCTGCACTTTCCATTATCGACATGTGATACTTGCTAATATTAGAGAGTGGAGCATCCTGATGCAACTGTATCTCA
The DNA here is from genome assembly GCA_034641835.2 of Pinus albicaulis. Taxonomy (NCBI): domain Eukaryota; kingdom Viridiplantae; phylum Streptophyta; class Pinopsida; order Pinales; family Pinaceae; genus Pinus; species Pinus albicaulis. Next base: position 1,343,625,310 of record CM076570.1, on the reverse strand, counting down.
TGTTGGATTCCCCTCTTGGGAGGTAACCCCTTTGGTTCCGAAACATCTCACCATGCTAGTTTACCACATCAAACAAATCAGATTTCAATTTATCATCAAAACCTTCAAAATATTCATAATCCATATCATTATTTTGTTTGATCATAAGAAGCATAAAGTTTTTTCTTGAATTTACTACTCTCTTCATTTTCCCAGCATTAACTAAAGAGAGGTTTAGATTTTAGTGATGAGATCTCACAATATATTCCACTCCATCTTTCAACAAGTGGTATTTGTTCTCATGGTGATAGAAGACTGCTTTCTTGTCATAGAGATAAGGACTACCTAAAACAATTCCTGATATGTCAAGAGGTACAACATCTAGCTCAACTTCCATAATAAATTTTGCGATGATTGCAAACCGGAAGATACATTTTCTTGTAACCTGTAAATTTTTTTTCTTGGCTATCCAACCCAAAGGATATGGTTTATGATGAGGTACGGTTTCAAGATTAAGCTTCTTGACTAAGTCTTTAGATATTAGGTTTTCTTGAGACCCACTATCAAATAGTGTGTCAATTTTTGTATGTTTTGAGACCACTCTTACATGAAACAACTCTATCCTTATTTCTTCACTTGGAGTGTTATTGTGACAATTTGAGGAACTAGTACTTGCTATGGCTTATTTTCCCTTTGTGAACATGGTTGCAATTTTAGTCTCATCACTTGAGTCAGATCCAAGATCCTATGGTGTGGTAGTGGTTGTCTTTTGTTTCCCCTTGTTGAATTTCTTAGGCCTCAATTCTAGATGAAGCTTCCAATAGTGGGCTTCATCATGACCTTCTATGGAACATTGTTTACATGTGGTTTTCTTCCCTTATTTTTTTATGGATGCATTTTTCTTTTGTTTTCCTTTGAAACCCTTTCCTTTTTCACCACCCTTAAATGGTTTCTTTTTACCTTCTTCTGGTACATTTTTCCCTCTTGCCTTAAGGTGTGTAGCTTGCACACAGACCTCATCTAGATTAGTGGAATTAAACATGAGGATGGTATGTTCAAGTAACTATGCAAACCCCCTATATACTTCAGTAACATATCTTGAGAATACAAATCAATGCCTAACATAAGAGCTCTTCTCCTAAATTCTTGAGTGTAATATTGCACACTTTGACCCTTCAATTGTCTAAAGTTTTTCCAGTTCATAATGGATTTTTTCATGTAAGCTAGAGGGTAAAATTGCCTTTTAATGGCATCAATAAAATTAGATCAATAAATTGATATCTTACCATGTTTTTTAATCTCATCTTGTGTCCTTTCTTCCCACCATACAAGTGTTGCACCCTCCATTCTCAAGGAAGCCAATTGAATCTTTATGTCCTCCTCTTGAAGGCTCTCAATTATGCAATAAACCTAAAATTGATGAATCCAATTATCCAACTTCTCTGCATTCACTTTTCCATTATACATTGGTAGCTCAAATTTAACATCAAGTTTAATTAAGGGTGATTTACGAGTTTCTTTTGAAATATGTGTATGAACAGGTGGAAGGGTCGCGATAGTGGGAGATGATGAAGAGGGAGGTGTAGATGGTGGTGAGGATGATGGTGGAGTGGATGGTGGTTTATTACCATCTCCCTGACCTCCTCCTTCTGGAGAACCCTCTCCTCTAGGATCCCTAGAACATTCTCCTTGCATCCTTAAATTCCTCTCCTCATAGAGGACCTTTACCATCTCAACCATATCAAAAAATGTCTTTTTGAATGATCTCTCTTCTTCGGTCATGGTAGGTTCTCCTTCACGAGACATGCTCACTGAAGACTCAACTTCAATTTGAGGATGTGCTAGTGTTGAAGACTTTGGCAACCTTTCCCTTCTTACTCTTGAGCCAAATACAAGGCTTTCAACTAGCTTCCCTTATCCTCTTTTGAGTTTTAACCTTGTAAGCATGACACAAACTTGCAAACAATTATATCCCTTCTTGCACAACAAACCTAAAGCTCTGATACAAAAAATGATTTGATTAAGGTATGTTAGTAATGTTGTACTAATTCCTTTTTCATATTTTGAAACAAATGTTTTACATGTGCTTAAGGGTTCAAGTTCTCATGCAAGTTACTGAGTTTCATGAGTGATTTTTATGAACAATTTAACATAAAACAAAGAATGAACAACAACAATAAAAAGTACAGTACATCACCATACAACACATCAACACAGGGATTTGATGAAGGAGTTCACCCCTTAGCCTACATCTCCTTGGTCCAGCTTCCATGGAGTGGGCCTTTATATTATGCTTAAATTTGCAAAATGATGTGTTTACAATGCTTTTTCTGCTCTGGAAACCTACTTCATTAAGTTCATAACACTAAAAAATGGTACGTTAGCCTCTTTCTGCTCCTGATTTGGTCAAAAATTGGCTGAGTTGTGACTTCCCCAAGTCTGCTCCACAATTTCCTCCCCAAAATTAGCTAACTGGCCCCAAATTGGGCTAACTGGTGCTAAATTTAGAAAAATCCACCAGATTTGTCGGAGCCGCCATCTAAACTCCACTTAGCTGTTAATTAAACCATATTAATGTTAACAACCCCGCTTACCGTTAATTAATCCATAATTAATGTTTAAATGGGGCTCTGTTCGTAACACCAGTTTAACGTTAATTAATCTCAGATTACGGTGTAATAATCGTGCTTAAGGGAAAAGTTAAGTGCTCCTGCTTCACCGGTGGTCTTGGGAATCGGTCACATGACTTGGGGGCTATCCCCCTCTCCCCACATTGACGTGTTTAATAAAGTTTAAATATATGTGGAGAATATATAGGGTAAGAACCATTGCGTAGACGAGTTGGTGGTGCGGCTTGTTAGCTGGGTGGAGGTCTCGTGTTCGACCCCGCCTGGTCCCTCTTGTCCATAACCAAAGTTTTATTATACCGTGAGGATGACACGTGGCAGCCCCAAGTTGAGCCATGTGCCTCCTCCTCACTAGTCTAACCAAACCAATAACAAATTGCCAACACACAACGACGAGCCCCAACCAAACTCTGCCACTTGGCAACCCTTCATTCGCCAGAGAAAATGGTTTACCAAACTGTTGACTTGCCCAATCAACATGCCTCGTTAGCATTACAGACTGTTTATTGGGATCCTTGTTTGCAATTTTTTTACCAAATTTGTCTATTTAGGAAAACAGATAGAACTTGTTTATGAAGCCATACGAAGTCCATTTCATGCGAAACGAGTTGTGTCGGATTCCGAACGACGAACACTACACGATTTTTCACGTTTCGTGTCATTGTGAGAATTTTGATTTTTGAGCATAATTCTGAGCACCTGATCAACTTTCAAATGGGTTCCCGATCCAGGGAAATTATGGAAGAGAAGACTGCATTTTCTCCATTGTATAACACTACACCATCATATGGAAACACTTCTTAGCATGGTCATTTGAGACAAACATGTAGACAACTACAAGCTCTTTGTGTGCCAGGAGGAGATCAAGAGAATACTGAGAGACATTACGTATGCTCTGGATGATATAGCGATGAGATTAAATCGAGTGGAACGCTTCGTTGTTTCTGATTCATGGACAAAATCAAATGACCATTGAGATGAGGATGCAGTGATCAATGTTCCACCTCTGAACTACAAAAGCAAACTCTTTCTGCTTACTCACTAGTTATCATTTTGGACTAATACATCCATTATGCCTACTCTTTATGTACACTATGTTTATTTTCTACTTCCAGTTGTTGGTAGCTACTTATTGCCTTTTTTTAATCATTATACTTTTGTTCTATCCAAGAATGTCAATGGCTCCAGGATATTTTTTACTTATGGAAGTCATAGATGTAAATCCAAGGTATTTACATATGTATTCTTTGGCATAAGTGTTGTCTCAATAGTTTGGTTAATAGGCAAAATTTACAACAAAAAATTAAAAAAGATAATTGAAAGTTAGATAAGTTAGCAATCTAATAGATTATCTCTCTAATCATCAATATACTCAACTCTAAGTTTCCTTCATGACCTCCATAAAACATGATCGAATTCCATTACCCAATTCCCAATTCGACTATGCAATTGTCTTGATTGTTTCCTTGAATAACATTTGGGTATATTATTTCAGATATAATCAAAACTCGATGGATTGTTGCCATAAAACTTAGCATGAATTGAAAGAGCCAAAAATGATCAATTTTCTTAAAATGAAGATTTTGTTTACATTCTCCTCAAGGGTCATAAATCATTTTGTATAAAAAAATTCCTAAATAAATGTTCGTAATGGATTTTGGATTATCTATGATAATAGATATAGTTGTTGCTCGTTAACTTTGTTCCTACATTTCATTTCACTTAGTAAATCTTCTAGAAAATTCCAGGGGGAAAAGCAACCGAAGGAAACGACAAAAACGTTCTGGAAGAGCACGTGATAATAAAAGTCAATCGCCACTCACCCATCCTTCTGGAAAAATAGAATTAAACATCCAGTTAGCCTTCCCTTTAGGTCTTCTTCCCTTATTATTATAAAAAATTGAAAACTATAATTTAAATTTCCAAAAATTTCTTTTAAATTTTATCAAATCAAAAAATCATTTCGTCTATAAATTAGATTAAGCCTATGTAAAATATAATTTGATATAAAAATGTAATTTCTAAATTTATTTTTTAATTTTTTAATTTTTTTAACCAATTTAAAATAATAAAAGCTTAAATTTAAATGGTATTAAATGTAATATAGAATTAGATGAAATTCTTAAAAATATAGTTTTATAATATATATTTTAAATTAAATGAAATTTAATAGGTTATTAATAATATAGTTAATGTTTTTCACAATCAAAACTAAATTTATTAAACATTTCAAGATATTAAATATTTCAATGTCTTATTCTTTTTATTGAAGCTAGCATTTTCCCCATTGAAAGTGTGACGATGTTTAGCTATCTAATGTATAAGAAGAAGCTTTACAGCATGGAAACTAGGAGGTTGCTAAAATTGCTTCTAAAGCTATCCAAACTGGTTGGCACAAGGATGTCTAGACTTGGCTAGAATATTGAGGGTTAAAGGATATTACAAATACTATTACTTCCATATTTAAAGACAAGTTGTGGGATGATAAGGACCTAGAAGGGGAAATGAAGCTAAGGTATTATAATGATGTGATCTTAACCAGTGCTAAGAAGTAAATGAACATTACAAAGATAAGAACTAACTCCCATGAGCTTTGAAGTGAGACTAGGCATTGGCACATTCCCAAAACTTCTTAAGAGAAAGAATTTGTAAAGTTTGAGATACTAAAAGGATTGAAGATGAAACACAATTTCTCTTGAATTGTCTAGCTATTACCCACATCCTTTCTCATTTCCAAACCATTTGTCACACTAAAAACATTCTTGATTCTTTCCCTTCTATTTGATCATATTATAAAATAATAATAAATATTAATCAAACTCTTTTTTTAACTTCCAATAAACCTCATTAGTCTTAACTAATGTTAATCATTATTATGATTAAAAAATATTTAATTTTAAATCATAATATAAAATAAATATATAATTCTTTTAAGTTGCTATATAATATTTAATAAAAATATAAACAATACAAAATTTTAAATTTTCATGATAAATAAAAACATTTTAGTGATTCTTCTATTTAAAATGATTTTATACTAATTTTAAAATAAAAGAATTCTTAATGGGTTGATAATTCCTTTTATTTTTCTCTATGAAATAATATTTTATTTTTCTATATAAAATAATCATTTTCTATTTTTATTTTTTATTTTGGAAAGATATATATTTTTAATATTTAATATAAAAATAATATAAAATATTAGAAAAATAAAGAAAAAAAATAAAATTATTATAAATAAAATAGTAGTATTATTATATAAGCACAAAATCAATAATATGGGAAACCATAGATTTCCTAAGCTAGCTTTAAATTCCAGCGAAAATCAACCAAGGCTCAAGCTAGGTTGGTATAAAGATATTTATACCAAGGCCTGGTTAAACCATTGGGAGAACTACCAAAATGGTGCATTGCAAAATATTAATAACATTAAAAATATTGTTACTTCCAAGTTTAAAGAAAAAATGTGGTGTGAGAAAGATTTAGAGGCTAAAAGAAAATTAAGATATTATATGGAGTTCATCAACCCTACTCTAGAAGATCAAAAGTATCTCTCTGTTTTAACTAACTCAAAGAAAAAAAATAGTATAGCCAAGATAAGAACGAACTCTTATGAGCTCCATCCTGAAAAAGGTGGAAATGATCTGCCATGTCAATGAGAATATGAACATTGAGGATGAAAATCACTTCCTTTTAGAGTGCCCTTAGTACACCCACATTAGATCTCACTTTCATAATATTTATTGCAATACCAACCTTCCTAGCCTTTTAACATGTCAAAATTATTCCAAGCATTTTGAGCATAGGAGTACAATTTTAAAACAAACTAAATAATTCATTTCTTTAGATTTGATAGACCAAAATTCAGTGGACATTAACCACCATCAATATATATATATATTATATTTTTAGAAATTAATAATACCTTATAAAAAATATTTAAAAAAATAATAATAATAATAATTTAATTTAAAAATATATATATATAAACATATATTTATTTTATATAATTAAAAATTAAATGTAAATTTTATGTGATAATATATTATTTTATATATTAAAATAAATAAGCATTAATATTTTTTTCAAGGTTTTTGTGCTTGGTGTTGTTAGATTACAATATCGAAAAATGACCGACAGTGTCCATATCATTCATAAATCTTTTGAGTCTGGAAGTAGATTCATCATCAAAATCAAGTGGATAAAAAATAATAAATATAAAATCTATTTGATAATATGTTTTATATATTAAAATAGATTTTGATTTTAGAAAGAATTATAGTCACTAGCAATGTCCCGAAATATTGTACCCCGCGGCGGTCACTCACACAGAAAAAAATCCCAAAAAACGAGATTACTGTTTTTTTTTCAAATGAGAACGACATGACAATTGATCCTGCAGTCAGTCAAAGGAAAGACCGATTGATCGCAAGACCACATTAATAATTTGACGCAATATTCGTCGGAGGACGAAAGCCGTGATGGATTTATTTCTTACCGCATTGAAGTAACAGGGTAAGTATATATACGTATATACGCGTAGTCTAAAAAGGTGTGTTTTCAATCAGAATTTGGCATTGATTTTCAGAAAATTTGGCAAAAATTTGGTCAGAATCTTGTTTATAGTTGTTAAACTTTAATATTTTAAGTGCTTAAGGGTTTTTGATAGTGCTGAATCCATTTCCAGCATAAAAAATAGATTTTAAACACTCCAAGCACCTGATTTTTCGAATTTTAGTTGACCAGATTCCGGCAATTTTCTGCCATCCAAACTATTTTACGAGCTCGGTAGACAATTTCCAAAATATATATATATATATAATCCCAAAAAAACAAGATTACTATTTTTTTTCAATTGAGAACGACATGACAATTGATCTTGGAGTCAGTTAAAGAAAGATCAGTCAACTATTGGTAGTAGGCATAATGGAAGGAAGTTTTTTTAAGTGTTGATATTTATTATGTTGATAGGCTTTTCAATTTGAAAATTGGACAAGGATATGAGATTGGAATTTATTATTTGATTCATATTTATTTTGAAAATTAAATGTACATTGTAATGTTGGACAAAATACATCTACATTGTCTTTTTAATTTTTTATTATCAAATAATTTAGTGTTAACATGGGATTAGTTAAGAGATATTTAATTGATATATGAGAGATATTTATGTGAACAAGTGTGTTTGTTTTGGAATATGGTTTTTAGATTTTCAATTCTATTATAATTATGAGGTGAATGGTATGATTTAATAGCTAGAATGTTCTAGAATATTTTTAGTAATAGTCATAAATTAAAGATTGATTTTTTTTTCAAAATAGTTGTCTTTTCCAGTGATTTAATGAAATTGAAAAATGTAATATGAACATGAGTTTTATATATATATTTTTTGGCTATATTGTATTGCCATGGTATTATAACAAAGTCTATTTATAAGTTAAAAATCTCAATGGTAAAGTGGGGCTATATCTATATAGTTAAGAATCTTGTTACATGTGTTTCGAGATATATATATATATAATTAATAATAATAATAATAATAAAAGTTATAATTTAGTTAAGTTTTATGATTTTTTTTACATCTATGGGCATGGAAGAACAAAGAGAAGAGGAGCTTTGAGGGAGAACCTATTGTTGAAAATTGGGGAAGCTATAAGGTGAATTTCCCATGAGAAACTCTAAGACCCAATAGAAGCCCATTTGCCCCATGAGAAAACCCAAAGAAGAATTCAAATTATTCGAAGGAAATTATTATTAATATGTGGGAAAACAATTATTATAGAGAAATATATTTAAATATTATTTAAGCAAATTTGAATTTTGTATTTCCCTCTAAAAATTCAAGTCGCCCTCATGGTGTCCTATCCTAAGAGTTGGCTCCCTTCACTCACATGAACAACAATAAATTGGTATAAATTTTCCTCCTCTTGGTGAGGATATCTCACACTTTCGAAGAAGGCTTTGAAGCATGGTTCCTATATTTGGGACAAGGTTGATAGAAGGCTCTAAGGTTTTTGTATAGACTCTGAGGCATGGTCCATGACATTGTTATATTAGTATCACTATGTATTCTACAATGAACGCAATTTTCCATACTCTGATTATGGTAGCATTGCTATCTATACTTCTGAGGTCTCTAGCAAGCCCATTGTTGTAGGAAAGGGCATACCTAAAATCTCGTACTTCTCAGAAAGATATTTCTAAAAAGGTATTGTACGTGTGCCAAATGGAGATCATATGACCAAGATACAACCCTAGGAAATTAGTTTCCCAACTAACCCCAACGAAGCCCACAAACTCTTGCCGTTGCATCTCTTAGGGTTAGGGTTTTGGTTGTTTGTTGTTCAATAATAAAAAAGGCACTTGATACTCATTGTAACACAATTTAGAGGCATGTACCCGCCACATCTCTTCTTAGAGATAAGCTACCAAGTTTATATCCATTATGTATGTAAGCATATTCTAGTTCTTTGATATTATTGAAATGAAGATTTTGTTCTAATGCATCTTTGTGTTTAAGTTTATATATGTATTATGTTGTGTTCCTCCATAAGTCGGGATCCATGGTATCAAAGCGGTCTTCTCTTTCTCTTTTTTTCTTTGCATGTCCCCAACGAGGTTAGGGCATAAGGAGTTAGGGCTCGAACTGGTTAAACCTTTGCAAGACCAACCTCAGAAACCCTAATGACCTCCCATCACATGAGAAGAAAAGAAAGATGAAGAAGCAAGAGATCCTTCAAAAATATTGTTCGAAGAATGCCTCAAGTGACACAGGAACACAATGATGGATAACTTTACCCAGATCCTTTGCTAGATGCCTAGAGGCAACACATATTCATCTGGAAGCCACTCTCGAGGCGCCACTCCCTTCAAGGTACAAGTCAACTTTTAAATTCTGATATTTGAAGGCCATATAGATTCGAACGTCATAGATATATGGTTAAATCTATTGGAAGGATATTTTTCGGTTCATGATTTTTCCAATTGGGAAAAGATTACATTTGAACTTCTCAAAGAAACCCCCCATGTCAATAACTAGTGGGAAACCTACTATGAACATAGGGATGAGATAGAACCCTCATTTTGTTTAGCCACACCCACTTGGAATTATTTCTAAGACGCCTTCAGGAACACTATTACGACATGAAGATCTATGAAGAAAAGCGCATACAATGGACTACGTTACGAAAACAAAGAGATCAAGATGTGCATGAGTTGATGAATCTTCTCCATACCATGCGAAGAAAGTTCAATATCAAATATTGTGAGAAACATATGGTGTCAAAGTACCATAGTTCCTTACATAAATACATTTAGGGAAATGAAGTTCTTGAACATCTCCTTACTTGCTGCAACACACCGATATGCTGCCAAGATTGAACAATCATTCAAGCAGAAGAAGCGAAACTTTGGATTTTCCAACCCAAAGCAGAGGAAAGGCACCCTAGGTATGGCAGCAAAGAAAAGAGCAGACTTAGGTCATGACCCCCCAGGGAAACTCCTCAAAGAAACTGGCCAATAATAATGGAAAGGTGAAGAATAACATTGACAAGTGGTGTGAGTTCCATAAAACTCCCACTCACAACACGAATGAATGTCGCGTGAAGTAATCGCGAATGGTTGAGCTAAAAGACTTAGACATGGATGCATGCTCTAACTCTGAGACAAAACCGAACAAGGGAAAGCAGATCATTGACGACGAATCCGCTAAGACAATAACCACCACCAAGCTCCAAAAGGGGGAACCTGAGGATCCATATGAGGGGGAACACCTCTTCGACTTGAGATGTGGGTAAAGGGTTCTCCAGTGGAGTTAATCATTGACAGCAGGATCCAGAAGAACCTGATCTCAACCGAGGTCATTAAGAGATTGAAGCTGCCAACAATGCTTCACCTACAAGTATACACCATCGGTGGCTCCACCAAGGGTGAGATCTTCATGTCAGCCAGGAGTGTCACATGCCTTATAGCATCACGCCCTTTGCAGATGAGGTATTATGTGATTTTGCCTCTCTAGAAGTCTGTGATGTTTTATTAGGTTAGTCATACCTATGGAAGTGTCATGTTTTATAAGAATCTAGACCTTGCTATGTTATTATTACTTTGGGTCATAATTTTACAAGATATCAAAGGTAGCGTCGCCTACCACCCTTTCTTTGATCTCTGCTAAAAAATGCAATAAGATCATTTCCCAGACCAGGAAATTTGTCTTCCTTGTCATTTTCCCTTAGAAAAAGAGGAATATTTTGGCCACATCCAGATCCTCCAGACAGGGCTCCTCTACACTGCAACAGTAGATGGACAAGGTCATGGAGGAGTATAAGGACATCTTCACCTAACCCATAGTGGTACCCGTACACTGTCATGTGAAACACACCATTGATCTGACCTCGGGCGCGCCAATACTCAATGGAACAATATACCAATGCTATATTCTAGAGAATGATGGAATCAAGAGACAGATTCAAGAGTTGTTGCAGAAATGGAACATCAAGCCAATTTCATCACCCTATGGGAGCATGATCGTGTTGGTACAGAAGAAGGACGGAACATGGAGACTTTGTATTGACTATTGGGCAGTGAATAAGTTCATTATCTAGAATAGGTATCCAATCCCATAGATTGATCACCTTCTAGACCAACTCAAGGGGGACAAATATTTTAGAAATATTGCCTTGAAGTCCAGTTATCACGAGGTAACAATTGAACCCTTCGATATGTGGAATAGTTCCTTCAAATCTAAGGAAGGACTTTTTCAATGGTTGGTCATGCCTTTCGAGATGACGAGTTCCCCCACAACGTTCATGTGGCTGATGGATAACATCTTGTGGCCCTTCGCTAAATCGTTCGTGGTCATGTACCTGGAAGATATCTTGATCTTCATCCAGAGTTGGGAAGAGCACATACACCATATTCGACAAGTCCTCCAAACCCTGCGAAAACACAAATTATGTGCCAATTTCAAGAAATGCACTTTTGGTATGACCTAGGTTCAATATCTGGGATGCATCATTGATGACGAAGGTCTGCTTGTAGAACCAACCAAGATACAATTTATCCATGATTGGCCAGCCTCAACCACTCTAACAGAGCTCCACAACATTTTGGGTCTTGCCAATTTCTATCGTAGGTTCGTGTTGGGATTCTCTCATATCACTTGGCCTCTGAGTCAAGTGATCCGGACTTATGCATGAAAAAAAAATAGAAATAAGCGTAAATGTAGAGATGCGGTAGGAATAAAATTTCATTTCATTAATATCAAATAATTGAAATATGCTTACAGTCAGAATGGAAATACACTAGCTCAGACGATGGTAGCTTATATATGAGAAGATATGTGGTGGCTACATGTCTTTGAACTGTGTTACAATGAGGCTCAAAGGCCTATTTATTATTTATGAGTAATGGAAAATCCCAAACATCCAAAAACGGAACCCTAGGAGATGAATTGCCAAATATGTGGGCCTCGTTGGGGTATATTAGTACATCAACTTCACAGGGTCGTAACTTTTGCGTACGATCTCTGTTTGACGTGCAAAATACCACATTAGAAATATCTATCCGAGGAATACCACTTTCGACTGCAAACATTAGTCAATAACTTATGTTTTCTTGTTTTCCAAAAAAATGTCGTTTAGGGCCTCAAAACGCCTCTGGAAGTTTAGGACCTGAAAAAACTACCAAAAATAGTAAACTATGCTGAAATTAAGGAAACTGAGAAACTGAAAGAAATAATGGTGGGGGTCTAAGTGGAATAGGCAGGTGGCCACAAATATCCACCTTGATCAGTCCCCCCCCTTATGAAGTAATGATCCCCATTGCATTGAGTGCCTCCATGAGTTGGGGAAGCTTCTATTGAACTTGGTCCCTGGTGAGCCACTTTCCTTGGTGCAAGAGTTGGCCAGCTATAACAACTCGATACAATTGGATCTTTTGTAGGACAATGTTCTTGATCTGTGTGTCCATGATCCGATCAGTGGTGGCCTGTTCCATGTAGCCTGGGTTTAAATCATTTAGTGTGAGTTGTTCTGCAATGTCATGTGTGTCCAGTAATGGTGGAAAGTATGGCTGAAGGTGATCCGCATTTAACACTGGGTGTAGGCCAAGGAACGGTGGAATGCTGATCTCAAAAACATTGTCTGCTATAGCCTTGGTGATGGTGTATGGCCCATATCGGAGCGACCGAAGCTTACGGTGGATCCCAACGAGATGCTCCTTCTCCAAATGTAGCCATACTTTGTCGCCCATCTGGAACTTGTGTGGCACCCAATGATGATCATGTCGTTTCTTGTACTTAGCATTGGCTTTGTCCAATATCTCATGGACCTGCTGACCGATGTGTTGGATTCGCTCAATGAAGTTTTTAGCCCTGTTGGTTTCACACTAGATATGGTCCAAAGCTGCCTGAGTAGCTGCAAATGGTATGGCCACATCAATGGGACATAACAGTTGGAATCCCAAGCCCACCTGAAAGGGGTTGTGGTTGGTTGAGCTATGGATAGCTTTGTTGTAGTTGTGTTGGACATAGGGGAGGCTTTCATCCCATGTGAAAGGATGTTTCGAGTTGTACATGCACATAATGTGTACGATCATCTTGTTGGCGACCTCTGTTTGGCCATTAGTTTGGGAAGTCATGGACTTAGTGAGTTTGGTATCCAACGTCAACCAAAGACTTGACCAAAATGCACTTAGGAACCTGTTGTCCCGATATGAGATAATGGACTGTGGGATCCCAAAGTGTACCCACACTTGTTCAAAGAAAAAATTAGCAATGGTTTCGGCTGTGATGCTCTTCTTGGAGGCCGTCAGAATGGCCATCTTGGAGAATATGTCGACGACCATGAAAACGTAGTCATTTCCATGCTTAGTTGAAGGGAGGCCCGACATGTAATCCATGGAGATGGATTCCCAAGGTTGACTATGAATAGTTAGAGGAGTATATAATCCTTTCTTCTTGATGGTCAATTTGGAAATGACACAAGCAGTGTAGGACTTGATGTACTTCCCAACATCTTGTCAAAGGTCTGGCCAATAAAATTACTTCTGTAGCACCGCCACTGATTTCAGCAGGGATTGCGCAATGAAGGTAGGCTGTCTAGAAGCTATAAATTGGCTAAGGAATCTGCCAATTTTTGTATGACAGTGTGAGACAATTAGCTGATGTGCTGAGGGCTCTTATGAGAAGAGTTTTGTATGTAATTTTTTCATGATCCATGATATAATATACAATAGAAGATAGTGGGGTTTTTAGTTTTAAGCTTTCCCCGGGAAATTATCTGTGTTGTGTTTGATTGATCTTTCTTCATGTTCATGTGATTAGCGATTGTGTTTTTAATTTTGCAAAAGATTTGTAGAAGCGATTCAGTATTTAACTTTAGCACATTGTTAGATCGAGTGAATCCAAGATATATATGCTTGTTGTATAATTTCTATAGGAAGGGTGGTACTCATCGGATGTCTTCCTCATATGGTTGGTCTCACTGTTTTGTTATCACTGGACTCCGTTGTTTTACTGGAGGTCCTCCTGGCCTCATGTTGACCAATATGAAATTGGTCGGCCTTTGTGTCATGTTTGATAATTCTTCATGTATTTGGATGGGTTTACTATCATGTTTGTTAATTACTCATCTGTCACATGCATTGTTTTACTTGGGACATCAGTTCTCTATTTTGCATTTGTTGCTCTTGTCTCAGACTTGGACTAGCTCTGAGTAGAACTGGCTGCCTTAAGGATTGGGATGTATATTTTTCTCCTAGGGGACATATGTCTGTCTTGTTTCATATCATGCTGAATGATTTACTGTGCTCTATGTACTGCTTTTGTCTATCTAATATAAACATGATTTATTGTGCTCTATGTACTGCTTTTGTATATCTAATATAAACATAACCAACTTTTTTCCCCTCTGGAAAAAAAAAAAGAAAGAAAGAAAAGAGAAAAAGAAGTAAGGAAAAGAAAAAGAACTCCTCACAGTTTGATAACATGGTCCCTAACTTGAATTTGAAATACTTCTCAAATAATTTTTAGCATTAAAGTTTTAATTTTCAACCAAGTTTTTCTAAATGCTCAATATATTTGAATTTTAAAATGTATATGTTCTTAATTTGATTTATAAAATCTAAGTTCTCATCAATAATAAAATATAAAATATAAAATATAAAAATAAATAAATAAATAAATAAATTAATTAATTTATAAAATTATGATTTTCTAAAAAAAAATATTAAAATTAAAAGATAGAAGAAAAGCCTTTCACATTTTATGAGTGACAATTTCTTACCTGAAAACTTTATTTTCAAGAATTTTCACCTGTTTAAAAATGATATACAATATTAAAAAAGTGAATGTACCAAAGAAAATCTGGGAATAAAAAAAAAAAAAGAAGAAGAAGAAGAATTGAATTAACCTGACATTTTTTCCAGGTTAAATAATATCTCTAAATTCGAACCTGGATTTCTGACATGTTAACGAAGAAAATGGTGAGTTTCCAATGGGTAGTTTCTGTTTATTTATCAGTT
>CM076570.1:1343272619-1343610085 GCA_034641835.2 Pinus albicaulis | reverse complement strand
GAAAACAGAGTGGAACCATAATCGTAATCATTCATTAAATAACGATCGAAAGAGATTACAACCAAAGTTCTGACATCGTGGTCTCCTTCGGATGGGTCTCCAGTCGTTCACGTCTCGCAAAGCTCGCCAGGGAAAGGGCAAACCTCTCCAGAGTCTCTCGACGATAGTCTCCTTACTTGAGTCGGCCTTAAGGGAAGAAAGAGGGCTCTTACAGCACAAAAGCTCTTGGGAATTTGGAGATTCAAAGCTTAGGCACTTCAAGACTAGCTTGCCATGGAATTGAGCAGGCTTTTATAGATGGGGAAGGAGGGAGTTGGGATCCCTATTATTGTGGGATTGGCCCTATCAACAAGGAAGGTTCCATGGGAGGTGGCAAAACCACTTCCTTCCATAGAACTCCCGCAGCCAAACCTCCCAACTCAAGATAGGCAATGGTTTCTGAGTTTGTTGAAACACAACTTCCGCCATCTTTATTTAAAAACACTCCTTAAATTGGCTGGCGCGACTGCTGCTCTGAGACAGAGCACCAGTTGGCGGCCTCTTTGTAGGATTTTCCTCATTGGCGCGAGTGGTGAACTGTCTGCCCGCGCCAATGCAAAAGGAGATGTTTTCATGATTTTTTGCAAGGAGATGTCTTTAGGGCAATTGAAGCTCATGCTTAGAGAAATGCATTGATGATGTTTTCAAGGCATGACAATGTTTACAGGTCACAAAATGAGTCCTCCATTGTGCGGGATGGGGAATGGTAGGGATGGTGACAAATTACTGTGTAACAACGAGGGTTTCGATTATTGTTGTTTCATAGCTAGTTGTGTTTGTGTGGGAAAATTCCCTAGAAAGGCGGCTTCAAAACATCCTTAAGGCCATAGAATATCTGACTTAGGGGAGAGGGCCACTGCGACCATAGTTTGGGGTATTGAATTTGGGGAGGACTAGGAATTTTCCATGGAACAATAGGATTCTAAATTTGCTAAGGAACCTATTGAGGATTATAAATGTTATTCTAGTTATTAAAAATGATGAAGGGTCTTGAGCTATACTTGACGGTTGAGAATTTCATGGATTCTATGTCTCCTCACATGATTCCTTGAATCTTGGAAGCCATGGGAAATGCTTCATTGAGTAATCTTGCTCATAAATGTGATAAACTCCCTCACTCTTAAGTGGACACCTTCTGAGTGGGTTCTTTTTCCTACAATTGGAGCATAATATTGGAAATGATTTTTCAACTTCATCTTTCTATTGTTTTTCTTTCCAAACATCCAATTGTGAAGACAAAGAGCTAATGATATCAATTTTAAATTTTTCGAACAAAATACTGATTTCTTCCCTTGTGGCTTCACCATTGGCTAATATTTGTATTTCATTAGAAGAATTTGATGATCCTCCCATATTCCTCATTGGGATATGCCTTGAGGAACCATTTATTCCTTTCTCAACAAGTTTCTTCAACTATATTTTATATTATATCAGCACATGGATTAATACATGGGGGGAAAACAAATTTTCCTCCTTTGAATGAAATTTATCAAAAAAAAACCTAATTCCAAGAAATGAAACCTATGTGTCATTACTCTTTATGAGGTTGATCCCACTTCATTATGTCGAAGAGATGCACAGGTTCTTACCTTCTCTCTTACTTACCTGTCACCTAAGAGCCAAAAAGACATCTAACAAACTAATGAACAATGCATATAAAAATATATATATAAAAAAGTTATGCTATTACGCTCTTAATAACCTCCCTGACAATGGTGCCAAAATTTTGGGTAGATTATTTGTTTTTTCATTTAAGAAAAGAAAATCATACTCACACATAAATTGTCAATCTGGGTTGGTCTTTTTATTTCAAGGTTATTGTGCAAAGTATATCCAGACGATAATTGCTAACATGCATTGTATAATTCCTAATGATACACTTTATTCTACAAGAATTGGAACACATTCAATTCAAAGTTTTCACTATTTAAATTGGCGAGAATGAAAAAAAAATCATAAAAACCACACTGTCAAACCCTCACTTCCATAGAAATAACACTCTGCATAGGATGTTGGAAATTAAATGACACTCGTAGAAATGAAATAATACGTATTCATAAAAATCACTCTAATAGTAGAAGTAATAAAAAAATGATAAAAACACTCAATTAGCGAAGATCAATTCGAGATTAACTATGATGACAAACAAAAAATATAGATTAATATTTTGCAAGTTAGATTAACCAACGTAGTAACAATGTATCAACAAGAATTTGTCATAGTGATAATTGAAATTATAATATGAACTAAATTAACATAACTTGAAGAATAAAATATGAAACAAATATCTACCTTTGATGACACAACAACCCCTACTAAAGAGGAAGTATCTTCCTCTCGATCCGGGGGATGGTGATTCACAACTCACAAAGTATAAGAAACTCAGAGATAAGCCACCAACTTGGAGATATTGCATTAGCTTTGGAAATGAAGTTACAAGATGCATTGTTACAAGAATTATGATTACATCCCCTTCCTAGCCTAACACTAACTCAACCTACTCTCTTCCCATTCATTTATACAAGAAAATATCAGGGGGTGAATTGGAACTAATTCCCCCAAATTTGGATTGTCAATCATGGAGAGATTCAAAAATATAGTCTTTAAAATATTATTGGTTGAAGGTATGATTACATTGGATTAATTTAGCATAAAATCTATATTATAATAGGATGAAGTTGTTTCAGTGGTTAATTGGTTCCTTAGTTTGGGACACAATCTGTCAATGATTGCAATAATAAATATGTGCTTGAAAGAACTGCACGTAGCATCCGATCCATGAAATTTTTGGAGAAAAATACCATGAGTCGCTTAATTGGGCATGTTTTAAGAAAAAACGATGTCACATATTTTCTAGATTCATATTCATTTGTCCACAAATCATGTTTGAATTTAGTCAGCTGATTCTGCCTAGCATGAGTTGTTTGACCTGTAGATCATGAGCTAAATCCTAATGAAGTTGACCTAAGTTTGACTTGGATAACATAAATCAATTTCAGCATCCCTAAGAACAAAAACCATGTTCCATAACTTTTCGTGAACTTTTAATTATGCTAACCTAGGAGCCTATTAATATTACTACATAGGAACCACTAAAATAGCACTAATAAAACCATCATCAACAAAACAAAAAATAATTCTTTCTAATTCATAATTAAAAAAAAAAAAAAATTGATAATCAACCTCTTCGAGGGGGAAACCTCCTTTACATTACATAGATGAACAATTCTTGTATTATTCAAATGAAAAAAAAATACTTTCTCTATATAGGAGTCTAAGAGGTCCCAATATAATTAGAGTCTACATAACAATAATAATGTAATGGAACAACAATAAAAATAGTGGGATTCCATGGGGTACAATAATAACATTATGGGGACTACATGGGCACAATAATAACAAGAATGGGGCTACACTAACAATAAAAATAAGGGGGGCTACACTAGTATTATAGAGACCTAACATGCCCTTCTCCTTCAAAAAAGTGTTGTCCTCAATGCTTGAGTTTCTTTGGATTCTTTTGTATAAAATTCTCATCCTCCCATCTTGAATCTTCAACTGGTAAGTTATTCCACTTGATGAGATACTCTGAAATTGATCAATTTCGTAGCTGTTGAGTTCTTGTTTCCATGACTGCTCTAGGTTCCAATAATATTTTTCCTTCCTCTTCAATTTCTAGCAATATTGTTTAAATTGGGAGTTTGTCACCTATAACCTTCTTTAATCATGAAACATGGAAAGTTGGGTTTGTCACCTATAACCTTCTTTAATCATGAAACATGGAAAGTTGGCTACACTTGGGAAGATGCCAGAAGCTCCAATTTGTATGTCATAGTACCAATATTTTGCAAGTGTAGAAGGAAGTGTTATACCACCATTCAACTAGAGGTAACCACTTGACCCATTGTGTTTGTTTATTAGATACAAAACAACGAAGATATCCTTCCAAACATTTGTTCACTATCTCAGTTTTCCCATCATATTGAGGATGATAAGATGAGCTATTAGTTAGTTGAGTACCCAGACAAGAAAATAATTCCATCCAAAAATTTCTAGCAAAAATTGGATCTCTGTCACTTACAATACTGTTTGGGTTTCCATGTAGCTTTTGAATTGTTTTCATAAATGCAATAGCAATTGTACTAGATTTAAGTGGATGATATAATGCACAAAAGTGTGCATACTTGGTAATTATATCAACTACCACCATGATGACGCTCTTTCCTTCATACTTGGGTAAACCTGTGATAAAATCCATTGAAACCTCCTCCTAACGTTGAATTGGAATGGATAAAGGTTGTAGCAGACCCGAGGTCTTAATGGTCTCAACTTTATGTTGTTGAAAGACCAAACATTCTAACAAAAACTTTTGAATATCATATTTAAGGCCATCCCATAAAAATTCTTACTTGATCATTTGGTAAGTTTTTAAAAATCCTGAGTGTCCTCCTAAGGGAGAGGTGTGCAATTCCAAAAGAATGTTTTGTTTTAGTTGGGAATTATTACAAATATATAGGCAATATTTGTACCATAATGAATCATTTTTCCAGCTACTATATCACATTTATTGGGATCTTGCTGCAAATTTTGAATGAGTGTCTGCACTTCTTCATCATTCTTCCACTCCTCCCTTGCTTCGGTTATCCAAACTGGTTGGATAATAGAAATGGAACAAAAAAATTCTTACATGTCCTCATCCTTTCTTAAGATTGCAACTACAACAACATTTAGCTTCCATTTTTTGTAGATGATTTCAAAGTCATAACCCAACATCTTTGTGACCCATTTTTGCTACTCTTCTGAAGATATTCTTTGTTCCAAAAAGTATTTAAGACTATCATGATCTATTTTTACCTTGAAGTGTCTTCTCATTAGCTAAGGTCACCATTTATTTAGTGCATGTAGTATTTCCAACATTTCCTTTTCATAATATATTTTTGTAGATACTTTCATTTGATAGGACAACTTTCAAAAGAAATGGGTCTTCCTTCTTGTGTTAAAACATCACCAATTCCATTTCCCAAGGCATCACATTCCACAATAAAGGTTTTTGTGAAGTCTGACGTAGCTAAGACCTGTGCTTGGCACATTTCCTCTTTAAGATGTTCAAAGGCCTTAGTTGCTTCTAGAGTCCAAGAAAATGCATATTTCTTCAATAATGTTGTTAGAGGTGCTTCTATTCTCCCATAATTATTAAAAAACTTGCGATAATACCATGTTAACCCGAGAAATCCTCGTAGATGCTTTACGGTTGTGGGGATTTTCCATTCCTTAATGGATTTGATTTTGTTACGGTCTACAATAGCACCCTCATGAGATACAATATGACCCATATATTCCACCTCCTATACCCCAAAGAAACATTTGGAGGTTTTTGTTGAAAAGTCAACAAGAAATGTGTCTCTAATTTAATTTTCCCTTAATTAAATTAGATAATAAATTGTAATCTTATCTCATAATCACTTGTAATAGTTAACTAAGTGTGATATACTTAGTTAGCTCATGAAATTCGAGTTGAGGGTGGTTGGTGAGGCATGTAGAGTGATTCTATTTGTTTTAGAGTCCAAGTTTTATTTAGTGTATTAGTTTAATGTATGAGAAATCAGATAACTCAATTAATTGAGTTAAAATCAATTTAACTAGTTGTAACTGATTGTTGCACTAGTGAGAGGTCAAGTGAATTAAATCAAATTTAATTCACATGTAGTGATCTGTCAAGTAACTGATGATTTACTATTAATAGTTGCATGCATGTCAGTTCTGATGAAGACCTAGTTGAGACAGAGCTTAAAGGGATGTTAACTATCAGTTATATTATTAGCAAACTCCCCGCATGAAGCAATACACCCATAGGATTGCCCATGAGCATTGTGTAGTTTTGGAAGGCTGTAATTCCTAAATAATAGGGAATTAATTCTACAGGAATTGCGTAAGAAAGGTAGGCTGAGAAAAGGTATGAAATTGGATAAGTGTTGGTCGATTTTTTCTGGATCAGTTTGAGACAGTTGGTAGAGTGCAACAGACTCTTGTGAGGAGAGTGCATTGTATTGTTTCATGATTCCTTGGTTGAATATACAATAGAATATAGAGGGGTTTTGAGTAGCAAGATTTCCCTAGGAAAAATATCTGTGTTTTGGATTGATTTGCTTCTCTATTTTACTTGGTGTGATTGTGCGATTATGTTTAATTTCCACAATTAGTTTGTAGAAGGATTCAATATATCACTTTAGCATATCGCATGATCAGATTGAATCCATTGGTATACATATTGTTTGTATAATTTCTACATGGTATCAGAGCACAGGAAATCACTATAGTGGAGAAAAAATTGAGTTTGTGCTGAACAACATTCGAATTTGCAAAAATATTCTTTGGTGTCACATGCGGATCAAGATGGAATTCAATGGCTTAAGATTAGAATATGCACTCGAGGGAAGTTATAATTATATTGCATGGAAATACATAATGGAGGAATTTCTGGAGGACAATGGGTTGAAATAATTCTTTGATAATAATTTTCTCAATCTTGCAGCAGCAGACGTCACTCTTCTTGATTATTGGCAAAATAAGGTTGCAAAGGCGAGGAGGATCTTATTAGAGGGAGTTCGATATCACATTTATCGAGCCTCCATGGCAAATAGACTCCATTTGCAATGTGGAAGGCTTTGATAGATCTGTTTCAAAATAGAAGTGACCACATAAAATTGGCACTGAAGGACAAGCTCAGGAAAATCAAAATGGAGAAAGGAGACACTATTCCGAAATATTTAACCAAGTTCATCCAATATTGAGATGATATTTGAAGTGTTGGGATTACTGTAGCGGAATATGACTTGGTGATCCTAGAACTTCTAGGCCTTCCCAAGAGTTGGCATAGTTATCAGGACTCTGTCAATGGGAGGGAGAAGATACCAGATTGGGAGCGACTTTGGTTAGATTTGGTACAAGATGAATTCAGGCGGAATATCAAGGATGGATCCTCATCCAAGGCAGGTGATGAGGAAAATTGTGCCTTGGATTGTAAGACAAAGAAGGGGAAGGGAAAGAAATTCTATTCCAAATCTAAGACCGGAAAGGAAGGAGAGAAGCGTGACATGTCCAGAGTGAAATTTTTTCACTGTCACGAGCATGGAAATCATGCCACTAATTGTCCACAGAAGAAGAACAACAACATGAAGGCTTCAGGATTTGCAGAAGGTGAAGCTTTGGCTTCACATTTCGAGTTGTAATTCTCACTCATCGCATGCATGGTGTATAGTGCGATGGGATCAGTGTGGTACTTAGATAGTGGTGCATATTTCCACATGACAGGAGACAAAGAACTCTTTAGTAGCTTGGAGGAGAAGGATCTTCATATGCACATAGAGATGGATGATGACGAGAGGTATAGCGCTACTGGGATTGGTATAGTTACTTTCCAGAGATGGTCAATTAAACCTTTCTTATTAAAATATGTCATGCATGTACCAAGATTGAAGAAGAATTTAGTTTCAGTTTCTATGTTGGAGGATAGAGTATATGATGTGGTTTTTAGTGAAGTGAAAGCATTCCTTCATCACAAATCCATTGGACAAGTTAAGAATATTGGGGTTCATGTGAAGAACCTCTACAAACTTGATGTAGATGGATACACAACATTAATGGGTAAAGCAGATAGAGTGGTGAGCCGGGATGAGGGTGAGTTATGGCATAGGAGATTGGGCCATATAAACCACGGTGCTTTGAAGGTCATGCATCATATTTCTACGGCACTTACAAAGGGTAGTCTTGCGTAGATAGACACATGAAAGGGATGTACCATGTGGAAGTTGCAAAGGCCAATTTTCACGAGAAGGGGAACCAAGCAGCGGAAATCCTTGAGAGAGTTCACTCAGATGTGTGTGGACCATTCTCTACAGCTTCTACATCAAAGCATAGGTATTATATGATTTTTCTAGAAAGAGTTGGATCTACTTCATGCAGAAGAAAGATTAGATGTTCTCAGAATTTTGTGAGTTCAATGCACTCGTTGAGAAAGATACAGGGAAACATGTGAAGGCTCTATAGAGCGAAAAATGGTGGTGAGTACATCTCAAATGAATTCAAGAACTTCTATGCCAAAGGAGGAATTCAGAGAGAGTTGAATGCACCTCATAACCCACAATAGAATGGAGTTTCAGAAAGAAAGAACAGAACAATTGTGGGTGCGGCACAAGCTATTTTACATGATCAGGGCCTACTATTGCATCTGTGGTCAGAGGCATGAAATACATCGGTATTTGTGTAGAACCGTAGTCCTTATTAGATACTTGGCATGAGTACACCAGACAAGGATTTTTCTAGTAAAAAACCTGATGTTTCATATTTTAAAATTTTTGGCTCATATGTCTATTTCCATGTGACCAAAGATTCAAGAAATAAGATAGAGCCAACAGTTGAGATTGGGATATTTGTGGGGTACATTGATACTCCCCATAACTATCGGGTGTATTTGGCGAACATCAGGATGACTATTGTCAGACGGGATGTAAAATTTGATGAGGAGAAAGGCATGCGATTGTCCCTTGAGATGGAGCTTGATTTTCATTTAGATGAGGAACTCTTGGTTCCAAAGGATGAACCTCAAGAAGTAGAGTGGTCACATGCAAAGGATCATGGAGTGGAAGAAACCACTCATGCAGAGAAGTCAATCATGATATATGACACCTATTGGTATAGAGTTCAATAAGCAAGAAATAATTTTGAGATGGCCTTAAATATGATATTCAAAAGTTTGTAGCGGAATGTTTGGTTTTCCAGCAGAATAAAGTTGAGACAATTAAGACCCCGGGTCTTCTACAACCTTTATCCATTCCAAGTCAATGTTGGGAGGAGATTTCAATGGATTTTATCACAGGTTTACCTAAGTCCGAAGGAAAGAGTGTCATCATGGTGGTAGTTGATAGACTTATCAAGTATGCACACTTTTGTGCATTATCTCATCCATTTAAAGCAAGTACAGTTGCTACTACATTTATGGACACAATTCAAAAGCTACATGGAAACCCAAGGGCTATTGTGAGCGACAGAGATCCCATTTTTACTGGAAATTTTTGGACGGAGTTATTTTCTTGTTTGGGTACTCAATTAGCTCATAGCTCATCTTATCATCCTCAATCTGATGGTCAAACTGAGATAGTAAATAAATGTTTGAAGGATATCTTCGTTGTTTTGTATTTGATAAACAAACACAATGGGTCAAGTGGTTACCTCTCGCTGAATGGTGGTATAACACTTCCTTCCATACTGCAGCAAAAATGACCCCATTTATGGCACTTATGGATATCATCCACCATCGATCACATCATCTTTAAGGGAAAATTCGAAGGTTCAAGCAGTGGAAGATCACGTCGAGCATCAGCAAGAAGTTCTCCAACTCTTAAAGGATAACCTGAATTTGGCACAAAATCGAATGAAACAACAAGCATATCAACATCGCAGCGAGAGAAGTTTTGATGTAGGAGATTGGGTATTTTTACGGCTACAACCATACAAAAAAATGTCCCTCAAGCAATCTAAGAAGGATAATAAATTATCACCAAAGTACTATGGTCCTTACAAGGTGTTGCAAAAGATTGGTTCTATGGCATACAAATTGGAGCTTCCTGCTTCTTCGCGAGTACATCCAGTTTTCCATGTTTCATGCTTAAAAAAGGTTATAGGTGAAAATCTTCCAGTTCAAACAATATTGCCAGAACTTGATGAGAAAGGAAAAATCATATTGGAACCTGAAGCGGTCATGGAAACAAGAACTCGACAGCTACGGAATCGATCAATTTCAGAGTATCTCATCAAGTGGAAGAACTTACCCACCGAAGATTCTACATGGGAGGATGAGAATTTTATACAGAAGCACCCGGAGCTACTCAAGCATTGAGGACAACACTTTTTTGAAGGAGAGGGGCATGTTAGGTCCCTATATCACTAGTATAGTCCCTTATTATTGTTAGTGTAACCCCCTTATTGTTATTATCGAACCCTTTTAACCCCCATTTTGTTATTATTGTGCCCTTAAATTATTATTGTTAGGTTGGCTAGGATTACATTGTGGCCCACTAGGATTACATTAAGGCCCCATGGACTCCTATATATAGAAAGGAGGTTTTGTAAATTGTATCATCCAAGAATTGTTCATTCATGTAATGTATTGGAGGTTTCCCCCTCGAAGTGGCTTATTTCTAAGGCGTTGATATCTCTTTTCTTCTCTTTTTGGAGCTAGTTTCACAACAAATCAGGATAGGTATGGGTGGCATGGCCGACGACATCACACAAAGCACAAGGCTTTGGAGGTGGAGGGGGAGCAGGGTCAGTCAGGGAAACCTTGTCTTTTGATGCCCTCTTGCGAGCTTTGTCCTTATTACCCGAAGTGGTCGCAATAGGAGAAGGTTCTTGTTGAGGTGGCTGAGGAACTGTAGTAGTGGGAGAAGTCATGGGGACCGGTTGAACTGGGGTCAAAGAAAGATAATATTTTGGTTGACCAAGTGGGGTAGCGGCTAGGGGATCAAGGTACCAGATGGGAATCCCTAGGGTCAGGTTAGGAAGAGAGAGGGTAGCCATGATAGGTACCATGTACACTCCAAGAGGGGGAGCTAGGAATGGTATCTGACCGGAGGGGTAATGGCCAGGCAGGACGACTCTAAGATGGTTAAGGCCTAGAGGAACCATTCCAGGAGGGTAGAAGGGCTCATGAACACCATCTGTAGGTGAAGGTCCAGGAGGAGGGGGTCCAAAAGGCTGAATCGAAGGGCTAGGAGTAGGCTGCGGAGGGCGAGGCTGCTGAATAGCCGAATCGGGCCGCTTAAGGGAGGCCTGAGATGATTGCATTATGCAAAAAATTGATGAGATGGGATCAGAGACAAGAGGAGGAAGACCAGGGAATGTACCAATAAAAGAGGAGTCTTTGTAGAATCCGGGTGAGACACTGGTCAATGGATCGACAGTTTGCTCATTGGCCACTGAAGAGATGATGGACTCAGGGGAGCTTTGAGACTTTGGTTCGTAATATGTCAACTGGTCAATGGTGACTATCTTTCCATTATGAGGGAAGGAAATCTTGCGGTGGACCGCAAATGGGACAACAGACATCGATAGGTGTAGCTACGACCCAATAGAATGTTGTAATATAAGGGGGCATCAATGACTTCTACGTCAACGCAAACATTCTTGCCCGCAAAGTAATAGGACAATTGAGGAATAGGCCAATGGGCTGGGAGGCGTGGCCATCCAACGCTCAAAGAGTGATCATGGAAGGAGCCAACTCATGTGTTCTGAGTTGCTTCCAAACTGAAGCAGACATCACACAAGTGGATGCCCCTTATCAATGATTCACCTAGAAACGTTGGCATTCCTGATCTTGACTGGGATTTGGAAGGCGACGGAAGCAGGGAGAGGAGGATGTTCTGACTGGTCAACATCGAAGACAATCAATTGATCATCAGAAGGATCTATAGCGCCCATGGCAGATAGTAGAGCTTTTTGTTGTGAAGGACACGACTAGAGGAGTTCCAGCGTTGAAATGGTAGTAGGGTATTGTGCCAAATCATCTACTATACTATATGAATGGGCAGATTTTCTAGAAGAAGCATTTCGGCGTAGTGGTCCCTTAGGGATCTTGGTATGAACCTCCACCTTTGGTTGAGGGATCTACAAGGGACCATTAAATGTCGAAAGAGGCTCTTTAGGGACCGAAGGAGGTGGCTCGAGGATAGACGTAGCGAGAGGCTTGTTGTACTAACAGGACCAAGTTTGAAGATTGATATCTACGGTTATAGGTTGGGCAGAATTCATCATGAGAATATGGTAGTCGGAGGTACTAGATGGAAGAGGTTGAGTGGCCACCTGCCCTTCAGGTGGTTGGGTTGCCACAAATCCTTGCTGAGGGAAAGGATTAGTAAACACAGTCGGCTGACTAGGCGCAGCACTGGGAGGGATGGAAGGGGAGGCTTGCTGTCCTCGCAATGTTGCTTGAGAATTCCACATCTGATTCATCTATGGTAAAATAGGACAATCATGTGTGTAATGACCATAAACACCACAATAATAACAAGGTTTGTTCGTGCGAACAGGCTTGTCCTACTTGGGTTGAGTGCCCTCTTGCTGGTTAGTAGTGCTAGGTGCATTATTTTGAGGATTAGGTCCAGGATTACTGGGAGCAGATTGATTTTGAGTGCCTTTCTTCTTCTTTTTGGAAGGAGGAGGATTAGTCACGCCCTACTGTGCATACTCCTGCTCCTGAGGGGGCGATAGTTGCTGTTGCGGGGGTTGAGAAGGCAAGGGAGGCGGAGGTGCTAATGCTGGAGGAGCTGGAGCACCAGGCTGCGGATACGGATAATAAGGAGGTTGGGTAACATTGTGGTAAATAGGAGGTTGGGAAAAAGGAGGAGGCATGCCATATCTGGGATACATGCTACCAGGAGGGGGAAAAGTGCAGGAGGTGCTGGCCCCCCATGAGGAAAACCATAGCCCATGGGAGGTTGAGTGTATGGATGAGAGAGAGCTCCAACGATACTGTCGGCGACATGAGATGCCCCCTGTGCATTGGCACCAAAGGGTCTAGGAATATTAGGTAGAACGGTATAAACATAACCCGACTGAGCGTAGATTAAGTCATATTGTAATGAAATTTGGAGAGCAGCTTCTTTGGTTTGAGGGAAAAGCGATGCGACATCTTTGTCGATAGCAGGCAAGAGAGATATAAGGAACCAGTCCATGTAGAAACGGTCTTCGAAGGTAGGGGCTCGACATAGGCTCTTTCTTCTTCACCATTCCTAGACATGATCGGATAGGCGGGTCACAAACAATTGACGAAAATAAGTCATAAGTTCGGTACCAGTGTCGTAATGAAGGGGAAGCTAGAAATAAGACAGAAAAGCCCGAGCAAGAGTCGCAAAGGTGGTATGAGAGGATGAGGCCTGATCAACATACCACTTAGAAGCTTCACCTGTAAGCATATGTTGGAACAACTGAAGACAGACATAGTCATCGGAAATGGAGTTAGATGAACACCACATGCGGAAAGATCGAACATGATTTCTAGGATCTTCTCCAGCAAGGCCTTAAAACTTGGGGATGTCAGAAGGGAGCTTGGTCGGAATAACAGGCCAACTAGTGTCATGGTGTATAGGGTCATTTATTGTAGAAATTTGCTGAATAATGATTAATTATCCACCGAGATTATCCTGATCACATATCAATTCTAATTCATATGCAACACATAATCTCTTCCACTCAGATCATCACACATGCGGAAATAAAACAAGCGATATCACATCAATTCATCATACACATTAACACAGTATGTATGGGGAAAGCTTATAGCTGAAAACCCCCCAGCTATTGTGCATATTATAATGGAGAAATCATGTAACAAACTCAGTACAATACTCCTCACAAGTACTCAGTACTTTCTCATAAAGTTACACACAAACTAGCTTGGTTTTGAACAAGTCACAAGTTCAAAACACACCACTAATTGCCTTGCCTCTATTGCGCAATCATGGCCTGTCTAAATAGAGATCCAAGGTTCGAATCTCCTTGGCTTGACAGCGCAATCATCATGGGCAATTCCTCCAAGTGTGGTGCAAATCTCATGCACAACCGATGTCGCCATTGATAGCTAACTCCACCCTTTCATCTACCTCTTTCACTGGTCTCCACTGAACTGTCCATGCACTGTAGTGAACTGATGTGTTCTTGAGTTGAATAATGAGTTACTAATTAATGAATTAAATAATATTTAATTCACTCCACTCATTACTAGTTGATTAGCTAGTTAAACTAATCTCAACCAGTTCAACTAAGTTAAACCTAACACAACTCCACCAACTGTCTCATCAACTCCACCAAACTTCTGCCACTGAAGTCCTAACTGAAGTCAACCATGGATGGGCTCACCAAACCCTAGGAATAGCGTAATTCCTCTGTTAGATGCATGAGCCACTTCCAAGGCTCGAACTGAAGTGCTCCAAGAGAGTAAACTGAAGTTTAGAGTCCAAATATTATTAAGGGTAAATAATATTTGACTTTCCTATTTTAAGGAGAGGCAGTCTAAAAATAGACTTCGACCTATAGGTCCAAAAAATAGAGTCCCATATATTTTTACCAACATGACCAATACTCCAAGAATAAAATACTGCAACCCCTGGACCATGCTCCATATGTCTAAAAATAGACATAGTCTAAAAATAGACTTTGCGCCAGAATTTGCCTGCGGGCCCACTTAGTGAAGGCGACTTCATTTCACTAAGCTCCATCATCTTGCTGCATTTTCAACATTTATCAACTGGTTAAAATCAGGAAGACTGAGGCCTACCATATAGGGGAGCAAGGGAGCAGCCGGAGTAGTTCTTGTTGCGATCCCACTATAGGTATTCCCAACATTAGGGCCGGGGCTACCACTAGTGTTAGGTCCTAAACCAGACATGGTGAAGGTGATAGGAGGAGAACCAGGAGCGGAACCAAAAGGAGAACCCAATGAACTAGAAGAGGAGTCAGAGTGCGGACTCGGTGGAGGAATAACTCAAATTCTACGCGAAGGAGTAAGTCTTCCTACTGGAAATTGAGGATGAGGGCCAAGAAGTCTCTGGGATAAACGCCTTGGTGGCGCAGTGATGATGAAACAAACACGGCACAAAGTGAAGAGAGACCAACAAGGGCAGAGAGGTGCAGGATCAACTGATTAAAATGTCGAAACAAGGGCAGAGAGGTGCAAAATCAATTGATTTCAATGTCAAAGTCTTTGCTTGGCGGTGTTAACCAAGCTCTTCTTCACTTAGGGTGTGTGTGTAAAGTGTGTAAATTTTAATTTTTAAACCCAGATGTTTGTAGAGAAAAATAAAAAGTGTGTTGTATAACTGTAAATAAACCTGCAGATAATATTATATGAAACTGAAATAACAGAAAATAAACAGATAATAATGCAATAATCTAAACCCAAGGAGGTGAGCCTCTCAACAAGTAGTCTGTAGGTGGGAAAAAAATTAGTTAAAACACACCAAAATAGCTGATAGATCAAAGGTCGGGAGGGATAGGGCTCTAAAGGTCAGATCTGCTGGAAAGAGGTGTAGATAAACAACAAAATATCAGAGGAAAAATTGCTGTAAATGAGGTGGCAAAAGGCTATCTCCTAGAGGGAAATAGAGTGGACCCTAAAGGAAAACCCAAAAAAAACTAAAGGAGGTGATTTGGATGGATAAATAGCCAATCTGAAGTGGATATGAAGGTGGGGTATCAGATCTGAAAAAATGGCTGAACACTCTAAAAATTTCAAACAACCTGCAGCAGCTAAAACTCTTCCACAAAGTGTAGAGGGTACTGAAGCCCAAGAGGGCTAGGTTCCCACTTAGATGAGTAAAACATAACAAGTATAGGTCCAAAACGGGTGGAGACGGAGGTCAGATAACCCTGAACAGAGGCCCAGACAAAACCAGAAAACTTTCTGAAAAATTCCCGCAAAAAGTCCAGGTCGCAGTTTCTGACCTGTTTCTTGTTGGGGTCGCAGATTTTGGGCAGTTTTCCGCGTCTTGAAGCTCCAGGTCATAGGTTTAGGGCCAAAAAGTGCGACCTGCACTTCTGGAACTCTTGGGAGCAGGTTTCAGCAGAATGTGTTGTCTCAGTTGCGGCTGATGTCTGTCACTTGCGCAATAGGTACGAAAACACACAGAAGTTAGAATTTTTAATTTTTTAGGGTTTTATAGTTTAAAAACAACATCAAGAAAAAAAACAAGAATATAAAGAGAAATCATAGGGTTTGAAGTAGCTGGATATGAAAAACGACAACGGTCGTAATCGTAAACCCGTGTGGAGTCGCTAGTTGTTAGTATGAATCTTAATTGCAAGTGTACAAAAAAAGACCACTTTAGTTGTGCATAAAAAACAACCCTAACAAAAAATATGGATGCCAATATCTTTAGATCTGCAATTAGGTGATCAAGATAAATGCTGCAAAAATCTAGATCTATGCATCAAAAGACATTAAGCAGTAAATAAAAACGAGATTTAGTCCATGCATCCAATAGACAAGACAATAATATGTTGAATGAATTTTATATTAAGGGCACCTGGGAGGAAAACATAGAAGGATGTTACCAGTTATCCTCAATGGGATGGGTTCTTGTAAGTGCTCAGCACTTCAGATCTAAAATTCCTCTCTCTTGATGGTGTAGAAAACCCAGACAAAAATGGAACTCAAAGGGAGCTCACAAGCCAAAAGATAGAAAAATATGACAATGATGGTGGATCAAAGTCAGACCAAAAGTATAGATCCAGGGTGATCTTTAGGCAACAAAAGGTAGTGAGTGAATGGAAAAACCCTTCTATTTATAACAAAATATTGAGTGTAATGTTCCAAAATTTTCATGCAGATAATTGGAACATTATTTTTTGCTAATTTGACATAGGAGGAGAATAAATGGGTAAAGAGACCCATGAATAATGAAAAGCACAATAAAATCCCTCATATTATGAGAAGGGATCATTTTTCAGTTTGGTTTCACACCTCCGTGGGTGAAAAGGGGTTATTTTGAAAAGTGGCTAAGTCAAGTTGACCAAAGTCAAACTGCGCAGGCTATGAGGTGGAAAGCACATTGTGGTATAACGCAATAGAGAAGGAGGGAAGATTCCTTGAGAAGAAAAACCCTAATGAAGTGGGGCCCATGGAGAGGGAGCTCACTATTGTATAAGAGGAGGGCAAGACAACCATTTTTTCTCATGAATGGATTATTGATTTCATTGTCTTGAGAGACAAGGAGCATACTCTTGTTGTTTAGCAAAGTTGCTGGGGGAATTCCTGTTTAGGATTCCTTCCCCCTCATGAGAGGCCTCTTGAGGAATTGATCTTCAGCTTTCTCCACTTCTTGGCTCAAGGCCAAAGAATTATCTTCCATCACAACGTTATTCTTGCAGCAAGAAGACATTGTGTTGCTGGGGTTGCAGTGGAGGCTTCCACCACATCACTTCGGGACTTGATTTGTAGAGAAAGGAGTTTCCATTTAGTGGAGATATCATTGAGGAGTGTTATTGAGCTCATTTGTAGATTTTGGTAGCAAGCCAAGCTTTCTCCCATCTTCATCAGTGCAGTCCCTTCCATAGACTGCGTTATTTCAGAGTTAGTCTGCAGTGGGGGTTTGCACCATCACATTGGAAGGAGATATTTCCAATGTCGGGATCAGCCTTGCACTCTAGAAATCCCTTGGAGGAGATTGATTCAGATTGTAGAGTAGATTCTACCATCTCATTCCATTTTGATTATGAGTTGCTGCTGCTACCCAACAACTTTGGCATTTTGGTATTTTTCCATTCTATGCATCTAGTGTAGCCAATCCTCTTGAGGATTGTTGTATCATCAGTGTATTATTATTTTTAGGGGTTGAGAGCACACTCCCCCTCATTTCTTGAGCTATATTGCAATATCATCATATTTCACATTTGTATGTAGCAGTGTCTCCATAAGACTGCGTAGTCATAGCTAGGGCAGTTTATGCAACAATGTATTTCATGATTTCATGTACTTGTTCTTTGAGGTTGATCATTCCCTCTCTTGAGTGCTCCTTCCCTCAAGATATTGTACACTTATTTCGCTGCTATGAGCTAATACAATGGCTATGAGTTCTTCTATCATTTTTTGAGATTGAAGCAAGTTTTATCTTCATGTATTTGTTTGCATATTGCTGTAGCTCCCTTTTGAGTGGGATTCTTCAAGAAGCTCTATAGACAGAGTCTGAAAAGGGCCAGATAGCCTCTGGATCTCACACTTCCTTGAGCAGGTGACATGTCTGGTAAATGCCCCTTCATTCAATCTCTGGAATAGATTACTGATTGCTGACATTCCCGAAAAAGGAACATTACAGTGGTATCAGAGCACCTTTCTTGGCTCAGCCTGTGGCCTTCAAGCCCAAGAAAGAAGAAGAAATAAATATGAAGAATATGAGCTTGATCTCATCCATTTTTAGAGAAAATAATAACCTCTCCAAGGAGGAGAAGCAAGAAGAAGAGGAAGAACCCCGCACTTCCTATTCTCATCAAGGAGACCAAGAAATAAGCAGGAAAAAGACTCCATCTTTTGGAGAAGAAAATAAAAAGGGCTGAATCAAGGGCCAACTCTAGATTTTCCCATGAGGAATGTGAGCATGCAGCTACACACCATGGGGTACAACGCAGTCACATGGCCAGCTTTTCCATGAGAAGAAAAGAAGAAGAAGGCATACCGGAGAAGGGAACTCTTAGTGGTTTCTTTCATCAGTATGAATCTCAAACTCAGAAGTTTAGAGATCACATCTCTTTCCTGAAGTTTTACAAGGTCATGGTAGGGAGGAGCAAGCAGCATAATGTGGATAGATTTCTTCTATCTATCTTTGATGGGTCCCCTACACTTTCAGCCAAAGCATGGGTAAAAGATCTAGACACCTTTCTGCAGCAACATCAGATTTCCGAAGAGGAAGCTATCAGAGTAGCAGCGTTGCACTTTGGAGGTAAGGTTCAAGGATGGTGGTTATTTGAGTCTTTTGCTTTGAAAAATGCAAATACTTCTTCCTATGTAATGTTCATTAGGGCTTTGATGGAAAAATTTGGTGGGAAGAAATCTGAAGCACATGTGGAGGAAACAAATATTGCTAGAAAAACAAAACCCTTGCATGTGATGGAGGAATTCATGGGCTCAAGATCACTTCAGAAACCCTTAGAGGAGGCTGATATCTTGCATGGTGCTTTATTAGAGGCAAGACCTTCATCTTGCATTTTTGCACAAGGATTCATGGAGGTCTCTCTTTCAAGAGAGGATTTCATTTTGGAGGAGTTTCCCACATATGTTGATGAGGAGAAGGGAAACAACGCTGTCAATCATAAAGATGATCTAGTACCTCATACAGAGGAAGGAAGAGCACATGATCCAATAAGAGGGATTCTTGCATCCTTGTAGGAAGGTCCCCAGGATTTCAAACATGGAGGTCCAAGCACAATCAGTGAGCAACATGATTGTGCCATTTTGTAGCTGGAAGGAGGAGGAGGAGAAAAAGAGCAGCATAATGTGATGAGAGGCACACACCCTTCTCAATTCCAGAAATTTAAGGCAAAGAGGAGAAAGGCTGTATTGCACAGGGAGATCAAGGGCAAGGTTGTCCAACCATATTTACAGTCCACTCTTGTCATTGATGTCTCACTGCATAGGGGCATCCCACCAGGGAGACCACCAGATCTATCATTGATGAGAGACATTTTGTCTTTGGATTCATCGCTCTTGGATTTTGGAGAGGTGAATATTTTGGAGGAAAAATTTGGCATGGGGGATGTCAAAGTAGCAGACAACAGCATGAGGAGAGCTACACATGCCAGATCACCAGCGCTGTCTCTTAGGAGGATTGATCCTTACTGGAGATCTCAGCTCTTTGTTGAGTACTCTAAGGATATTGATGCATGCATGATTCTAGATGACCCGGGTAGAGATGATGAGTATATGATGAATGATATGGTCATCTATTCCCATGGCAGAGTCTTCTTGACTAGAGATTCTAGTCTTAAGGAGAAGTTGTTGCATGCAGCACAAGAGGACTTCTTTTCCATGCACTTTGATGCATATCTTTCCTTGGCAAAGGAGTTCATTTGGGAGGGCATTCAACAAGACATATTTCAACATATAGAGAGATGCAAAGCCTGGATGATGATGAAAAGGATGTCACGGCCACCTTCCTACTCATGGAGAGTAAGGGAGCATTTTTAGTTGAGCCATTTCAGCTCAAGTCTTCTAGTGCATGATGGAGAATGTACAATTCCACCTTATGTTTTGTACTTCTTGTCTTTTTATGAACAACATATTGTACCAAGGAGGATTATTCCTTCTTGCATATTGTATCATGATGTACTTGGAGCCATTTGTAGCATTGAGATTGGCTATCTCATTGGTGGTTTTTGGGGAAAGCCACATGATTTTTGGTGTGCACCATTGACAACTTTTTGTACTTCCATGTTTATATCTTGTAACATGATTGTGGCCGAAAACAAGTGGCTGGGAGAGCACTTGTTTTTGTTTGATTTGATGTAGGCAGGGCATGCACTGTGCTGGTTCCTTGTGTGGAACCTTGATCCACTTTCCGGTTGTCATGTGACAACTTGTCTCTATTGGTTTTTGCTTCCATGTATTGCTGATATGTATATGTTCATGGGAGCATTTTATTGGAGAGTGGGCTTGATATCGAGGATTCCCATCGGGAGCATGATTCTCCTTACCATACATGTTGTACATTTCAGGAGAAACCATGGGCCAACTGTTAGTATGAATCCTTCGTCGAAGTGTACGAAAAAGGACCACTTTAGCTACGCATAACTAATAGCCCTAACAACAATAGTGGCTGCCAAATATCTTCAGATCTGCGGTTAGTAATAAAAATGCTGCAACAACCAGATCTATAAATGGAAAGACATTAAGCAGTAAAATAAAGGGTTTGCTCCATGCATCCAACAGACAAGACAAGAACACAATTTTTTGAAAGAATTTTATATTACAGGGCACCTGGGAGGAAAAAAAGAAGGTGTATCCAGCTCTCCTCAATGGGATGGGTTCTTTGTAGTCCTCAGCACTTCAGATCTAAGCTTTCTCTCTCTTGTAGGTGTAGAAAACCCAATGCAAAAAGTAGAGCTCAAAGGGAGAAAAATGGCAGAAAATGGTGACCAAGTGTATAGATCCAGAGTGATCTAATAGGCAACAAAAGGTGAAGAATGGTAGGAAAAACCCTCCTATTTATAACAAAATATTGGGTCATTCTAGATCTTGGTACATGGGTTAACCAAATCTAGATCCACTTTTTATGGAATATTTTATTATATTTGTTGGAGGGAAAAGGTACTTGACTTGGGTAAAATCCCTTAATTTGTAAAAAATAAATAAATAAATGATTTATTTATCTTTTTAAGGAAACTGTTAGAAGATAATCAAATAAATAATGATTTATTTGATTATTTAAGGAAGTGGTTGGGAGATAACTAAATAAATAATGATTTATTTAATTATTTGTGGGTGATTTGGTCATATTTAACAAGGAATATCATCTAAATAAGGTTTAAATGATTATTCCTAGAAACAATAAGATAAATAAAGGTTTATCTAATTAATTTCTTTGATTTTGGGTTAAACATGACTGGGAATAATAATTAAATTATGGTTTAATTAATTATTCCATGAGGAAAATCAAGCAAATATAGGTTTGTTTAATATTTCCTTTTGGGGTTTCCTGTTTTAACATAGTGAAAGCAATTTTACTTAGGGTAAAACTGGTCTTACATGGTGTACTTGGGTCCATCTAATGATAAAAGGTTAGATGACCAAAAAATGGTGTAACACCAACCAAGAGGGCCACATTACATTTCTTTCCTTCTTGTAGGAAAAACCACTTGAAGAGCTGCAAGAGGCACTCCATGGATCATGATGAGATGGAGGAGTTAGCACAGTCAACTCTTTTCCCTTTGAGGATGAGGGGAGACTCATCTATGAGCCACTCCCTTAATATGAGCAAAACATATGGTGAGAGTATTGTTGATTTGCATTTGTCTATATATATGCATCTCTTAACCATATATGCGCAGGGATTTGCTCACAGGAAGGATATTCTTCCTTCTAGATTTGATGGTCTATATGAGTCCATTGTGGATGATCACTCCCTAAGAGGAGATGGGGAGGAGATTTCTTATGGAGAACATACTCGCATTGCACACTACATCGTTCACTTTCTCCAGGAGATTGGGGCAGCAAGAAAATGGTGGGGAGGCCACCCATCATTTTATTTTATATGGCAGTGGAGAGTCAAACTACGTTGGCTACATTTGAGGGACCATTGCCCTTCTTCTTCACTACACATGGTAGCCAACATGATTCTCCTTATGTTTCCATTGATTGATACTGCTGGAAATTTTCTTGGGAGCATGATTGGAGGAGAGACACATTGGGTGGATGTGTCCTTGGAGGGAGAAACTTCCCACACACTTTGCACTACATGTTCTAAAGGGAGCATGGGAGAGAGTACAGACACTACAGCAGCTCATTTGTTTCATTATGAGGAGAGCCATATGAGGAATGAGATGCCATATGATAATGACTTCCAACTCATCATATATGGAGAGATTTGGGGCAGCTTGATTTGCAGCGTTGGAGGAGAGATCCTTGGGGATCTAGACTTCATCTTGCCTCTTGAAGGCAACATTATTGTAGCCCAAATTCAACTTACACTCCACATTTCTCATGATTGGAGAGGAGGACAACGTGGGGTAGGCCATGAAGCTTACCATGATCAGAATTTCAGCCCACCTATTCTACATGAGCACAAGGTGGAGGATTATTTTCAAGAGTTGCCTAGTTGGAAGGTGGCTCATTTTGCATGGTTGATAGCTTGGGGATGGAGGATCCACATGAGGGAGATGTTCCTCAAACACATCATAGACTCCATGCCTTGAGAGAAGGCCTTCCAGTTCTATCCTTGCAGTTTCTTGGGGACAAGCAACATTTGGGAGGTGAGGACTGTAATGTTCCAAAATTTTCATGCAGATAATTGGAACATTAATTTTTGCTAATTTCATATAGGAGGAGAATAAATGGGTAAAGAGACCCATGAATAATGAAAATAACAATAAAATCCCTCATATTATGAGAAGGGATCATTTTTGAGTTTGGTTTCACACCTCCATGGGTGAAAAGGGGTTATTTTGCAAAGTGGCTAGGTCAAGTTGACCAAAGTCAAACTGCGCAGGCTATGAGGTGGAAAGCACATTGTGGTATAACGCAATAGAGAAGGAGGGAAGATTACTTGAGAAGAAAAACCCTAATGAAGTGGGGCCCATGGAGAGGGAGCTCACTATTGTATAAGAGGAGGGCAAGACAACCATTTTTGCTCATGAATGGATTATTGATTTCGTTGTCTTGAGAGACAAGGAGCATACTCCTGCTGTTTAGAATACTTGTTGGGGGAATTCCTATTTAGGATTCCTTCCCCCTCATGAGAGGCCTCTTGAGGAATTGATCTTAAGCTTTCTCCACATCTTGGCTCAAGGCCAAAGCATTCTCTTCCATCACAGTGTTATTCTTGCAGCAATAAGACATTGTGTTGCTGGGGTTGCAGTGGAGGCTTCCACCACATCACTCCGGGACTTGATTTGTAGAGAAATGAGTCTCCATTTAGTGGAGATATCATTGAGGAGTGTTATTGAGCTCATTTGAAAATTTTGGCAGTAGGACAAGCTTTCTCCCATCTTCATCAGCGCAGTCCCTTCCATAGACTGCGTTATTTTAGAGTTAGTCTGCAGTGGGGGTTTGCACCATCACATTGGAGGGAGAGATTTCCAGTGTCGGGATCAGCGTTGCACTCCGGAAATACCTTGGAGGAGATTGATTCAGATTGTAGAGAAGATTATACCATCTCCTTCCATTTTGATTATGAGTTGCTGCTGCTACCCAACAACTCTGGCATTTTGGTATTTTTCCATTCTATGCATCCAGTGTAGCCAATCCTCTTGAGGATTTTTGTATCATCATTGTATTATTGTTTTTAGGGGTTGAGAGCACACTAACCCTCATTTCTTGAGCTATATTTCAATATCATCATATTTCACATTTGTATGTCGCAGTGTCTCCATAAGACTGCGCATTCATAGCTAGGGCAGTTTATGCAGCAATGTATTTCATGCTTTCATGTACTTGTTCTTTGAGGTTGATCATTCCCTCTCGTGAGTGCTCCTTCCATCAAGATATTGTACACTTATTTTGCTTCTATGAGGTAATACAATTTCTATGAGTTCTTCTAGCATTTTCTAAGATTGAAGCAAGTTTTCTCTTCATGTATTTGTTTGCATATTGTTGTAGCTCCCTTTTGAGTGGGATTCTTCAAGAAGCTCTATAGACAGAGTCTGAAAAGGGCCAGATAGCCTCTGGATCTCACACTTCCTTGAGAAGGTGAAATGTCCGGTAAATGCCCCTTTAGTCAATCTCTGGAATAGATTTCTGATTTCTAACATTCCCGAAAAAGGAACATTACATTGAGTTAGTCTAGATATTGGTGCATAAGTAAAATATTATTAACCAAATCAAGATCCAACTTTTATGGAATATTTTATTATATTTGTTGGAGGGAAAAATAATTTGACTTGGGTCAAATCCCTTTATTTGTAAATAATAAATAAATAAATGATTTATTTATCATTTTAAGGATGTGGTTGAGTAATAATCAAATAAATAATGATTTATTTAATTATTAATGAACGATTTAGTCAAATTTAACAAGAAATATTATTTAAATAAGGTTTAAATAATTATTCCTAGAAAATAATAAGATAAATAATAATTTATCTAATTAATTTTCCTGTTTTGGGTTAAATATGACCAGGAATATTAATTAAACTGCTGTTTAACTAATTATTCCTTGAGGAAAATCAAACAAATGTGGATTTATTTAATATTTCCTCATGGGGTTTACTGTTTAGACCATAAACAACTTAATAAAGGTGGTTTACTAAGTTATTTTTCATAGTGAAAGCAGTTTTACTTAGGGTAAAATTGGTCTTACATGGTGTACTTAGGTCCATCTAATAGTAACAAGTTAGATGACCAAAAAATGGTGTAACAGATAGAATAACCACCAAGAAATCAAGCGGTATGTCTCCCTATCAACTAGTGTATGGCATGGATACCATTTTCCCAACATCCTTGGGAGTCCTGGTGATAAAGCTTCTCCAAGAAGTGCAATCAGAAGAAAATGACATGCAAAGGATGCTGAACCAAACCATTCATTTGTAACAGACAAGGGAAGAAGTTTACAAAAGGACACAAGCAGTGAAAGAAAACTTAAAGAAAGTCTTTGACAGAAGAACTAAAGCCAACAATTTCCACATTGGAGACATAGTGTTGAAACAAGATTCCAGGAGGGAGGACAAAGGTAAACATGGAAAATTTGAGAATTTATGGAAAGGTCCTTATCTCATTCAGTCAGTTGGAGGTCATAATGCTTTCTTTTTAAACAGACTGAATGGAGAAGATTTATTTGGAGGTCCTATCAATGGCAGGATGCTCAAACATTATTTCTATCAA
Organism: Pinus albicaulis; assembly: GCA_034641835.2. Classification (NCBI taxonomy): domain Eukaryota; kingdom Viridiplantae; phylum Streptophyta; class Pinopsida; order Pinales; family Pinaceae; genus Pinus; species Pinus albicaulis. The sequence goes on along the minus strand of CM076570.1, from coordinate 1,343,584,971 downwards.
GAGTCCTAGTTTCAAAATTTCATTCATTGTACATAACATTACATGATGAGAGATCATAAAAACAAAAATACAAAAATAAAGAAAGAAGAAAAAAGAGGGCAAATTTGAAAAAGAGGTACAACCCCATACCCAAAAAACAGTAATGATGAAAGTGTGCAAGCCTAAATGCCACTTCTTGTCCAAAAGAGTCTTGTTTAGTCATCTAGCATAATCATGGCTGAACATGTTTTCAATTGATTTCTGATAGGTTAGTGAAAAATAACTTGTCAAAACATCTAAACTTGACTTATCAGTAGAAATAGACCAGGAATGAAAGATACTGGTTCCACATGCTCAAATCTGAACCAAAGAGAAAGATAGGGATGCATAGCAAATGGTAGCTCACATCCCTTATTTTTCTAGTTTTGTTTGTACAAAAATAATGTTTGTGTGTAGCTTGTCCTAATGCAAAAACTCGTGGTGAGTCAGATTTCCTAATCCTGATTTAAACCATGTTTTCAATTTCATGTCAATAGCTTAGAGAATGAAGTCTATCAAACAACTTAATCTTGACTGTCAATTAGTCTAGGTAGAAAATAAAAGGAGTTCGCAAGCATAAGCTGAACTCTTGGAAGTAATAAAGATAGAAGTAGATAGTTTGTTTTTATTTTCAAAATAAAATAATGTCAAGGGTTTGCAAATATAAGTGCACCCAAGGAAGAAAAAATGCTAGGCCAAGTAGACTGGTTAGGTAGAGATGAGTTTGAAGTGATAATGTTTTTCAGATTCTTGAGATCATAACTTCAAAAGAAACATCAACAAATGAAATTTATAAAAATATGCCCAATGGATGAGGCACTGGTCCTCATAAACCCAAAGATCTGAAGTTCTGGACACCTCCTGAAAAGGAGCTTCCCTCCCCAAGTGGAGCCACTGTTAGTCATCAGTAATTTTTGCTGTTTTAAAGATGACTAAGTACTTGTCCCAGATTTCTAAAAACAAGATTTATGAATATTGTGAGTTTTAGAAATCTCACTGCCTTCATTATCCTAAATCAACCCGTTTTACTATATATTTCCTCTATGCCTTCTAAAAAGTTTGCCTTGCTTCTCCAACAGGACTCACCATGGGCTGGTTTATCTTATTTTTCACTCCCCCTACCCACACTCATTCACTCCTTTTCCTCCTCTGAAAAACCATTTTTCCCTTCAGAACCCTTCATAAAAGAGTCATCCATTCCTCATTTTCCTTTACATATTAAAACAATGTAAAAGATCCTCTTTTACATTGTTTTGAATCAAAATATTAAACCTATAGGGTCAATTTTTTTTATAAATAAACCCTGTTTTATTTTATAAATCTGACCTTACATTAAATAAAATGCTCGAGCCCCTTTCTCCTAGTTCCCTCGCACCATATAATCCCGACCCCGCTTATCATATAAGCCCCGGTCTAAATAATACCACCTCCGCCTTTATAATTATAATTCCCCTCAAAAACCTTATAAAAGGCCTCATTCGCCTTTATGTTATTTTTTTACCCAGGGCCCCACTTTCCACTATACCTTGTGCCCATTCACGCTTTACCACCTGTCTCCACTCCCACTAACTTTTCCACCTACTCATTGCCCCCAAGGCACGCGACGACCGTCGATCTCTCTCCCCTAGATCTGACGATCCCCGACGCATATCGCCGCACCGCCGCCCCTGAAAACCATTTACCACCCTTCTGCCGTGCGATAAACCACCTCCGGTTTTTCAAAACTGCTCATCCCTCCGCGCCAAATTTCAAATCCTCCCGCTTCTGTTAGAATTTATACTGGTTCCGCCTTTGGAACCCTGCCTCCCACACCCTTTCCTCCTCTATAAATGACCTCCAACAGCTCATAAACCTCAGAAAACGCAGTAAACCCTCTTCGCAGGCTTTAAAGACTAATTTTTTTGTGTCATGTGCAGGTATGATGGCGGAAATGCAAGTAAACACATTCCGATGGTCCAGGGACGATAGATGAAGCCTTGGGTGATGATCTAGGGGCCAATTTATATTTAAAAGGGACCAAATGCCCCCTGTCAAGCTTGATCATCGATGAAACATGATCATCGATGGTTAATTAAACCCTCCTTCAGCGAAGGAAACACGTCCCTGCAAAAAAAATATAGACAAACAAAAGCACAATAAGAAGAAAGAAAATCAAAGGATTGTGACCAAGTAAAAGACAAGGTTGGAGGCTAATCACAGTTCCGAGATAAATCTTGAGGATTAGCCAATAAAACAGAGTTTAAAAATATTAAAAATAGAAGGACAAATATCAAAATATTAAATCCTAAACACAGAGATAAATGCAGCAACGAAGAAAAGGACAGTGAAAAAAAAACTTAAAGGATAAATCATGATTAAAGACCTAAAAGCAGAGTTTCAATAATAAAGCACAGACTGATTAGACACAGGAACATATTCAAAGGATTAGATCCACAAAGGCAATTACTTCTTCAAAGATATTTCGCCACCTACAAGATTGTTTCCTTCAATAAAGTATCAAATAGTTATTATACTTAGTAGGAGATATTTTCCATCTACCAACAGTTATTGTAAAGTTATTACTAAGCCCCAAAGTCAAATATTTCACATATTTTAAATCAGAAGTTAAGTTAGGAGTTATTGTTTCAGAGAAACATAGTCAGGTACTTCTGCCTTGGGCCTTGCATGGTCTCAAAGGTAAGAAACATATTAAAGTCTGTAATAAATGACATCTAAACCCTAGTTTAGTAGCACCTCCTCATTTTGGAGGTAAATACTGCATTTGATCTCATTATTTGGGTTGGCATTTGATGAGTTTTGAGAGCAATACATGGTTTTCTTGAGTTTGAAGAAGAAATTGGTCTTGTGGAGTTTGTGAATGGGTTGCTTTGATTGATGATGAAGGAGGATAGCTTGTAGGATCCCTGAGCATGATTAATGGTTATATGTCTCTGTTTAGTCCTTGTTTCCTTATGTATCATTTTGTTACATCCTTCTATGTTGCAGTAGAACATAAGATTATAGGCTAAGAAATGTTGTTTGAGGCACCTTAGTCCTTCCTGTTTTCTATTGTCTTTATGTTTTCCTCTGCTGGGTTAGTTTAAGGAATTCTTAGTTGCTTCTTAGACCAACCTATGCTTTTTTATTCCATGAATGGTTCAATATAGTAGTTTTCAAATATGTTTTATGGTTAGCCCTGCTTATTTGATGTTATTTAAACTCTGTTTTGGAATCTCTCTTTGAAGTATTACTTGTTAGGTTTTAACCAAAGAGGCCATGCTCTGATCATGCCCTTTGTCCATGCTTGAGAAGTTGCCTTAAAGTTCTTTGTAGCTTGATAATAGATGCTTAGGAGTTCCCTCTTATTTGATTAAAGTTATATGTTATCTTATATGTTTTATAAAACCTTGAAGGTGAAATCACTAGAAGTTAGATAAGTTTTCTTGCTTTCTATGGTTCACTGAATTGTTTATCTTGAATGTTTGTTTGCTTAAGTATAATAAAAAAATATTGTTTTGCAATATCTTATGATCATGTCCTTACGTTGATTTGTATTTGAGACCATCTTGTTTAAAAGGTACTTTTTAAAGGATTCTTCACTGCTCTTACACACCTACTATGCTCACCAACTTAATGTTCATTTCACTTCACACATGCCTTAAAGATCCATTTGATCATGCTAGATTTTCCCTATTATGCATCTTGTTTCATTGTTGAGATATCCATGACTTTCATAGAATCCATAACCAAATGTTTTGAATACGTCTCACTCCACCTATTCTACTTGATGATCTTACCCAACAAAAACAAACAACAAACCCTACACTTAACAACTAGCCTAAAATCAAATCCCTAGAAGCAAACAAGCTCACATCCTTTGCACAAAATAGAGAGAGCCCTCTCTGAGTCTAGGAAGGCTAGGTCATAGGACTCCAAAGACTAGTCTGATGTTACCCTGTGCATTTGGTCTACTACTCTACTAAATCACGGGACCCTAACATGTTCTTCTGCCGGAAGACCATCATCAAGATTAAATTTAGGTAACCACCTTTCAGGATATTTTGGAAGAGCATGAAGAGGATCGGGCATATTTACAACCCCTGGATTGTTCCATGGATGACCTGCCATTGGAGCTTGGGTGGATGTGATGGATTGTATTTGAGTTGAAGAAGAGGCAGACTGAGTGCTAGGACTAGTTGAAGGGACAATAGTTTGAGTATTGGAACTAGTTAAAGTAACATTGATTGTTGGAATGGAAGTTGTGGAAGTGAGTGGAGGTAATGATGGTGAATGGGATAAAATATCACTGTAAATTGACTCTGATTGAGTCCTATTTATTCTATTTCGAGTAATATCGATGGGAAATTCAAAAGGAAGAATTCCTGTCTTTTGAATTTTTGATCGAGTCAATATTCTTCGAGGTTGTAAAGAAGACGAAATACTGATATCCGATATTTGAGAAAATTCAAGCTTTTCAGTAGAAATGGATACTCTCTCTAACTTTTCTATCAAAGACTGAAATTTTGGGGAAGTTTGAAGAGAATCAGGAGATAGTATGGGTTGAGTATCACTAGGAGACTTAGGAGAAGGATGATCAACTTCAGATTTTAAAGATGAGGATCTAGATAATTTTCTGGAATTGATGGGGATCTAGAGGGAGAAAGACTCTTAGATTGACCTTTAGATTGATCAAACCTTTTTGCCATTCATAAGGCCCTCCTTCTAGTGCCAGAATGTTGAGGCCTCAGAATTCCGCTGCCAAAATATGGGGGAAAACCACCCGTTACAGACCTTAAAGCATCTCCTTTTCCATTTGGTGTAGTGGCTCTGACTGGGGATAATGGGCCCAATTTCCCAATAAGGATGATTTTGGGGTGTTTTGATTATACAACATGCAATGGAAAATGATTCTAATCTATCACATGCATCTATCTAAACTATCTATTCTATTATATACCTGGGGTGTTTCTTCCCTTATGCGATCTAAAGAGATATCCTTCAACTATTAGTAATGTAGATTATTTAGCAGTTGAAAGAGATGAAAATTATGTAAGACGATTCTTCTAAAAAAATAGTTTGATTAGAAGAATTGTGAAAAATATATCGCATTCATATGTGTGACTCTATATTTAATAAGAAATCACAGCCAAATATTAGAATAGAAGTGCATGTAACATTCATCTATAATAACATTTCAAATATATAATGCAATAAAAATATGACTGTCAATCTAGAAAGCAAGACTTAATACAACTGAATAGAAGTACCATGTATGAAGTTCTACTCATGTAAATTGACAATAATTGATCTGCTCCTCTTCACTTTCAAGAAATTTAAAGAGTATAGTAATGCAACATCAGTTAATCAACTTCAAATGTCAAAAGATAACAGACTGTGTTCCATTAATTCATCAAAGCATTCACAAAATTACAATAGTGCATTATTTGCAAATGTTTTTGACAAATTTCTGGACCCTTCTCTAAATGCATGAGAGGGGTTTAAATACTAAACTAACTATGTTCTAAAATATATCATTACAAAAAAATAGAGGAGGTTTCAAACAACCATCCCTGTAAGACTAACTTTAATACAATCTATGAAAATAAAGTAACAATATGACTTATGAGTTCCGATCTTTCTTTTGGATTTCCCCCTGAAGTTGAAAAATATCTAGCATGGGTTTGAGCTGAGTTGGCTGCGAAATCTGTGATCTTACCTATCCTTTGAATATCACATTTGAGAGTGTTCGTTGCGACCTTCTTGTTGAATCTATTAAAGACTGCAGGGTCTGGTACTGATGATAAGGTTTGATCAGAAAATTCCAATAATCTTCTTGATCAAACTTATTTACTTTTTTAATTGTTTCATCTTGAGTTTCTACCTTTTGTTTCCACTGTGTTTCCAGTTGTTTGACTTCTGAGAGCACTTCAGATGTGCACTCTTTGATAAGTTCTACTTTCACAAGTTGTTCACACATAGATTCAATAATTTCCTTTGCCAACTTGAATTCTTTCACCGTTTCTTTCTCTGCCTGCTTTATTTGTACTTCCCAATATTTAAATAAGATCTCTTTATGGAACTTTCCTACCTAAGGTAGATTAGCTTCCTTTCCTGAGTCTGATTCTTGCCATTGAATGTGTTCATTGATTTTCTTCTCGATATTTTCACATTCAAGTTTCTAGATAGCTACTTGATGGATCAATATTTCACTTGAGTCACAATAAGAGCCAGTAATAGAAGCTTGTTGGAAAAATACTTCTTGTTGTTTTGTTAACTTGGAATTCACATCCAATGCTTCCTTTATGAATTACTCTAATTGTGGTTGGATTTGTAATCTAGTCATTGTTGCTTCCAGTTGTGTTTGCTTCTCAGTGAGTTGTAATTGATGCTGCAAATTAAGACTCTCAAAATCCTTTTGAAATTGGGACGTCTTCGATTTCATTTTCTCACTGGAGTTAGACTTTTCTTGACTCAACAGTCTCTCTAATTCTTGTATTCTATCTTCTTTCTGCTCCAATAAAATTTTAACCTCAGTAGCTTTATCAACAATGGAAATAGCATATGCACCTACAAACTGTGATAGTTTGGTTAAATGTTTAGTAGGATCAGTTAGAGGATCCTTCCACAAAATGTCTACTAATTCATTTTTAAGGTCTGATATTGTCTCATCAATTCTTCTCCTTTTGCTTCTCTTGACTACAACCTTATGACTAGGACTGTAGAAGGCATCCAGTGAAGGGATATCCTCAACTTGTAACACTATCTATTCTGTAGGATAAGATGGAATGATCTCTCGATCATGAGTTTCTGGAACTTGTTGTAGAGGAGTAACAATTTCCACTAGCTTCTGGGAATGTTTAGGTGTCTGAAAACTAGCATCTTGATCAATATTGGGATTTGTTTTAAGAGTATTTATTGCTTTATAAAACTCATCCCATTCACTACTGAAATTATTTGGTTGGGAATTTTCTGACTGATCAAGTTCATCTTGACTGTGTTGAACCTCTTGAGAAGTTGATTCTGTTCCATTACTTCCTCCTTTCTCCTGCATCTCAATCTCTTAGATTATTTGATCAATTATCTTTTCTAGGTTTTCCTTTCTGTTTTCGGATTCATTTTCAGAATGATCTGAATTCTGATATTGATGCTATGATTTTCCTGACTCATCTTTAGACATGTCTTTCACTTAATTATCCAAGCTAATACTTGGAGTACGTCTGTTGACATCTTCAATAGTCAATAAATCCATAGTAATCCTTTCTAGTCCCTTATTTCTGAATGCTTAGAAGGCTTCCAAGTCATCTTGATCGAGTTGACTGGATGCAAACTTGAGTACATTTGAAAACTTTTCAATGGCTTGAAATAAATCATCGAATGTATCTATATCTTTCACAAAAGGCTTCATTTTGAGCTCTATGATGTCGTTTTTAATTACATCATTCAGATACTATGGCTGTTTTGGCATTACTTCCAAATTCAATAGATTAACTTTCAAAACTTCCTTGTAGGCATGACCAATATCAAAAAGTGCAAAAGTACCGCACTATAAAGGGAAATTAGGCCAAACGACCTTCTTAGCGTCTTTAAGCTATTTAGAAATACCATTTACAAGAAGCTGGTAGGCTATATCTCTTGCAAGTAACTTATCAAGAACATAATATGGTAGGACATGAGGAGAAGCATAACTCCCAAATACTCTGTTATATTTCCTCTGCAAACCATCTAGCAATAGAAAGAATGTTTGTACCAGCCTCTTTGGAAACCCTGGGGGCTTTCTCATTGAATATCATCTGGTGCATAGGCAACATGACTCTACGGCGAATTTTGTAAAAATGCAAATGAAAGTTTGAATCTCAAAGGGCTCTATGGTAAATGTGGATTGAAGTAGGGTCTTGGGTCATCCATTTCCATCCCATGGTAGGAAAACTAGAAGAAAAAAAATTGCGTCCATGACATATGCACTCATATAAAAGGGAGTTATTTCTCTAGATGAAACACTACTTTTACTCCTATACTCCATGATGTGTTTAGCTAAATTATCAGATAGGATATTTTCCTAATTCAGAATTAAAGAATTGACGACTGCGTCAATTAATGGGATCCAATCTACATAAAACCTTGTGGTATCAGGTCTTGCATATAATCTAGACAACATACCGGCAACATAACAGTAAGGGGAAGGAATTTGGGAAATTGGGTATGTACCAAGTTTATCTCACTTAAGTTTTCGTTGGTATTATTTCCATTCCTTTATGACTTTCATCAGATCTGGATTTTTTGTTCTAAAGCTTTGGACAAAAGCTTTGTCATATTTCTGCTGCGGGGAGGGTAGATCGTACATTGCCTGTAAGTCTTCTACTCTGAATGACCCAATATTCTCACCTTTTGAATCTTTGAATGTTTTCTCTTCTATGCTTAAGTGGTCGATTACCCACTTAACAATTTCTGTATAGGGAAGAATCTCTGGCCTTGCTGCTACCTTATGGATGAATGAACATGCAACGTCAAAATAATTCGCGTCTGAAGTAACTGACGTGCATGTTGTAGCGAATTTGGTTATTACCCTTGGCTTTTCACCTCGAAAAGCTTATACATTACCTCCCATGAAGAAATGCTGCAATCCTTGTTGCAGGTAGTGTCTGAGAACATGGGAGACATATCTAAGTCTTCAGTAGATGATGCTTTGTCAATTTCTTTTCCTTTCTTGTTCATTTTAATTTTTCTCACTCCGTGAAGTGGTCTCCTAATTTCAAGTGAACAGAGAAAACATTAAAAGTATAGAGAACAGGGAGGAAGACAGAATTGAAACAAATGCGACATTCAATCACTTCAACAAATGCTCGAAGTAGATATGAATCTATCAAAACCTTACTTCTACTAAATGTTATTAATCACCAATAATATTTTTAAATCAAATCTCTTACACCTTCACGTGAAATGTCTATCGATCAATTTAAAGAGTTGGATCTCGTATTTGAGTTTGATTTGACATGAGTCATTTCGCATCGCATATCGCAACTTATAACTATTTTCATTTATGATATTACCCTAAATTCCACGAAATGAGATCTGTGCAAATCACACATCGCAACTTTTATGTGGTAAATGAATTTTCTTTTAGTTATATCCTGCAAAATGCGAAGTGCGATTTCAAGAAATCATGCCGCTGCGCTCTATCAGACCTTGGAGCTTTATGTTCATTATTTTAGTGGCTAGTTGGGGCTGTGTAATAGCAACTTTCACCGAATTACATATAAGGTGATCGTTTAAATGAGGCATGATGCGATAAATGAATTATAACGGTGATTGAAGTGTTTGTAATAAGATTTCGATATGGCTTTGGAAAGAGCTTAGGGCATATCGCAGCTCGCGTGAATTAGTGGATTTAAAGTCGTTTTAAGTTTGTAAGCTATGCGAATTGTAATGCGCACTAAGGAATAAAAGCGAATAAGAAAAACAAAAATTTATTTCCTAAATTTTTTTAACTTAAGCTAAAAAATAAATGAAAAGAATTTCCTAATTATTTCTAAACGGTCCCCATTTATTAAAATAAATGGCGGTTGTTGTATAGCACAACAAACAGTTAACTTGAGAATGATAAATATCCTCAAGATGCCAATTTCCTTAATCTTCATCAATATTTACAAGGTATTGTATGAGATCCTCAGATTGATCAAACCAATTTTCAACTAATGATAAAGATGGAGAATTTTCTTTATAATGTTCATAAAACACCTCGTGGAAATATTTTAAAGAAAACAAACTACCAGGGTCCAAACCTTCATACCATTCCCTTGCTTTCCCTTATAATGTTACCATGAACGCCTTCATGAGGCAATCCTCATGCCATTCGACTTTCAACCTCCATGAGTGTATATGAAATTTAATGAGATGTAACAAAGCATCATCAACTTTCTCATCTTGAAATATAGGAAGATTTCTGTCCCAATTTACCTGAGGCATTTTGTGTGGGAATCCAGGAATGTGATCTCTATTCATTGGAGCATACCTGCATTGTATTCTTGGATCCATATTGTCAATCAGTCAGAGAGTGGGGTCACTGTATATTCACAACGAATCTAGATTCTTCTACCAGTGGAGTCTTTAGGTCAACTGAAAACTGTGGAGTCGCCAGGTGGATGATTTCAAATTTCATGTGTCTGTCTATTGTCCACCATCAACAACTAGGTACAAATCTTGGAACATACTTGAATCACACAATATTTTGGCTGGGGTTTCTGAGTTCTGATGAAATATTAAGCTTTTTCAATAACTCCCTACTATGGTTGCCATTATGTTATCACTCTATAATTTGTAAGATTAGCAAGAAAAAATGACAGAGGCCAACATCAAACCACTTTGGAGTCCATGACCTAGCCTTCCTAGAATCAGAGAGGGATCTCTATGTTTTATGATTTAACTTGATAATTACAAATGGTGATATTAGGCTAGTTATAGAAATTATGAGGGTTGTTTGTTTTGATGGATGGGGTGGTTGGACATACAGAGTTGTGAAACTTAATCCATTGGGATATGGAGTCATAAAATGCTGAATTGTGCATCAAAATTTCAAGGGAATTCACATGGCAAGTTAACTGTTAGCCACCTATGAATTTTTTGTCAAGCAAACACGTGGATAAGTTGTTTTTGAGCGTTCAAGAGATACATTTCCTATGAAAATATCTCATACTTGAAGCCTTTGTGTGTCCTTTGCCTCTGAAAATATCTTCACTGATGTTTCCATCAAAAGCCTCACTGCCTGTGAAAAAATTATGCTCAGAAAAAGCTTCCATTTGCCCCTTGTATCCCTGCAAATTTCCCCATTTTAACCTTTTTTCTCCTTTCCCAAATTCCCCCTTGGACCCCAAAAAATCCCTTCCTAAGCCTACTAAATCATCCCGTCTCCCCTCTAAAACTTGCAAACACCCTTTGTTTGGCTTAAAAATCCTTTTTTCCCTCTACCGAAAGCCTCTTTTTAGCCTTAAAAACTCTGTTTTTAAGCCAAAAAACCCATTTTTTACCATATACAGGCTTAGCCCCTTTCGGCCAGCCCCTTAACCACTTCCCCTCCATGCACTCGAGTGCTAAGACCAAGCGCTTATCGCATCAGAAGGATTGGTCGGAGCGCTTGTTTCCTTTGTAAACGAAAAAATTCCGATGCGATGGTGTATTTGTTCTATGGGTCCCTGGAGAAATCTCCACTGTTGATTTGAATAGATCTAACGGTTCCAAACATGTTTCAACGCACCCGTCACACTCCTTTGTAAACCATCCGATGGCCATCTCCACCGTCGATTCACTTTTGAATCCGACGGCCATCGCAATCTCGCACCATCAGAAATTCTTATTGCGCCATTCTTGTTTCCCCCGATGGCGATCCTCCGATGCAATCCTGGCCGTTGAATCCACAAGAACCAACGGTCAGGATTTGCTCTCACTCTGCCCTGTTTTACCCAATTTGTCACCTTCTGAACCAATCGCAACCGTTGATCTGTTGCCGATTTGACGGTCCAGATGCGATCGCTTCATCGCCCCATCGGAGTTTTGGGCCCCTGCCTCCTTCGCTTCCGATTGAATCGCAGCCGTTCATCCCTCTTGATCTGACGGCTCATATTCCTCCCGCGCATTCATATGGCCAATTTTCCTCCGCCTCATCATTGAATCTTCGCCGTCCAATCCCTTGGATCCAACGACCAAGATTACTCCCGACCGCTAACCAACTCCTTCGCCTTGGTTTCTCCTTTGCAGATCTCAGTCGTCCATCACACTGATCGAACGGTCCACAGTGAAACCACCTTTGATCGGCCCCAAATTACCAATCGTGCATCTCCTCATATCACACTCCATCTCCCACCATTGGATCTCATTGTCCAAGATCCAATGACCATCATCCATATAGCGTTCATTCTGTGTCTGAAGTTTAATAGTGTGAACTCACGTGATATAGGCGGTTTCAAAACACCACGTGTCAGCTGGAGACATATATCGCGTTCGAAAAGAAAAAACCGCCTCACCCGCCTTTTGCTGCGTGAAAGCAACAGTTTTATCCTAAAACCACTTCCCCACTTCTATGCCTGAAGATCCATCTACAGATCCTGACCGTTGATCTGTACAGATCAACGACCCTCATTTCATTTCGCATTCCATTCATATGTGTTCATTGCGCGACTATAGAACTTCATCGCGTCATCTCAACCGTTGATCTCCTCCTTAGATCTGACGGTCCATACTAAATCACTCTCTGCCCATGACCGGGTCCCACCATTCAAGCCCATTTCATATGTTTTTCACACATTTTCTGTGTATTTCGTTCAAAGGTCCAAACCTTATGATTTACATTAAAACTAATTTCTTCCGCCCAACATCAGACTTTGGTGTTATAATATTAAAACTTTATGTTATAACATTAAAGGTTGTTTCATATCGCCTGACCCCTAAAGTCATCCCATCAATAAATCACCATCGTCGATCATCACCTCCAGATATGATCGGACGGTCCACATGCATTCCTCCACCAAACCTTCATAATATCAGTTTTCCACTGTTTCACTGCATTTTTCCACCGCTTTCCATTGCATCCACAACGTTCACCTCTATTGCGCTGCCATTCTCATAGCCTTCCACTGCATCCATCCTCCCCCATGCATGGATTTCATAACATATTTGTGTGTTTTGCAAGGTTACAGGTAGTAGAAACCGCCATTGCTCACAGTCACTGTTATAGTGACATAGAGCACAGAAAGGGAATTTTCAGAGCCATGATTTGCAGGGAAGACTCCTGAAAGGTTTTAAATGCATATTTTATCCAAATAAGGGGTATTAACTCCATTAAAAACCTCCAGCACCATTAAACCTGCAAATTCACATAGAAATATAGTCATGAAGCGGCAAAGAGTATCAGTACAAGATTAAAGAGTTTTAAAGCCTCTAATTGAATATTGTTAAGCCTTAATCCAATGTTTAAAGGGAAAATGTACCAGATTGAATACCTTGAGATTAACACAGAGGGCCTAATGAGGCCTAATGCACAGAAAATAATATTATCATTGTTTCACATCAACTAGAAGTTTCCCTCCCAAGAAAGGACAAAGTACCCATACTGTTTTTATTCTACATCGTGTTCCTGAGAAGATTTCCACCCTGAAAAAAGTCCCAATGCTACCAGAGCATTTTTTATGCAGTATGGCAGACCTCAAAGTCATTTATTTTCCTTTTCTCATCACTAGAGTACTACAGAGTACTGCAGCCGAAAGTACATCAAAGAACATACCCAGAGTTAAGTTCAGCCTGTCGAAGACCACTCTTTCATCTAAAGAGTACTGAAAATCAATGCATGATATTAAGATAGAATGGGCCTCAAGCCCTCTTCTTCTACTCCTATTTTAATGTTTCATTTACCTCCTCTGCCTCTGTTTCAGCTATAAAACTCATGAAGAAACACATTGTAAAGGTTGTTGATCGGATATCTGTGAATTGTAAGTTGTTTCTCTCGAGATATAGTTCTTTGTGTAAAGTTGTAAGATAGGCCGTGGAAGATGTTTTCATATTGAATATCAAGCTGTTGGATAATGTTGTACATGACTGGTGTTTCTCTTTAATATGATAAGCACATTTCTTTGGATCCTGATTTAAAGCAGCGGTGATGTTTTTCTACCTTTGTCTCTGTTTTCCTTCTGTAATTCATTACATTTCATCTCTTTGGTAAGAATCAGAAATATGGCTTAGGATATACCCTTGAATGGTACCCTAATGCCCCTGCTCTTCTTACCTTTGATGTTTTCTACTGATTGTATTATCTGAGAACTTATTCAGGATAATTTAACCAGTGTAGTAGCTGTTATTCACTGCTAGCTGATGTATGAATTAATGAATCTGTTCTTAGATGTTCTTGTTGGGTTTTAATTGAAAGAATTGGGATACTGGGAGTTTAGAATGTTGATTACATCTCACTAGGGTCTTTTTCAATCAATTGAACCTTTCTAAGTTCCCTTAAGTTGGATACTGAAGCATTGAAAGTTCAAATCCTTTCTCTGATCTCAAGTTTTCACCTTTGTGTTTAAATATTTAATGTTCCTTTGTCTGAAGAGTTAACCTTTTAGATTTGGATCATAGGTGTATAATGGCATGTCCTGTCCCTAGATCTAATTCCTAAGTGGTAACCTTAGAGGTTTACTTGTCATTCACCTTCATTCCTTATCATTTCATACCACACTATCATCTTTAAGATCCTATGCTTTAGATGACTAGCCCAATTGAAAGCCTTGAATACTGAATAGAAAGTAAACCCTTTCCTGACTCCATCGCCCAATGGTCTTGAGTGTTCTCTGAATCATCCCTCCTTCGCCTAAAATGCTCTTTTCTCACCCTTTGTCTTGTATTGAACCCTTCCCTCCATGATTCCCAACAACCAAACAAACAAACAAACAAAACTAAACAAACCTCGTGCCTTATAAATAGCCTAATATCTTCAAAAATAAACTTCAAAGACATATACCTTTGCCTTTATAGAGAGATCCCTCTCTGGACCTAGGAGGGCTAGATCCCGAGGTCTGAAAGTGGTTTTGATGTTGTCTTATATTTTGGTCTTGCCAATCTGGCCAAAACATAGGAACCCAAACATAATGGCGACTCCACTGGGGAAAATCTGAGTGTTTTTTCATCTTATACATCCTTAGAACCTCAGAAATCCAAGTCTCTGGTTAGATTGGAAGTTAATCACTATGGTGGACAGTATACCTTCTGGAAACATTCTAAACCTTCCACCCGGCGAATCCATAGTTCCATAATGTTTAAAGACTCCACTGGTGATCAGTAGGCCTGCTGATTATCTTGGTTTTCATAAGACTCCACTAGGAGACCAGAGTTGCATTACAACATCAGCCATATTAGAAGTAACAAGTAGGATTAAGCTTCTTTTTGAAGACAACATACTGGCTTCAAGAACCATTCATACAAGAGCTTATCCTAACCCAAACCCACCTGAAATAGTTGACAACCCTGAGAGCATTCTTAGGAAATCCCCCACCCCTAGAAAGCCAACTATTTATAGATACATCCATAGAGCTAACTCTGCACCAAAAAACTTTACATCTCTATCAGACACTCATTTTGACTTAGACCTACCAAGCAGTTTTCCTAGAGCTAGGTCATTTAGTGCTCTAGACCAGTTAGACCTCGAGCTTCCTGGTTCACCATCTCACAATGGTAAACACATTAGGGATAGAGATACTCCCCCATATACTCCTCTTGACATTCATTTCATTCAGAACTTGGGGCTGTATCACCCTAAATCAGCTCAACAGGGTGTTACTGGTCCTAGTATTCCTGTCATCCACATACCTGGTGCTCAAGCGAATCCATTACCTCCCCAAAACACCACTATGGTAGCCTGGTATGCACCTCTGGTGTTACCACAGCCTTTAGTTCCTTTACCCAATGATTATCAGTAAAAAATCCCACATTTCACTGCAAAATAGTCTACCATGGCTCATCACCATGTAGATAGGATGGAAGATTCCTTTGACTATATGGAGATAGATGATGAGACAGTCAAGATGAGAATATTTTCCCAGAGTTTAGGAGGAGATGTGAAGAAGTGGTTTAAGGGCCTACCTCCTAGTAGTATCCCTTATCTTCCCTCTTTATATCAATCTTTCATAAACAAATGGGAAGTCAAGACCAACCCTCTCCAAATCCTACCAGAATACAAGAATCTTAAAAGGAATGTAGGAGAGAGTGTCCATGACTATTCTATAAGGTTTAACAGTGTTTACAACGCTCTTCCTCCACACATGAAACCTCCCCAAGGTATGGCTTTAGTGAAATATCCTGAAGGCTTTGATGCTGACATGGCCTACCAGCTTAGGGAAAGAGATTACAACACATTGGAAGATATGAAAAAAGGAGCAGTGAGTGTGGAAGCTAACCTGATTGAGAAGAAAGCCATAATGAGGGTTGAGAAAAGGGTAACATATAGGGATGACACATCAGCTTCCACATCCGATCCCAAGTATGACAGTCTAGCCAAAACCATGGAGAGACTAGGAAAAGTGGTGGAAATTTTGACTGTCCAAGTCAACAACCAGAACAGAAACCAAAATCATAACCATAACCAGAAATTTAGGAGAAACAACCCTCCTAACAGACAGAGAGACTCAGATCAACAAGTCATAGCCCCATTTCAAGAGAAATTCCTTGATGAAGATGAGGGGATAATAGAAGAGTCCGAGGGAACCATAATAAACATGGTGGCAATAGACAACTCAATCCACAATTGTTCCACAGAATATAATCAGACCTCACACTCATATTGGGATGAGGAAGGTTTAGAATCTGAGGACTATAGGTTAGGATTTGAAAATTCCATCATGCAGGTCAAAGAACAGTATGAACTTAGAAGCAAAAAGAACTTAGACAATTCCAAACCAAAAGCTTCTGAGATTACCATTAAGAAAAGACCTGAGAAAACTCCTAAGGTAACTGCTGAAAGTAACAAATCAGCAACTGAGAGTTCTGGGAAGAACAAAGAAAAACACAACGAAAATACTGATAAACAAAGTCAACAAACCAGCAACACTAGCACTGCAGCTAGTGTTCCTGATAAAACAGTTGCAAAAATTGTACATACTGAGAATTAACACTGGTTCATCCACTAAAGTAGTGGCTAATAAAACAAAGTTGAGTCTTGCAAAGAGTTCATCTCCCTTCAATTTGGAGAGTGAGATTGCTAAAATTAAAATCTCTGTTCCACTCTCTGAGCTGGCCACTCAGGATGTATATAAAGGCCAAATTTTGAAAGCTTTAAATCTAGGTGAAAATAGTGACACTGTCAATCTAAGTGATGATCAACCAACCCTTCTGTTTGGTCCAAAGATAGAAGGGAAGTTTCAGGAAGGGGTAGTACCTCCTTTTTCTATCAGCCTCAATATCCATGACAAGATCCTTCACAATGCAATGCATGACTTTGGGGCATCACACAACCTAATGCTTAAGGTAGTTATGGAGAGGTTAGGCCTAGAGATAACCTGTCCTTATAAATATTTATATTCATTCGACTCTAGTAGAGTAAAATGCCTTGGCGTAATCAAAGACCTTTGTGTGAACCTAACCCAGATTCCAGAAAAATGCATGGTTATGGATGTTGTAGTGGCAGATGTGCCACCTAAGTATGTCATGTTGCTATCAAGGTCATGGGGATTCAAGCTGCAAGGTACAATGCAGATGGATGGCTCATATGCCACTATCCCTATCTTTAGCCAACTTAGGAGACTGTATAGAGACGCCCAAATGAATTTTATGGTAAGCAGCCCTGAAAAACCTGAAAATTCACCTCTGGACTTTGTACACACGGATCTGGACTCTTTTATTCTTTGCAACGATGAATCCATATATGAGCCAGAGTTAGAAGACAAAGATGCAAGAAATAGAATAGAGCCCGCAGACTTTAACATAATGGCCACTCTGGACATAGAAGAAAATTAAGAAGAAACCTTTGGACAATGCACTGAATCTGAAACTCAGAGTAAACAAAACCAAGACTACAAACAACCGACTAGTCATCTCACTGAACTACATACACATTATGAAGAACAGAACACTCCACACCATGATGCAGATCCCATATCAAAACATAACAGTGAAAATAACATTAGGGAGGAAAATGATGATATACCTGACAACGATCCCTTATGGAGGATGAATTTCGATGGGTCTTGCACTAGAACGACTGCAAGGGTGGGAGTGTGATTACATAACACTGAGAGCGACTATACTGAGAGTCATGCCTTCAATCTAAAATTCAAATGTACAAACAATATCGTAGAGTATGAGGCTCTCATCCTAGGCCTGAATCTATTGAAAAAACTAGGAGCCCGAAGGATAGCTGTACACAGAGACTCTGAGTTAATCATAAAACAAGTAAATAGAGAATATACAGCTAAACACCCTAGATTGAGGGTGTATAGGAACGATGCTATGGATTTACTGAAAACCTTTGTAGAATACGAACTGGTGTTTGTTCCTAGGAGTCAGAACATAATTGCGAATGGATTAGCCTGCATAGCTAGTTCATATCATAAGTCTCCTAGTGACAAACAAATCATCATTCAGACAAAATATAGACTGCAGTGCCTGATAATGAGAAATATTGGCAGGTCTTTGAGGGAAATAAGCAGATAGAGGATTTCCTGATTGGTAGGAATGAGTTTGAATTCTTTGATTCATACTCTAAATCTGATGAAAGCTGCCTGAGTGAAGAGCCCCCCGATGAAGAAAAATCACCACATAACATAGAAATAAACACTTTAACTGAACAACTTGGAAATCCAACAGAAGAATATAAGAACACAAAAAAAGAGGAAATAGAGGTGCTGCAGTCAAAAGAGAAGAATATACCCCAAGGACTGGCACCTTTAGAGGACCTTTTTTATTTTAACGACGTAGCGAAGAAACCCACTATAGAACACTCAGACTCCGATGTCGAGGAATGCAACATAGGCACTGAGGATAAGCCTAAGATGATAAATTTGGCCAAGTCTCTGCCCGCAGACATGAAAAATAAATATGTCGACTTATTTAAAGAATTCATCAATGTGTTTGCCTGGAGCTACAAAGACTTAAAGGCCTACGATACAAACATTATACAGCACAAAATCCATTTTAAAGAAAACCAAAAATCCTTCAAACATAAACTTCGCAGAATTAACCCGAAACAACTGCCTCTAGTTAAAAAGGAAATAAAAAAGATGTACGAGGCAGGAATCATAGTTCCTGTGAGGTTTTCTGATTGGGTTTCCAACCTTGTAGCCGTGAGGAAGAAAACAGGCGAGATCAGACTGTGCATTGATTTCAGAAACCTTAATAGAGATTCACTTAAAGACAATTACCCCTTACAAAAGATGGAACACATCCTACAGAGGGTAGTGGGCTAAAAAAGGATCTCCCTATTAGACGGTTTCTTAGGCTATAACCAAGTTTTAGCACTCCCAGAAGACCAACTCAAGATAGCTTTCACCACTCCATGGGGCACGTTTATGTACGTAAAAATGCCTTTTGGACTAATGAATGTTGGTGCGACCTTTCAACGAGCAATGGACATAGCCTTTTCGAAGGAAATAGGGCACTTCATTTTCATCTATCTTGATGACATAACGGTCTATTCCAAGACTGATGAGGAGCACCTAAAACATCTGAGAAGAGTTTTTGAAAAATGTAGAAGGTTCGGTCTATCTTTAAATCCCAAGAAGATTGTGTTCAGGCTTCAAGAAGGTAAGCTTCTTGGCCATATTATATCAGAGAAGGGAATTAAGATAGACCCGCAGAGAGTTAAGGGAATACTGCAGATTACACACCCAAGAAACATTAAAGAGTTGCAGTCCTTTATTGGGAAAATTAACTTCTTAAGGAGTTTTATTCCCAACTTAGTTGAACACCTCAGGGATATGACAAACATGCTGAAAAAAGGTGTAGGGGTTAAGTGGATTGTTGAGGCTAAAAAATCTTTTGAATTATTTAAACTTGCACTCACCTAGGCACCTGTCCTAATCAGCCCAGATTTCTCAAAATATTTCCTGATTTTTTTCCTTTGCCTCCGAGCATACAGTGGTTGCAGTTCTACTACAAAAGAATCCAAAGGGAATGGAATAGCCTATTACTTTATTCAACAAGGCTTTGAGGGATGCACCCTTGAAATATAACATAATGGAAAAATAGGCCTATGCCTTGGTAAAGGCCTTGAAAGACTTTAGGGTGTATATACTACATTCTCACATCATTGCCTACGTGCCAAACATAGTGGTGAAAGATATTTTGTCCCAAGATCCTGATGGAAAGAGGGGCAAATGGATTGATGTAATTTTAGAGTATGACCTGGAAACAAAACCCACAAAACTGATCAAAGTTCAGGGCTTAGCTCAATTAATGGTTGAATATAACTTGCAGGCCCTTGACATAAACATGGTGGATGCCTTGGATGAGCATGAAGGATTGCCTGATCTTACAGTTTAAGAACAATTTCAAAACTCTCCTTGGTATTCTGATATCCTGTATGTTCTCACAAACCTTAATGCCCCTCCTGATTTATCAAAGACTAAGGCTAGATTCCTAAAGTTAAAAGCAAAGAACTATTGCATACTAAATGAATGTTTATACTGGAAAAATGCAAATGGAATATTACTTAAATGTTTTCCTGCAACTGAAGCAGAGAGGATTAAACAGGAGTTCCATGCAGGAGAGTGTGGAGGCCATTTAAACTGGAAAGCCACTGCTAACAAAATACTCAGAGCTGGCTATTACTGGTCTACACTTTTCAATGACATCCACAAAATGATAATTTCCTGCCATAAGTGCCATATCTTCGAGGGCAAAAGGAAGCTCCTCCCTTTACCATTGCAACCTATTACTGTTGAGGCTCCCTTTCAACAATGGGGCCTAGATTTCATAGGAGAAATACACCCTGCTTCTTCTGCACAACACAAGTGGATCCTTGCAGCCACAAACTATTTCACAAAGTGGATAGAGGCCATACCTTCTAGGAATGCCACAGATTTTGTCATCATTAAGTTCCTAGAAGATCACATCCTCTCTAGATTTGGCTGCCCAAGAAAGATAATCACTAATAATGTTGCTGCTTTTGGATCCAAGAAAATGAGTGATTTTTGTCACATGTATCAAATAGCACTTGGTCATTCAATTGCTTATTACCCACAAGGTAATGGGTTAGCTAAATCATCAAACAAGAGCTTGGTGACTATCATCAAAAAGGTAATTGAAGAGAACAAGAAATCATGGCATAACAAGTTAGCGCATGCTTTGTGGGCTGACAGGTTAATAACAAAGAAATCCATAGGAATGTCACCATATCAGCTTGTTTATGGAAGAGAGGCAGTGTTTCCTACGAGCCTTGGGGTACCAGTGATTAAACTAGTCCAAGAGATTCAGACAGAAGAGGATAGTATGGTAAGGAGGATAAATCAAACAATACATCTCCAACAAACAAGAAAAGAAGTCTATAACAGAGATCTAAAGGTACAAGAAAATATAAAGAGATTGCTTGATAAGAGAACAAAAGCTTGTGACTTCAAAATTGGAGATAAGGTCCTAAAGTGGGACTCTAGGAGAGAAGACAAAGGAAAGCATGGAAAATTTGACAGTTTGTGGTAGGGTCCTTACATCATACAAGCCACTGTTGGTCCAAATGCCTTTTTTCTGCAAGAGCTAGTTGGTACAGATTTGTTTGGGGGTCCTGTCAATGGCAGGATGCTCAAGCATTACTATTGCTGATTTCCAATTTACAGTTTTCATTTCCATTGTAAATACCATTGCTGTGTTTTGTTTTCAAGAAAAAGAGAAAATGTTTCGAAAAAGAGAGAAAGAGAGGTTCAAACTTGCTCAAAACATGAACCTATGAAATGCAAAATATTGGCTCTAATATGATCAAAACCTGAGCCAAAGGAAGTAAAAGAAGCTGGGCCTAAAACACTCAAAATCTGAACCAACAAAGAAGAAAGAAGAATCAGCTCTAACAAGCCCAAAACTAGAGTTGGAGTAAGGAAGAAAGCGACTCTAACAAGCTCAAAGCTTGAGTCACAAAGGAAAGAGGGATGCTTCAAAGTTTCAAGATTTCAAGCCTTCAAGATTTTGTTTCGATTTTCTGCAATTTCAGTTCATGTGCAGCTGTATTTATGCCATGGATCCACAACAAACCAGACTGTCTAATCCTGGTTTGGCTGTTTTTAAATTTCTGTTGTAGAATGTAGAGAAAAAATCTGCTAGATAGTTCAGTCCTAGCAGATATTAGATTAGGTAGAGAAACTATGAGGCCAATAGTTTAATCTGGTCTCATGGAGGAATAGGGGTAGAAATAGTCTAGTTTTTTTCTTGCTTTCAATAAAAAGGATGAAGAAGGTCTGCAAATTCAAATGCACCTTGAAGAAAAAATGTTAGGATTGTAGGATGGGTAGGTAGATTGTTTGGGGAATATTTTCTGCTGATTAATATCCATCATGTTGTAGCAGCTGAATCAAAGAAGAAATATGGTTCAAGGATTGGGCATCTGGCCTACTCCAAAGATTATTTTCTGAATTCTTGACACCTTCAAGAAGATTCCATCCTCATGTGGAGCCACTGTTAGCCACCTATGAATTTTTTGTCAAGAAAACAAGTGGCTAAGTTGTTTCAAAGCCTTCAAGAGATACATTTCCTATGAAAATCTCTCATCCTTGAAGCCTATGTGTGTCCTTTTCCTCTAAAAAGATATTCACTGATGTTTCCTTCAAAAGCCTCAATGCCTGTGAAAAAATTATGCTCATAAAAAGCTTCCATTTGCCCCTTGTATCCCTGCAAATTTCCCCATTTTAACCTTTTTTCTCCTTTCCCAAATTCCCCCTTGGACCCCCAAAAATCCATTCCTAAGCCTACTAAAGCATCCCATCTCCACTTTAAACCTTGCAAACACCCTTTGTTTGGCTTAAAAATCCTTTTTTCCCTCTACCAAAAGCCTCTTTTTAGCCTTAAAAACTCTGTTTTTAAGCCAAAAAACCCATTTTTTACCATATACAGGCTTAGCCCCTTTCGGCCAGCCCCTTAACCACTTCCCCTCCATGCACCCAAGCGCTAAGACCAAGCACTAAGGCATAAAGCACTTATCGCATTGGAAGGATTGGTAGGAGCGCTTGTTTCCTTTGTAAACGAAAAAGTTTTGATGCGATGGTGTATTTGTTCTATGGGTCCCGAGAGAAATCTCCACCGTTGATCTGAATAGATCTAACGGTTCCACGCATGTTTCAACGCACTCGTCACACTCCTTTGTAAACACTCTGATGGCCATCTCCACCATCGATTCACTTTTGAATCCGACGACCATCGCAATCTCGCACCATCGTAAATTCTTATTGTGCCATTCTTGTTTCCCCCGATGGCAATCCTATGATGCAATCTTGGCCATTGAATCCACAAGAACCAACGGCTAGGATTCTCTCTCACTCTGCCCCGTGTTCCTCGATTGGTCACCTTCCGATCCAATTGTAACTATTTATTTGTTGCCGATCTGACAGTCCAGATGCAATCACTTCATCGCCCCATCAAAGTCTTGGGCCCCTGCCTCCTCCGCTTCTGATTGAATCACAGCCGTTCATCCCTCTTGATCTGACGGCTCATATTCCTCCCGCGCATTCATATGGCCCATTTGCCTCCGCCTCATCATTGAATCTCCGCCGTCCAATCCCCTGGATCCAATAGCCAAGATTACTCCCGACCACTAACCAACTCCTCCGCCTTGGTTTCTCCTCTGCAGATCTTAGCCGTCCATCGCATTGATCGAACGGTCCACAGTGAAACCACCTTTGATCAGCCCTGCGTTACCAATTTCAAATCTCCTCATATTGCACTCCATCTCCCATCGTCGGATATCATGGTCCCAGATCCAACGACCAGCATCCATATCGCATTTGTTCTGCTTCCGAAGTTTAACAGTGTGAACTCACGCGATATAGGCAGTTTCAAAACGCCACATGTCAGCCGGAGACCTATATCACGTTCGAAAAGTGAAAACCACCTCACCTGCCTTTTTCCGCGTGAAAAAAACAATTTTTATCCTAAAACCAATTCCCCACTTCTATGCTCGAAGAGTCATCTACAGATCCCGACCATTGATCTGTACAGATCAATGACCCTCATTTCATTTCGCATTCCATTCATATGTGTTCATCGCGCGACCATAGAACTTCATCGCGTCATCTCAACTGTCGATCTCCCCCTGAGATTTGATGGTCCATACTAAATCGCCCTCTTCCCATGACCAGGTCCCACCATTCAAGCCCATTTCATATGTTTTTCATGCATTTTCTGTGTATTTCGTTCAAAGGTCCAAACCTTATGATTTACATTAAAACTAATTTATTCTGCCCAACATCAGACTTTGGTGTTATAATATTAAAAATTTATGTTATAACATTGAAGGTTGTTTCATATCGCCTGACCCCTAAATTCATCCCATCAATAAATCACCACCGTCGATCATCACCTCCAGATATGATCGGACGGTCCACATGCATTCCTCCACCAAACCTTCATCAGATCAGTTTTCCACCATTTCACTGCATTTTTCCACCGCTTTCCATTGCATCCACAAAATTCACCTCTGCTACGCTGCCATTCTCACAGCCTTCCACTGCATCCATCCTCCCCCATGCATGGATTTCATAACATATTTGTGTTTTGCAGGGTTAGAGGCAGTAGAAACCGCCATCGCTCACAGTCACTGTTATAGTGACACAAAGCGCAGAAAGGCCATTTTCAGAGCCAGGATTTGCAAGGAAGACTCCTGAAAGGTTTTAAATGCATATTTTATCCAAATAAGGGGTATTAACTTTGTTAAAAACCTCCAACACCATTAAACCTGCAAATTGACAGACAGAGACAATCATGAAGCGGCAAAGAGTATCAGTACAAGATTAAAGAGTTTTAAAGCCTCTAATTGAAGATTTTTAAGCCTTAATCCAATGTTTAAAGGGAAAATGTACCAGATTGAATACCTTGAGATTAACACAGAGGGCCTAATGAGGCCTAACACACAGAAAACAATATTATCAATGTTTCACATCAGCAGAAGTTTCCCTCCCGAGAAAGGACAAAGTACCCATACTGTTTTTATTCTACATCGTGTTCCTGAGAAAATTTCCATCCTGACAGAAGTCCCAATGCTACCAGAGAATTTGTTATGCAGTATGGAAGACCTCAAATTCATTTATCTGCCTTTTCTTATCACCAGAGTACTACAGAGTACTGCAGCCG
Source organism: Pinus albicaulis (assembly GCA_034641835.2). NCBI lineage: Eukaryota > Viridiplantae > Streptophyta > Pinopsida > Pinales > Pinaceae > Pinus > Pinus albicaulis. The sequence goes on along the minus strand of CM076570.1, from coordinate 1,343,560,185 downwards.
AAAGTACATCAAAGAACATGCCCAGAGTTAATTTCAGCGTGTCGAAGACCACTCTTTCATCTAAAGAGTATTGAAAATCAATGCATGATATTAAGACAGAATGGACCTCGAGCCCTCTTCTTCTACTCCTATTTTAATGTTTCATTTAGTGTTTCATCTACCTCCTCTGCTTCTGTTTCAACTATAAAAATCATGAAGAAACACATTGTAAAGGTTGTTGATCGGATATGTGTGAATTGTAAGTTGTTTCTCTCGAGATATAGTTCTTTGTGTAAAGTTGTAAGATAGGCTATGGAAGATGTTTTCAGACTAAATATCAAGCTTTTGGATAATGTTGTACATGACTGGTGTTGCTCTTTAATATGACAATCACATTTCTTTGGATCCTGATTTAAAGCAGCGGTGATGTTTTTCTACCTTTGTCTCTGTTTTCCTTCTGTAATTCATTACATTTCATCTCTCTGGTAAGAATCAGAAATCTGGCTTAGGATATACCCTTGCATGGTACCCTAATGCCCCTACTCTTCTTACCTTTGATGTTTTCTACTAATTGTATTATCTGAGAACTTATTCAGGATAATTTAACTAGTGTAGTAGCTGTTATTCACTGCTAGCTGATGTATGAATTAATGAATCTATTCTTAGATGTTCTTGTTGGGTTTTAATTGAAAGAATTGGGATACTGGGACTTTAGAATGCTGATTGTATCGCACTAGGGTATTTTTCAATCAATTGAACCTTTCTAAGTTCCCTTAAGTTGGATGCCGAAGCATTGAAAGTTCAAAGCCTTTCTCTGATCTCAGGTTTTCACCTTTGTGTTTAAATATTTAATGTTCCTTTGTCTGAAGAGTTAACCTTTTAGAGTTGGATCATAGGTGTCTAATGGCATGTCCTGTCCCTAGATCTAATTCCTAAGTGGTCACCTTGGAGGTTTCCTTGTTATTCACCTTCATTCCTTATCATTTCATACCACACTATCATATTTAAGATCCTATGCTTTATAAGACTAGCCCAATTGAAAGCCTTGAATACTGAATAGCAAGTAAACCCTTTCCTAACTCCATTTCCCAATGGTCTCAAGTTTTCTCTGAATCATCCCTCCTTTGCCTAAAATCCACTTCGCTCACCCTTTGTCTTGTATTGAACCTGTTAGCCACCTATGAATTTTTTGTCAAGAAAACAGGTGGCTAAATATTTTTCTAAGCGTTCAAGAGATACATTTCATATGAAAATCTCTTATCCTTGAAGCCTCTGTGTGTCCTTTGCATTTGAAATAATCTTCACTGCTGTTTCCATCCAAAAAAGCCTCACTGTCTGTGGAAAAATTATGCTCAGGAAAGCCTCCATTTTCTCCTTGTATCCCTGCAAATTTCCCCATTTTAAAAGTTTCCCCTTTAACCCCAAAAATCCATTCCTAAGCCTACTAAATCATTCCATCTCCATTTTAACCTTACAAATACCCTTTGTTTGGCTTAAAAATCCTTTTTTCCATTTACCGGAAGCCTCTTTAAAGCCTTAAAAACGCTGTTTTTTAAGTCAAAAACACATTTTTATTATAAAACAGGCTTAGCTCCTTTTCGGCCAGCCCCTAACCACTTCCACTCCATAAAACCGAGCGCTAAGACCAAGCGCTAAGGCATAAGGCGCTCATCGCATTGGAGAGTTGGAGCGGAACGTTTTTCCTTTGTAAACAAAAAATCTCCGATGCGATGGTGTATTTGGTCTGTCGGCCTTTGAAGCGATCTACGCCATTGATTTGAAAGGATCTAACGGTTCCACGCTTATTTTTCCATGCCCCATCACACTCCTTGTAAACCCGTCGATGGCCTTTTCCACCGTCAATTCACTTTAAAATCCGACAGCCATCGCAATCTCGCACATCGGAAATTCTTATTTGCACCATTCTTGTTTGCCCCGATTGGCAAGGTCCGATTGAATCTGAGCCATCCATCCATTCTGATGCTACGACCCAGATCTCTCCTCACTCCGCCCTATGTCTCCAATTGGTCACCCTCCGATCCAATCACAGTCGTTGATCTGCAGCCGATCCAACGGTCCAGATGCAATCGCTCCTTCATCCCATCGAAGTTTTGGTCACTACCTCCTCCGCTTCCGATTGAATCATAGCCATTCATCCTTCTTGATCCGACAGTTCATATTCATCCCGTGCATTCATATGGCCTATTTGCCTCTGATTCATCTGTAAATCTCCACCGTCGATCCCAAGGATCCAACGGCCAAGATTCTCTCTGCCCAGTAACTGTATCCTCCGCCTTTGCCTTCCCTCTATAGATCTCGACCGTCCATCTCATAGATCGGACGACCCACAATGAAACCACCGTCCACTTGACCCCACCTTACTGACCATGAAGTTTTCTCGTATCGCATTCTTCCATCACCGTCGGATGTCACAGCCCCAGATCCGATGGCCCACAGCAATATCGCATTGTTTCCTCGTCCGAAGTTTAACAGTTCGAACTCACACGATGTGGGAAGTTTCTGAAAGCCACGTGTCAGCCGGAGACCTAAATCACGTTCGAAAAGTGAAAAAAACATTCCTCCCTTTTCACCGCGCGAAAAAATCTATTTTTCTTAGAAAACCACTTCCCACTTCTGCTCATGGACTTTCTTCCACCCAATCCCGACCGTTGATTTGAGCAGATCAATGGCCCTCATTGCATCTTACACTCCATTGACATTTTTTTCATCATGCGACCTCAGCATTGCATCGGATCATCGCAGCCATTGATCTCCTCCTGAGATCTAACGGTCTACGTTAAATCGACCTCTGCCCATGACCGGGTCCCACCATTCACGCTTATTTCATTGCATTCTCATGCGTTTCCTTTTTATTCTGTTCAAAGGTCAAAATTTCATGATTTACATTAAAAAACCTTTTCTTCCGCCAACATTAAAATTTTAATGTTTTACATTAAAGTTTATGTCATTTTTTCCAAACTTCTAAAAGTCATTCCATTGGTTAATCTCCACCGTTGATCATCGCCTTTAGATATGATCGGATGGTCCACATGCATTCCTCCACCAAACTTTCACCAGACCATTTTTCCACCATTTCACTGCATTTTTCACCGTTTTCCATTGCATCCACTACATTCACCTCTGTTGCGCTACCATTCTCACAGCCCTCCACTGCATCAATCCTCCCCTATGCATGGATTTCTTAACATATTTGTGTGATTTTGCAGGGTATAGGCGGTGAAAACCGCCATTGCTCATAGTCACTATTATAGTGACACAGAGTGTAGAGAAGGCCATTTTTCAGAGCCCGAGGTTACAAAGAAACACTTGGGAAGGTGTTTAGAACGAAAATTTACATTAAAGGATCAATGTTTAACTCTGTAAAATCTCTCCAACACCATTAAAGCTCAAATTTCACAGACAGAGACAATCATGAAATGGCAAAGAGTATTAGTAGTGGATTAAAGAGTTTTAAGCCTATAATTGAAGATTTTTAAGCTCTAATTAAATGATCAAAGAGAAAATGTACCAGATTTAAGACCTCATGATTAATACAGAGGGCCTAATGAGGCATAATGCATAGAAAACAATATTATCAGTGTTTCACATTAGCAGAAGTTTCCCTCCCGAGAAAGGACAAAGTACCCATACTGTTTTTATTCTACATCGTGTTCCTGAGAATATTTCCACCCTGACAGCAGTCTTGATGCTACCAAAGAATTTGTTATGCAGTATGGAAGACCTCAAAGTAATTTATATGCCTTTTCTCTTCAACATAGTACTACAGCCGAAATTACATCAAAGAAACATACTTGGAGTAAATGTCAGCCTGTCGAAGACCATTTTTTCATCCAAAGAGTACCAAAAATCAATGCATAGATATTAAGACAGAATGGGCCTCGAGCCCTCTTCTTCTACTCTGTTTTAATGTTTCATTTAGTTTTTCATCTACCTCCTCTGCCTCTCTTTCAGCTATAAAAACTCAAGGAAAACACATTGTAAAGGTTTTTGGTTGTTGATCGGATATCTGTGAATTGTAAGCTGTTTCTCTTGAGATATAATTCTCTGTGTAAAGTTGTAAGATAGGCTGTGGAAGATGTTTTTAGACTAAATATAAAACTGTTGGACAATGTTTTACATGACTGGTGTTGCTCTTTAATATGACAAACACATTTATTTGGATCCTGATTTAAAGCAGCGGTCATGTTTTTCTGCCTTTGTCTCTGTTTTCCTTCTGTAATTCATTACATTTCATTTCTCTGGTAAGCATCAGAAATCTGGCTTAGGATATACCCTCGCATGGTACCCTAATGCTTCCGCTCTCCTTACCTTTTATTTTTTCTACTAAATGTGTGATCTAAGAACTAATTCAAGATAATTTAACCAGTGTAGTAGTTGTCTTTCACTGCTAGTTGATGTATGAATTTATGATTCTGTTCTTGGATGTTCTTGTTGGGTTTTAATTGAAAGAATTGGGATACTAGGAGTTTACAATGCTGATTCTGTCTCACTAGGGTCCTTTTTGATCGATTGAGCCTTTCTAAGTTCCCTTAAGTTGGATGTCGAAGCATTGAAAGTTTAAAGCCTTTCTCTGATCTCAGGTTTTCACCTTTGTGTTTAAATCTTTAATGTTCCTTTGTTTGAAGAGTTAAAATTTTAGAGTTGGATCATAGGTGTCTAATGGCATGTCTTGTCCCTAGATCTGATTCCTAACTGGTCACCTTGGAGGTTTCCTTGTCTTTCACCTTCTTTCCTTACCATTTCATACTAATACTATCATCTTTAAGATCCTATGCTTTAGATGACTAGCCCATTTGAAAGCCTCGAATACTGAATAGAAAGTAAACCCTTTCATGACTCCATTGCCCAATGGTCTCGGGTGTTCTTTGAATTATCCCTCCTTTTCCTAAAATCTTCTTTGCTCACCCTTTGTCTTGTATTGAACCCTTCCTTCCATGGTTCCCAACAACCAAACAAACAAAAAAAACAAACTTTGTGCCTACAACTAGCCTAATATCTTAACATTTGAACTTCAAAGATACATATTTCTTTGCCTTCATAGAGAGATCCCTCTCTAGACCCAGGAGGGCTAGATCCTGAGGTCTAAAAGTGGTTCTAATGTTGTCTCATCTTTTGGTATTTCCAAACTTTCCAAAACATGGGAACTCCAACATAATGGCGACTCCACTGGGGAAATTTGAGTAAAACACACCTTTAAACACTTCTAAGAAACTCAAAGAAGACCATAGTAGCCTGAGTTTGGTGGTTAATCATTGTGGTGGAAAGTATACCTTCTGGAAACATTCTAAACCTTCCACCTGGCAACTCCATAGTTCCATAATGTTTAAAGACTCCACTAGTGATCAGTAGGCCTGCTGATTATCTTGGTTTTCATAAGACTCCACTGGGAGACCAGAGTTGCATTACAACATCAACCATATTAGAAGTAACAAGTAGGATTAAGATTTTTTGTTGAAGACAACATATTGGCTTCAAGAACCATTCACACAAGAGCTTATCCTAACCCAAACCCACTTGAAATAGTTGACAACCCTGAGAGAATTCTTAGAAAATATCCCACCCCTAGGAGGCCAACTATTTCCAGATACATCCATAGAGCTAACTCTACACCAGAAGACTTTACAGCTCTATTAGACACTTATTTTGACTTAGACCTACAAGGTAGTTTACCAAGAACTAGGTCATTTAGTGTTCTAGACCAGTCAGACCTTGAGCTTCCTCGTTCACCATCTCACAGTGGTGAATACATTAGGGATAGAGAGAATCATCCGTCTACACCTCCGGATATTCATTTCATTCAAAACTTGGGGCTCTGTCACCCTAAATCAGCTCAACAGAGTGTTTCTGGCCCTAGTATTCCTGTCATCCACATACCAGCTGCTCAAGCCAACCCTTTACCACCTCAGAACACCATTATGGCAGCCTGGTATGCACCTCTAGTGTTACCACAACCCCTAGTGCCTTTACCCAACGATTATCAATCAAGAATCCCACATTTCACTACAAAAGAGTCTACCACAGCTCAACACCATGTGGATAGGATGGAAGATTCCTTTGACTATATGGAGATAGATTATGAGACAGTCAAGATGAGAGTATTTTCCCAGAGTTTAGGAGGTGATGTGAAGAAATGGTTTAAAGGCATACCTCCTAATACTATCCCTGATCTTCCCTCTTTATATCAATCCTTCATAAAAAAATGGGAAGTCAAGACCAACCCTCTCCAAATCCTAGCAGAATACAAGAATCTTAAAAGGAATGTAGGAGAGAGTGTCCATGAATATTATAAAAGGTTTAACATTGTTTACAATGCTCTTCCCCCACACATGAAACCTCCCCAAGGTATGGCTTTAGTGAAATATCCAGAAGGCTTTGATGCTGATATGGCCTACCAGCTTAGGGAGAGAGATTACAACACATTGGAAGATATGCAAAAAGGAGTTGTGAGTGTAGAGGCTAACCTGATTGAAAAGAAAACCAGAATGAGGGCTAAGAAAAGGGTAACATATAGGGATGACACATCATCTTCCACATCTGATCCCAAGTATGACAATCTAGCCAAAACCATGGAGAGACTAGGAAAAATGGTGGAAAATTTGACTGTCCAAGTCAGTAACCAGAACAGAAACCAAAATCATAACTAGAACCAAAAATTTAGGAGAAACAACCCTCCTAACAGGCAGAGAGACTCAGATCAACAAGTCATACCCCCATTTCAAGATAACTTCCTTGATGAAGATGAGGGGATAATAGAGGAGTCCGAGGGAACCACAATAAACATGGTGGAAATAGACAACTCGATCCACAATTGTTCCATAGAAGACAATCATACCTCACACTCATATTGGGATGAGGAAAGGTTAGAATTTGAGGATTATAGGTTAGGATTTGAAAATTCCATCATGCAGGTAAGAGAATAGTATGAACTTAGAAGCAAAAAGAGCTTATACAATTCCAAACCAAAAGCTTATGAGATTACCATTAAGAAGAGGCCTGCGAAAACTTTTAAGGTGACTGCTGAAAGCAATAAATCAACAGCCAAGAGTTCTGGGAAGAACAAAGAAAAGGATAGCCAAAATACTGATAAACAAAGTCAACCAACCAGCAGCACTAGCACTGCAGCTAGTGTTCCTGATAAAACAATTACAAACACTGTACATACTGAGAATCAACACACTGATTCTGCCACTAAAGTAGTGGCTAACAAAACAGAGTTATGTCTTACAAAGAGTCAATCTCCCTTCAATTTGGGGAGTGAGATTGCTAAAATTAAAATCTCTGTCCCACTCTCTGAGCTGGCCACTCAGGATGTATATAAAGGCCAAATTTTGAAAGCTTTAAATCTAGGTGAAAACAGTGACACGGTCAATCTAAGTGATGATCAACCAGCCCTTCTGTTTGGTACAAAGATAGAAGGGGAGTTTTAGGAAGGGGTAGTACCTCCTTTTTATATCAGCCTCAATATCCATGACAAGATCCTTCACAATGAAATGCATGACTCTGGGGCATCACACAACCTAATGCCTAAGGTAGTTATGGAGAGGTTAGGCTGAGAGATAACCCATCCTTACAAAGATTTATATTCATTTGACTCTAGTAGAGTAAAATGCCTTGGCCTAATTAAAGATCTGTGTGTGAACTTGACCCAGATTCCAGCGAAATGTATGGTTATGGATGTTGTCGTGGCAAATGTGCCACATAAGTATGGTATGTTACTATCAAGATCATGGGGAGCCAAGCTGCAAGGTACAATGCAGATGGATGGGTCATATGCCACAATCCATGTCTTTAGCCAGCTTAGGAGACTGTATAGAGAGGCACAAATGAAATTTATGGTTAGCAGCCCTAAAAAACCTGAAAATTCACCTCTGTACTCTGTACACACGGATCTGGACTCCTTCATCCTTTGCAACGATGAAACCATAGATGAGCCAAAGCTAGAAAACAGAGATTCAAACGATGGAGTAGAGTCCATATATTTTAACATAATGGCCACTCTAGACTTAGAAGAAAACGAAGAACAAACCTCGAGACAATGCACTGAAACAGAAACTCAGAGTAAACAAGAACAAGACTACAAACAGCCGACTAGTCATCTCTCTAAACTACATATACATCATGAAGAACAAAGCGCTCCACACCACGATACAGACTCCATATTACAACATAACGACCAAACCAACATTAGGGAGGGAAATGATGATAAACCTGAAAACGATCCCTTATGGAGAATGAATTTTGATGGGTCTTGCACTAGAAAAACTGCAGGAGTGGGAGTGTGGTTACATAACACCGAGAGTGACTATGCTGAGAGTCATGCCTACAATATGAACTTCAAATGTACAAACAATATCACAGAGTATGAGGCTCTCATCCTAGGCTTGAATCTATTGAAAAAACTAGGAGCCCGTAGGATAGCTATACATGGAGAATTTGAGTTAATCATAAATCAAGTGAACGGAGAGTATACAGCTAAACACCCTAGATTGAGAGAATACAGGAATGACGCTATGGATTTACTGAAAACCTTTGTAGAATACGAACTGGTGTTTTTTCCTAGGAGTCAGAACATAATTGCGAATGGATTAGCCTGCATAGCTAGTTCATATCATAATTCTCCTAGTGACAAAAAAATCATCATTCAGACAAAATACAAACTTGCAGTGCCTGATAACGAAAAATATTAGCAGGTCTTTGAGGGTGACAAGTAGATAGAGGATTTCCTGATTGATAGGAAAGAGTTCGAATTCTCTGATTCAGACTCCAAATCCGATGAAATTTTCCTGAGTGAAGAGCCCCCCGACGAATAAAAATCACCCCATAACGTAGAAGTAAACATGATAACTAAATAACTTGGAAATCAAACCGAAGAGTATAAGAACGCAGAAAAAGAGGAAATAGAGGTGCTGCAGTCGAAAGATAAGAATATACCCTGAGGGCTGGCACCTTTAGAGGACCTCTTCGATTTTAACGACGTAGCGAAAAAACCCACTATTGAACACTTAGACTCAGATGTCGAGGAATGCAACATAGGCACTAAGGATAAGCCTAAGATGATAAAGTTGGCTAAGTCTCTTCCTGCAGACATGAAAAATAAATATGTCGACTTATTTAAAGAATTCATCGATGTGTTTTCCTAGAGCTACGAGGACTTAAAGGCCTACGACATGAACATTATACAGTACAAAATCCCTTTGAAAGAGAACCCAAAACCCTTCAAACAGAAACTTCACAGAATTAACCTGAAAGAACTGCCTCTGGTCGAAAGGGAAATCAAGAAGATGTACGAGGTAGGAATTATAGTGCCTGTGAGGTTTTTTGATTGGGTCTCCAACCTTATAGCTGTGAGGAAGAAAACAGGTGAGAGCAGACTGTGCATTGATTTCATGAACCTTAGCAGAGCTTCACTTAAAGACAATTACCCCTTACCAAATATGGAACACATTCTACAGAGGGTAGTTGGCTCAAAAAGGATCTCCCCGTTAGATGGTTTTTTAGGCTATAACCAAGTTTTAGTACTCCCAGAAGACCAACTCAAGACAACATTCACCACTCTGTAGGGCACTTTTATGTACGTAAAAATTCCTTTTGGACTAATGAACGCTGGTGCGACCTTCCAGCGAGCAATGGACATAGAATTTTCGGAGGAAATAGGGCACTTCATTGTCATCTATCTGGATGACATAATAGTCTATTCCAAGACTGATGAGGAGCACTTAAAACATCTGAGAAGATTTTTTGAAAAATGTAGAAGGTTCGGTCTGTCTTTGAATCCCAAGAAGACTATATTCGAGCTTCAAGAAGGTAAGCTTCTTGGCCATATTATATCAGAGAAGGGAATTAAAATAGACCCACAAAGAGTCGAGGGAATACTGTAGATTACCTACCCGAGAAACATAAAAGATTTGCATTCCTTTATTCGGAAAATTAACTTCTTAAGGAGGTTTATTCCCAACTTAGTTGAACACCTCAGGGATATGACAAACATGCTAAAAAAAGGTGTAGGGGTTAAGTGGACTGTAAAGGCTAAAAAATATTTTGAATTAGTTAAACTTGCACTTACCCGGGCACTTGTCCTAATTAGCCCAGATTTCTCAAAAGATTTCTTGATATTTTCCTTTGCGTCCGAGCACATAGTGGCTGCAGTTTTACTGCAGAAAAATCCAGAGGGAATGGAACAACCTATTTTTTTCTTCAGCAAAGCTCTAAGGGATGCACCCTTAAAATATAACATAATGGAAAAATAGGCCTATGACTTGGTAAAGACCTTGAAATATTTTAGGGTGTATATACTGCATTCTCACATCATCGCCTACGTGCCAAACATAGTGGTTAAAGACATTTTGTCCCAAGATCTAGATGGAAAGAGGGGCAAATGGATTGCGGTAATATTAGAGTATGACTTGGAAATAAAACCCACAAAACTGATCAAAGGTCAGGGCCTAGCTCAACTAATGGCTAAATCAAACTGGCAGGCCCTTGACATAAACATGGTAGAGGCCTTGGATGAACAGGAAGGATTGCCTGATCCTACTGTTGAAGAAAAATTTCAGAACTATCCTTGGTATTCTGATATCCTGTATGTACTCACAAACCTCAATTCTCCTCCTGATTTATCAAAGACTAAGGCCAGATTCCTAAAGTTAAAAGCCAGGAACTATTGCATACTAAATGAATGTTTATACTGGAAAAATGCAAATGGTATATTGCTTAAATGTTTGCCTGAAACTGAAGCAGAGAGGATTAAATAGGAGTTCCATGCACGAGAGTGTGGAGGCCATTTAAACTGGAAAGCCACTGCTAAAAAAATACTCAGAGCTGGCTATTACTGGCCTACACTTTTCAATGACATCAATAAAATGATAATTTCCTGCCATAAGTGCCAGATTTCGAAGGAAAAAGAAAGTTCCTCCCTTTACCATTGCAACCCATTACTGTTGAGGCTCCCTTTCAACAATTGGGCCTAGATTTCATAGGTGAAATACACCTCGCTTATTTTGAACAAAACAAGTGGATCCTTACAGCCACATACTACTTTACAAAATGGATAGAGGCCATACCCTCTAGGAATGCCACAGATTCTGTTATCATTAAGTTCCTAGAAGACCACATCCTCTCTAGATTTGGCTGCCCAAGAAAAATAATCACTGATAAAGCTGCTGCTTTTGGATCCAAGAAAATGATTTATTTTTGTCACAGGTATCAAATAGCACTCGGTCATTCAACAGCTTATTACCCACAAGGTAATGGGTTAGCTGAATCATCAAACAAGAGCTTGGTGACCATTATCAAAAAGCTGCTTGAAGAGAATAAAAAGTCATGGCATAACAAGTTAGTGCATGATTTGTGGGCTGAAAGGCTAACAACAAAGAATTCCATTGGCATGTCACCAGATCGGCTTGTCTATGGAACAGAGGTAGTGTTTCCTACCAGCCTTGGGGTACCAGTGATTAAACTAGTCCAAGAGATTCAGACAGAAGAGGACAATATGGTGAGGAGGATAAATCAAACGATTCATCTCCAACAAACAAGAGAAGAAGTCTATAACAGAGCTCTGAAAGTGCAGGAAAATATAAAGAAGTTGTTTGACAAGAGAACAAAAGCTTGTGACTTCAAAATTGGAGGTAAGGTTCTAAAGTGGGACTCTAGGAGAGAAGACAAAGGGAAACATGGAAAATTTGACAGTTTGTGGTAGGGTCCTTACATCATCCAAGCCACTATGGGTCCAAATGCCTTTTTTCTGCAAGAGCTAGATGGTACAGAGCTATTTGGCGGTCCTGTCAATGGCATGATGCTCAAACATTACTACTGCTGATTTCTAATTCACAGTTCTCATTTCCATTGTAAATACCATTGCTGTGTTTTTGTTTTCATAGAAAAGAGAAAATGTTTCAAAAAAGAGAGAAAGAGAGGTTCAGACATGCTCAAAACATGAACCTATGAAGTGCAAAGATTGGCTCTAACATGATCAAAACCTGAGCCAAAGGAAGTAAAGAAGCTGGTCCTAATATGCCCAAAATCTGAACTAGCAAAGAAAAAAGAAGAATCAGCTCTAAAAAGCCCAAAACCATAGCTGAAGTGAAGAAGAAAGTGAATCTAACAAGCTCAAAACTTGAGTCACAAAGGAAAGAAGGATGCTTCAAAGTTTCAAGATTTCAAGCCTTCAAGATTTTGTTTTCCATTTTTTGCAATTTCAGTTCATGTGTAGCTGTCTTTATGCCATGGATCCACAACAAACTAGACTGTCTAATCCTAGTTTGACTGTTTTTAAATTTCTGTTGTAGAATGTAGAGAAGAAATTTGCTAGACAGTTAATCCTAGCAGATATTAGATTAGGTAGAGAAACTATGAGACCAACAGTTTAATCTGGTCTCATGGAGGAATAAGGGTAGAATTAGACTAGTTTTTTTCTGCTTTCAATAAAAAATGATGAAGAAGGTCTGCAAATTCAAATGCGAAGAAAAAATGTTAGGACTGTAGGATATGTAGGTAGATTGTTTGGGGAATGTTTTTTGCTGATTAATATCCATCATGTTTGTAACAACTGAATCAAAGAAGAAATATGGTTCAAGGATCGGGCATCTGCCCTACTCCAAAGATTATTTTATGAATTCTTGACACCTTCAAGAAGATGCCATCCCCATGTGGAGCCACTGTTAGCCACCTATGAATTTTTGTCAAGCAAATAGGTGGCTAAATATTTTTCTGAGCCTTCAAGAGATACATTTCCTATGAAAATATCTCATCCTTGAAGTCTCTGTGTGTCCTTTGCCTTTGAAATAATCTTCACTACTATTTCCATCCAAAAAATCCTCACTGTCTGTGGAAAAATTATGCTCAGGAAAGCCTCCATTTTCCCCTTGTATCCCTGCAAATTTCCCCATTTTAACCATTTTTCCCATTTTAAAAGTTCCCCCCTTAACCCCCAAAATATCTTCCTAAGCCTACTAAATCATTCCATCTCCCCTTTAACCTTACAAATACCCTTTGTTTGGCTTAAAAATCCATTTTTCCATTTACCAGAAGCCTCTTTAAAGCCTTAAAAACGCTGTTTTTAAAGTCAAAAACACATTTTTATTATAAAACAGGCTTAGCCCCTTTTCGGCTAGCCCCTAACCACTTCCCCTGCATAAACCCGAGCGCTAAGACCAAGCGCTAAGGCATAAGGCGCTCATCACATCAGAGAGTTGGAGTGGAACATTTTTCCTTTGTAAACAAAAAATCTCCGATGCGATGGTGTATTTGGTCTGTCGGCCTTTGAAGCGATCTCTGCGGTTGATTTGAAAGGATCTAACAGTTCTATTAGTCATCAGTATTTTTCACTTGTTGGTGATGACTATTTGTAACAGGCAATTTTTCTAGCAGCTGATCTAAAAAATTGTCAAATTTGCCAGCTGGAAAACACCCATAAACATTTTTTGCCCTCCTACCTTTTCAATCCGCCCATGACGAGATGAAACCTCATTATCAAGCCCCATCTAGCCTCAGCCATACTAGCTTGTCCATCAGCTCCAAAGAAAACAATCCAAATTTGTCCAAAGAAGTCTCCCCTAAGTTAGGTAGTGGCGCTTTAGGCATTTCTCCCTTAGCAAACTATCCTAAAGCCAAAGAACCTCTATCTGCTACAGTCCAGTCATAACAGACCTTCCCATTCTGAAAATAAAGTTGGTTACAACCTTAAGTCGTGCCACTAAGAAGCCCTAAAGTCTCAGCAATACACATGCCCTAGGTAAAACTGATATTAGGTGGTTTTATAGTGTTTCCATGGATGCTTCAAGAGCAGAAGTGTACTAGCATCCCAAAAGACAATATTTGGCTCAAAATGAGAAGACAACTAGTTCTCATGTGATTTTGAGCCTGGGATGCAGCTACAGGGCAGAGAGTTGTTTCATTAAGCTCTTGTGATCACAGTCAAAGGTTAGTAAAGCATAAATGACAAGAAATTTTTTGCAGATACTAGCCAAATTTATTGTGATGTCTAAAGAGATACAAAAGTATTTGAAAAGTAGGATTAATTGTCTGAAAAAACTGCCAATCATGACTTATTATCAATTTTCCATCTTCATTCACTCAAGCATGAATAAGCAGTGAAAGGAAAGGTAACACTGTTTGGAGAAGCTGATGAAGTGGCATCACTGAGAAAAACCTCCTTCATTTTCTAAGCAGAGGGTTGAAGACTGAGAAAACCTCCTTCATTTTATAAGTAGAGGGTTAAATACTGAGAAAACCTCCTTCATTTTATAAGCATAGGGTTAAGGGAACTGTGATAAGTGCCTCCTTCATCTATAAGTAGAGGTCCAGGGACATTGATTGATTTTAATTTTTTTCACTGACTGAGAGACTTAGGTACAGTGGAATAAAATTGAAGGTCTCTGAATAAAAATGATGTTAAAGGCAGAGGCAAAGCAGTAATGCTTTTAAAAATTGTTGGCATCAGTTTCACTATTATTGAATTACTATGTGAAGCTAATGGGTTGATTATCAATGAAGAAATATTGTTAAGCAGATGGCCAAAGGAGTCAAACAAACTTGGTCTCAAACTGACTTCTACGATCAAGCATAAAGGAAAACACTATTAGTATGTTCATCAAACATTCTTCATTTGGTTGAAACAGAGGTTGAAAGGAAACCAGGCATTTGACAAAGTAGGCCTTCTTCATAAACAAAGTAAAAGGGCTCACCATTGTTTGAGGATGAAAATCAATTATTGCAGGTGGAAAATATTTCAAAAAGGACTGCTCTCAAAAGGGGTGAAATGAATGAAAATCCATGTTTTTTGCAGACCTCCTTCACAAAATAACAAAGGGACAGTCTTCCCTTGTTCACTTTTCAACTCTATTTCATCATCCCCTATTTTATCTCCATAAAGTTGAAAACTGGATTATTGTGTCAGTCTAAGGATAGTTAGTGGCTTTGGTGACAGAGACCTCTTGTAAACAAGATTTTCACTTATAGTTTCAAATGAGTTTTTGCACACACAGTCAAAAGAGAAACTCAAAGAGCACCTAATAGTTTGATCAGCTTCACAGTGAGCCTTATCACCTTTAAAGCAGCAGGAGCAGAAACTGTCAAATTAAGATAAGTTATCTCCTTGCAAGTAGGGAAAAATATGCTTCACAAATCATTGGGTTTCCTTTTCAATAAGAAAAAACACTGAGTGATGATTAGCCTTCAAAGTGGTTTTCTCACGGTGAAAAGAGGTCACATGTATAAAGACCTCCAAAAACAATCATCCATAGTACTTCAAAGAGGCCTGGTCATTTTTGGGTTTGTTTTATTTTGAAAAATCATAAATGATAAGGTTGGGTGTCATTTGTTGTTTCACAACCAACACCTTTTTCAAAAGGGTCAGGCCTATGAACGAAGTGGTTCTTGCCACTATGTCTTTTATTTGAAATAGAAAAGGAGTCTCGGTTACGTTTTAAAAAAAGAGAGCCATGAGCTTCATGTTTTCGTTTCAACCCAAGGGTCTTTTCAAATGTTTTCAAACCTTCACAAAGCACTTCAAAGGGTAATTGACTTGTTCACTTTCAAAAGGAGTTAAATACCGTTGCCAAGATCTATTTTTTCATTTCAAAAATGCGCAACACTCCCCTTTGCTGTTCACTGGACTGAAGAAGGAGTTCTTGAGAGAAAATTTGCAGAATTTAAGGTTTGGAGATTGCACGGCGTGCCTGGAAAAGCGCGTGGCGCGTTCAGGAGTCAGTTTGCGAACATTTTGTATTGCTGCGCGGCGTGCTTGTAGCCTGCAGGCACCGGTCACGACTGCCCACCATCAACCCGACACCTTTTCTATTGCGCGGCGCCTTCCCATTTCAACGTGCCGCACATGTTTCAATAGTCCAAATGCCCTCAACAAGCCCTGAAGGCTGCTCAAACTTTTCAAACAAGGGCTGCCATCCATTTTTAAGGTATTTTCATTTACCTCCTTGCTATTTTCGAGCTGCTAAGTAGTGATTAAAAAAAGAGAAAATCTCGGTATAAATAAAGGTGTGTTGAGGTAAATAGTTTGAAGAATATTGTTTCAGTTGGAGGAAAGTGGAGTAGTTTTTGTTTGTTTCTAAAAGACTAAAGCTACCCTCAAGACTATGGTAAAACATAAACTCTGTCAGCTATATTGTAGTGGTGAAAACAATGGTAAGAAGGGTTGAATTTTTGTTTAAGATCCAAGATTGATGTGGCTATGATTGCCCAACATTGACATAGTGAAAGTGGTGTGTTTATATTGATGTCAAAAGGCCTAAAAAACTGCCCTCAAAACAGTGTTAGAAGGTGACGCAGTTTTTTGAAGGAAGACACAATATTCCTAAGTTGAAACAGTAAGCCTAATTTAACAACAATAATCATGCATGAATGACTTTGTCACTGTCAAAAGTCCTCTCTATGTGGTGAAAAGAAAAATCAGTGCTGCCTCTTTATCCATGAAACAGACTGTAGTGAGTGAAGCTGTTGTTGAAAATTTGAAGGTGTTTTGTCTAACTGTGTGTGAGAAATAGTGAATACAAGGAGGGTGTTTTTGATTGGGAGAAGTGTTTTGCCTCTGTCTAAATACAAGGCTGTCTTGTTTTTATCAAAACATAAAGGATCCTTGTAAGCTTACCCAACCACAATAACATTTTCACTATGTGCTTGTTATTTTGATAACTTTTTGTTGATTGGCATACAAAGGGAAACAAGTAGTGATTTGTAAGGAGCAAAGAGCTGATATTAAAGAATCTTTTCACATAGCATTTGAAGAGATCTGCCTTGGTCAAACAGTGACTAACAAAGAGGACAGAGTTGTTGTGTTTTAGAAAGCATTTCAAAAGCCATTTGAGGCAGCTTGGTGTTTCAGAGAGCATTCAAAACAAGATGCCTCCTAGGCAGGATAATAGGAGTGGCTTGCATAAGAGATTTGAGCCTGTTTCCACTGAAGAAGTGAATGCCCACCCATCAGTCTTGTTCAATTTCCATGAGGTTGGGTGTTTATATTTTTGTCAAAGAGTGCAAGAGGTGAAGAGCTTTTCTCCTTTGACACATCTTTGCGCTTTGAGGTTTCAAGACAAGCATTTCTAGCTGGCAGGCCTAGACTTCAAATTCTCTCCAAGGTCCATCTCCAAGGCCACTAAAATCCCTTATATTGGGGAGGAGTGGTTTAAACAAAGCCATTTGGACTCAGAATATTACAAGCCCTTTCTAAAGCCTGAGCACAAAGATTCATGTCCTTCTATTTTCCCCTTCTCATATCTTTTGACCAGCTATGCCCCCCTCATGAAGATCATCATGAAATACTTCACTTGTGAGGGAAGATTCTCTCGAGTCTATGCCTATCACATTCGACTGCTCATGCATTTCACAAGGGCCAAGTTTCTAAATCTTCCTTTCTTCTTACACAGGAGCATTGAGAAAATGGCCTCCACTGTTCAGAAGAAGCCTCCTTCACAGCAAATAGCCTGCATTTTCCATCACTCTCTCATCAAAGTGATCATTCTTCATCAGCTTGAAAAGAGGGAGGTCGCTTGGGATACTTTCATCACCCATCCAGATTTCTCCACTGTCCCTCTAGTTCATACATCCCCTACACCTCCTACTCACCATCCTTCGCCTTCTTCTAGCAGACCTATTCCCAAAAAGATCAAGTTTACCACAGAAAAAACAAAGGAACCTGAAGAAGGAGAAGAGCATGACCATGATGAGGAAGAAGGACATGAGCAGGAAGAGGAGAGTGATGATGAGAAGCAACAAGGGGATGAAGAAGAAAGTGCTGATGAGCAGCATCACAGTGAGACAGAACAACAACAGCATGAAGATGATGAACCGGAGCAGCATGAAGGTGATGAACAGGGGCAGCCAAAAGATGCTGAACAGGGGAAACCACAACATGATACACAACAGGTACAACAATATGAGCAGAGGCAGCCTCAGGGTGATGAATAGCAGCCTCCTAAAGAGGAAAAACAACCTTAAGAAGAAGAGGGGCAATAGGATAAAAAGTTGCAGCACAGTGAGGAGGACAACCCTCAAAGGGAAGTGCAAAAGGACAACCAAGGCACCCATAGAAAACTCCAAGAAAATGGAAAAAATGAGGAAGAAAGTGACAAGGGTAAAGAGCCCATGGAGCATGTGATAACTGCCTCTCTTAGGCAAGGGGCCATGCTCTCTTCTCCGAAAGTCGCCAAGCCCCAGAAAACAAAGAAAAGGGTGCCTAGAGTTGTAACTCCAAATGTGACTAGGGCCCTCCGAAGCAAGGGAAAAGTTCCCAAGAAACCCATGGTCGAATTGCCCAAGAGGAAGAGTACTAGAAGAACCACCCAAGGCAAAGGGAAGGACAAGGAGGAAAGCAGTCATGAACAGGAAAGGGAATTCGACATCATCCAAATTCAAAGTGATGATAGTGATAATGAAGCTCGGATCCTAGAAAACCTCTTGATCCATAGAGAAAGCCAAATTGATGCCTTGAGGGCTGATCTTCATAGAGCTAGGAACTTCAATCACTTTTTGCTAGTCCAAAACAAGCAAATGAGTGTCCATATGGCTATATATGAGACATGGGCCATCCGATACAAAAAGGAGGCCTCCAAAGCACAGGTGAGATTGGAAGAACTCATGGGTGAGTTCGTGGAAAGTAAAGGTGAAGATCAGCCGAGGCGAAAGAGGCCAAGAACCATGGGGCTAAAAAAGGCCCTTGAGAAACAAAAAGAAGAAGAAGATGCCCTTCTCCAATCTACCCCTCTCACTGCATTGTTTGAACAAGAGATAGAGAACAATCGGGAAGCATGGCTTGAGAGAGTTAATGATCACTTGGAGAAGAAATTGGAGAAGGAAAACATGGAAATGGCCCTTCAACGGAGGATGACTGGGCATTATAAAAAGCTAAATCAGTTTGCCCGACGGAAGTTGAAGGCTGCTCAAGAAAAACTCAAGGAGGTTAAAGGGAAGTGCCCGACACAAAAATTGAGGAAAGACACCTCAAGGCTCCAAATTTTTCCCTCTGCTTCACAACATGTTGCTGAAAACCCTTGAGGGGAATGCTCGCCAATTTTGGGCGAAATTCGACATATTTTGGTTTTTGTCATTTTTTTGGGTTTTTGGCCAAAACTCATGGGCATCGCCATTTCAGTTTGGGACATCATCAAAGGATGAGAATGGTATCATTGGATGCCATAATTTTAGGGGCACATAATCAGCGATTTTCAGTACAATTGAAGATCTTTTGCTCCCCCGAAAAGGCGAAAAACACTTGCTTTTTCTACACTCTGCCCCGTTTATCAGCAAGGCTTATTTTTTGGGTTTTTACACACAGACCTATTTTTGGAGGACTTCCGTTGGTCAGTTGGGAGCAAGCTAAAAATTTTCATAAATTAGACACTCATAGCTTTCCAACAAGCTATTATGAGCCTCATTTTGACACCGGGAAGGCCTCTAAAGGTTGCCGAAAAGTTAGGGGACCTTTTGCTGATGTATTTTTTGAGTATTTTTGTAAAAATTGAACCTTTCAAAATTGACTTTTCCTCATGTGCGTTTAGCTATTTTTGTACATGATAAGTTATGAAAAGTCAAAATTTTTCCCTTTTTTAGCATTTTTTAGATATTTTGTGCCTTGGGCTTTGCAAACCCTGAAGGACAAAATCAGATATTTTGGATAGGCCAATGAGATTGCAAGTTGAACTAAGAGGTTTTCCTCACTTTGGCCTATATATTCCAAAGGCTTTCATTGTAAAGTAGGCTGAACTTGATGAATAGAAGCAATATATGGTCATATAAGCTTTGGAAGAAATACTTGTCTCATGTTTTTGGATAGTCTCTTGGATGTTCTTGGATGATGAAAGAGGATTGTTGTTGGATTCCATGACTTGGTAGAATGGTATAGTGTCTCTCTCTCTGTTTTGTTTCCTAGTTTTCATTCATAAATCCATATTCTTGCTTGCTATAGGACAGTAGAGAACAAATTTGAGACATGCCCTTGGAGGCACCTCAAATTTCCTGTTTCTTCATAGTTTCCATGTTTTCTTCATTAGTAGTCACATTAAAGAATTATTGATTGCTCTTTAATAACTTAAGAATATTGTTTGCTTGTTTCATTCATGGTTTTATGCATGCTAAGTATGATTTACGGTATACCCTACTTACTCAT
Organism: Pinus albicaulis; assembly: GCA_034641835.2. Classification (NCBI taxonomy): domain Eukaryota; kingdom Viridiplantae; phylum Streptophyta; class Pinopsida; order Pinales; family Pinaceae; genus Pinus; species Pinus albicaulis. Next base: position 1,343,540,072 of record CM076570.1, on the reverse strand, counting down.
GGCTATCCATAGCTCCATCTGTGAAACTTCTCTTTGACTAATCAGATTGTCATTTGTTGAACCAAGGAGGTCTTGTTCTGATCTTGCCCTTTGCCTAATACTATACAATATTTTTTTCAAAGTGCCTAATAGCTTGAAGTACCGTGTTTAGGCATTCCAACAAAGTGATTTGAGTTGTTTGTCTTTCTTAAATGTATTTCCCCAAAGTCTGATAGCTATTTCCCAAAGTTAGAGAGTTATATATCTCTATGCATGGCTTGAATGTTTATTTCTATGCATTGATCAGCTTACAGTTACATTTCTCATGATTAATGGTTTGCCCTACCATGTTTATGTCAGCTATTAAACTATCTGTGCTTGAAATCCTCCGTTATTCACAAACTTGATGTCCATCTTACTCCAATTTTCCCAAAGATCCATTTTACCTCGAATCAAATCGGCGCTTCAACAACCTTGTATCAGCATCTGAAAGCTTTCTTGACCTTTTTGACCCCACAGCCCAGTTGATCGGACATATTTTTACCTATCTTATATCTTTGATCAGTTCATCCCTCACAACCTAAAAACCAAAACCAAAAACCTACTTCATAACTAGCCTAAAATCAGAACACAATAAGCAAACACATAGATATCCCTTACACAAATAGAGATAGCCCTCTCTGAGTCCAGGAAGGCTAGGTCCTCGGGCTCCAAAGACTGGTTTGATGTTACACTGTCATTTGGCTTGCCAATCAGCCGAATCATGAGACCCTAACATAATGGCGATCACGGTGGGATTCTGAGTGATAAACAAACTTAGTTTCCCTTAACCTTCAGTAGCCTTAAGAATACTATTTGATTGACTTATCCCACTGCTCACTAACATAGTGGCGATCACGGTGGGACCTTTCGAGTTAGTGACAATCTAAGTACTCCTTAGTAACTCTTGAAGTCTCAATCAAACTTTGAAAACTTAAGTGTTGTTCGAAGAGTAGAAGCTAGCTCTTTCACCATCTTAGCAAAATGATGATTCAGTTATAGGAAACTCTTCCAAACCTCATGGGCTACATAAAGAACTCAGAAAAACCTCAAAAAACTCCCTTAGATTGGTTTTTGTCAGTACTGGTGGTGGACCATACACATATACCTCAAAACAACTAAAAATCCACCTGGCGACTCCACTAGCCTCCAGTAGGCCTTACTATTTTACCAAACTCTAGGTTACTATCTGATTGACTTATCCCACCTCTCACTAACATAATGGCGATCAGGGTGGGACTCTGAGTAACAAACAAACTTAGATTCCATAAACATTCCTGTAGCCTTAAGAATACTATTTGATTGAATTATCCCATCGCTCACTAACATAATCGTGATCACGGTGGGACTTTGAGTCAAAACATCCTAGGTATCCCTTAGGGACTCTCAAAATCTCAGTCAAACTTAGAAGAGTAGAATCTTGTTTTCTCACCATCCTAGCAAAAGGATGACTCAGCGGTAGGACACTCTTACAAACCTTAGGACTACATAAAGAACTCAAAAAACCCCAAAACATTCCCAGATTAGTTTTTACCCTAGTTACTGGTGGTGGACCATAGCTGCATATTTACAAAAACAACCAAGTTCCACCTGGCGACTCCACTAACCTCCAGTAGGCCTACAAACTCCATAAAATACCAAACAATTCATAAACCATACCTTTCTACTAACTTATCCTCCCAAAAACTTAAGCTTAGGGTAGAAACTCTGTAATCAGTGACAAACTAAGTATAACTTAGCGATTCAAAAGACCTCACCTAAACATAGGAGATAAGAAGAAGTATTCTTTCCAAGAGAACCATTAGCTTGTCCATACAACCTAGCAAACTGTTAAAACCAAGTGAAACACTCTTCTTTGCAAGTTTCCATCTCAAATTTTGCTATAAATTTTTTTCCCATAAGCATCTTTGATAGTGTTGGTGGTGGACCATAGTTCTCATAGAAATCCACCTAGAAACTCCACTAGTCCATCTTTTTTTTTTTGACCATCCTTCACATTAGTAAGACCCTAGAGAGGCCATTCATCTGAAACATTCACAAATACCATCCTCTCTAAACTCTAGATTCGAAATCTGGCTTCACGAAGAATCAACACCAGATCTCATCCAGACCCAAATCCCCTTATCATAGTAGATGATCCAGAGAAGATTCTGTGGCAAGCTTCCGAAACTGGCAATTTAGCTATTGATAGGTCCATCCATAAAGCAAAATCATTACCTGAACATCTCACAGCTTTGCAGGATTCCCCCTTTGACTTAAAATCAACAAAAACACTTTTTAGAAGCAAGTCATAGAGTAAGATAGACTTTAACGATCTTGAGCCCCTAGATCTACCACAGAGTCCTAGTAGAGAAGCCTCGCCTACTACACCTCCCGACTTTCAGCTTTTCCATCACTTTGGCTCCTACCATCCCAGATCTGCTCAAAATAAAATCACTAGTCCAAGTACATCCGCCACACCCATCCAAACCACTACTATTCAAACCACCTCAGCGCATCCCACAAGCCCTCATTTTGTACATCATCCATTAGCTCCCGTTATGGCAGCCTGGTATGCACCTTTGGTGTTGCCACAACTTTTGGCTCCCTTACAAAATGACTATCAATCCAAAATCCCACACTTTACCGGAGTTGAGGCTACCACAGCTCAACAACATGTAGATAGGATTAGCGATGCCTTTGAATACATGGAAATAGAAGACGAGACCATCAGAATGAGGATGTTCTCCCAAAGCTTAGGTGGAGAACCCAAAAAATGGTTTAAAAGCCTCCAAACAGCATCCAAAATCTCCCAGAACTCTACCAAACCTTCATAGACAAGTGGGAAATCCGAAAGAACCCCATTCAAATCCTATCAGAGTATAACAATCTAAAATGGGAAAATGGGGAAAGTGTCTAGGGATATTGCACTAGGTTCAATAGTGTGTATAACGCCCTCCCACCTCACTTCAAACCCCCACTTGGCTCAGCCTTGGCAAAATTCCCCGAGGGCTTTGACCTAGACATGACTTATCAACTAAGAGACAAGGACCCCCCTACCTTAGAGGAAATGCAAAAAGTGGCTCTAAATGCAGAAGCCAACTTAGCCGAAAAGAGAGCTAGGATAAGAGCAGAAAAGGGAGTCACCCACCAGGACGAATTTTCGCCTTCGGTATTTTCCTTAGATCCTAGAATAGATGGCCTAGTCAAATCCATGACAAAGATGTGGGAAAAAATGAGTGAAAAAGCACCTCTTAAGGACAACCAGCCAAACCCTCAAAATCAGAACCAGAACTTTATAAGAGACCAGTCTCAAAATAAACCAAGGGGAAAAGACCAACAAATCAGCCCATCCTTCGGTGAGAATTATGTTGATGAGGATGATAAGGATACTGAACCCAATGATGAAAATAATTTGAACCTCATAGGTTCTAATAACGAGAGTGAGGTTTACCTCACAGCAGAAGAGCAAGAGTTCTTCTCTCCAAATCAGGACGAAACCAACTATGAAGATCCCGAAGATCTTTCCATAGATTTTTAGAATGCCATTATAGAAGCTCACAAGCAGTATAACCTTAGAAGCAAAAAAAACCAAGACAAATCCAAGAAGGGTAGCCCTGACACTGCTAAAACCCCTGATACCATCCTTAAAAAAGCCATGGATAGCAACAAGATCGTGGTGAAGAAAATTGACCAAAACAAAGATAAAGCTATTCAAACAAGTCTTGGCTCAGATGCTCCTAGTACCTCCACAAAGACCCCCAAGATGGCTGTGTCAAACAAAGTCCCGAACCAGAGTCAGCAAATTAAGAACATAGATAAAGTCATGTCCGAAAAAGCTGAAACAAATCTGTCCAAGCTACAAACTCCTTTTAGTTTCGAAGGGGAAATTTCCAAAATAAAAATAACTATACCCCTTACTGAGCTAATAACTATAGATAGGTATAGATCTCAAATCTTAAAAGTTTTTGATATAGGAAATGGGGCAGATACTTTAAATCTAACTGATGACAAACCCAAACTCTTATTCAGCCCCAAAATAGAAGGTGAATACCAAGAAGGAACTGTCTCTCATTTCTATGTGAGCTTGAACATACGGGACAAGATATTACATAATGCCATGTTAGATTCTGGTGCCTCCCATAACCTCACGCCTAAAGAAATCATGGAAAACCTAGGACTAGAGGTAACTCAACCTTACAAAAACCTGTACTCCTTTGACTCAAGTCAGTTCAAATGTTTAGGTCTAATAAATAACCTGTGTTTTGATTTAACACAACTACCAGCAAAAAACCTAGTCATGGACGTAGTAGTGGCCAATATCCCTCCTAAGTATGGAATGCTACTATCAAGGGCGTGGGCTGCCAAAATACAAGGTAACCTTCAAATGGATATGTCATTCGCTACCATCCCAGTTTTCAACCAGACTAGGATATTATACTGAGAAACTCACATGAAATACATGGTTAGCAACCGGGATAAGCCAAACAGCACTCCCATTTATTCCATTCATTCCAATTTAGATTCTTTTATCTTATACAATGAAAGTGATATAAACAAGCAGATAATAGAAAATGAAGAGGTTTTCAAACCATCAAAAGCACATTTCCCATTACTGGATAAAGAAATTGATGACCAAAGCTCCAAGAAACCTGAAAAACAACTTAGTATCATGTATGAAAAGGAAGCTCTTTGGAGTATAAGCTTTGACGGTTCTTGTGGAAAAACTGGTTTAGGGGACGACATCTGGATACACAATACTAATGAAGGTCATCCTTTCAGATTAGAATTCCAATGTACTAACAACATTGCAGAATATGAGGCCCTTCTCCTCAGTCTGCACATACTTAAGGACTTAGGCGCCAAGAAAGTATTAGCCCAGGGAGATTTATAACTTGTAATCAGGCAAATCAAAGGTGAATATTCAGCAAAAAACCCAAGACTAAGAGAATAGAGGAATGCAGCTTTAGATATCCTCAAAACCTTCAAGAAATATGAACTCACTTATATTCCTAGGGCTCAAAATATCCTAGCAAATGAGCTCACCTTCGCTGCAAGCAATGGCCAAATACCATGTCTAAGCGAGCAATACATTATTCAGGTCAAACATCGCCCTACATTACCAGATAATATTGATCATTGGAAAATATTCAAGGATGATGATCAAATTGATGATTTCTTACAATCTAAGAATGAATTTGAAGTAACCAAAACAGACTTAGAAAATGAAGAAGAGAAACCTGGCAAAAATCAAGATCAAGAGAAAAATATACCTTCTTGGGCAGATGTAAACTTGGTAAATCATTCATATGAAACTGAGACGGGAGAGGACATAGACCAAAGGGAAATTGAAGTCCTACATTGTGAAAATAACACCATACCCAGAGGGCTTGCACCTTTAGAAGAATTGTTTGATTTTAACGATGTGGCCAGAAAACCTAAAATGGAATCTACCGAGGTCGACATAGAAGAATATAACATAGGAAGCCCGAAAGAACCTAGAATGATAAAACTATCCAAAACCCTCCCTCCTCACATAAAGCAGAAGTACATCAAGTTGTTTAAAGAATTTAAAGATGTGTTCGCATGGGGATACCAATATTTGAAGTCATATGACACCAGCATCATCCAACATAAGATTCCCCTTAAAGAAAACCAGAAGCCTTTCAAATAGAGGTTAAGAAGAATAAACCCAGTCTTACTACCGTTGGTTGAAAAGGAAATCAAAAAGATGTATGATGCTGGGATAATAGTATCCCTCAGGTACTCTAAGTGGGTCTCAAATCTAGTATCAGTTAGGAAAAAGACTGGTGAAATCAGACTCTGTATCGATTTCCGAAATCTAAATAGAGCCTGTTTAAAGGACAACTATCCACTGCCTAAAATGGACCACATACTTCAAAAGGTAGTAGGTGCTAAAAGGATCTCATTACTTGATGGTTTTTCTGGTTATAACCAAGTGCTGGTTTACCCCATTGATCAACACAAAACAACTTTCACCACACCTTGGGGCACTTGTATGTACATTAAAATGCCCTTTGGATTGATGAATGTCGGTGCCACGTTCCAAAGAGCCATGGACATAGCCTTCTCAGAAGACATAGGTTATTTCATAGTTATATATCTTGACGATATTACGGTATATTCCAAATCAGATGAAGAACACCTAGTGCACTTAAGAAAGGTTTTTAACAAATGTAGAAAATATGGTTTATCCCTAAACCCCAAGAAAACACTTTTCGGTCTAGAAGAAGGAAAACTCCTAGGTCACATCATTTCGGAAGAGGGAATAAAAATAGACCCCTAGAGAATTGAAGGCATATTACAAATAAGCCACCCCAGAAACATAAAAGAGCTGCAATCCTTTATCGGAAAGATTAATTTCTTAAGAAGATTCATCCCAAATCTTGCCGAATTGCTGAGAGATATCACAAATATGTTGAAAAAAGAGGTCGGGGTTAAATGGACTACGGAAGCCAAAAAATATTTTGAACTAGTTAAAAAGGCCCTAACTGAAACACCAGTATTGAGAAGTCCTGATTTCACCAAATATTTTTACATTTTTTCATTTGCCTCAGAACATACAATAGCTGCTGTGTTGTTGCAAAAAAACGCAGCAGGGCAAGAGCAACCCATTGCCTTTTTCAGCAAATCTCTGAGAGATGCTCCCTTGAAATATAACATCATGGAAAAACAGGCATTCACGTTGGTAAAAGCACTGAAATATTTCCAAGTTTACATCTTTCATTCTCATATCATTGCTTTTGTTCCTAATACTGTCGTCAAAGACATACTAAACCAAGATCCCGATGGTAAAAGGGGAAAATGGACTGATATCATCTTAGAATATGACTTAGAAATCCGACCTACCAAACTAGTTAAAGGGCAAGGACTTGCAAGACTAATGGCTGAAACCAACCTCCAAGCTTTAGATATAAATTTTGTTGATACCTTAGAAGAACAGGAAGAATGCACAGCCCCTCATGTTGAACAAGTGTTTTTAAATTCACCTTGGTATGCAGATATTCTTTATGTATTATTTTATCTAAACGCTCCTCCAACTTTATCAAAGACAAAAGCAAGATTTCTTAAACAAAAGTCTTTAAAGTTTTTCATTATAGATGGTCTTCTGTATTGGAAAAACCCCGCTGGTATGCTGCTTAAATGTTTGCTCGAGTCTGATGCAGAGAAAATTATGCACGAAATGCATGAAGGGGAATGCGGAGGCCATATCTACTGGAAAAATGCAGCAAACAAAATCCTTAGAGCCTGTTATTATTGGCCTACCTTGTTTCCTGACACTCACAAAATAGTTATGACATGCCATAAGTGTCAAATTTTTGATGGCAAGAAAAAACTTTTACATTTGCCCTTACACCCCATCATAGTCGAAGGACCCTTCTAGCAATGGGGTCTAGATTTTATTGGGGAGATTCACCCTTCCTCATCCGCTCAACATAAGTGGATCCTTACAGCGACTGATTAATTTACCAAATGGATAGAAGCCATACCTTCCAGGAACGCCACCGATTCAGTCATCATCAAGTTCCTAGAAACCAATATCCTATCTAGATTTGGCTGTCCTAGAAAGATCATTACTGATAACACTGCTGCCTTCTCCTCCAAAATAATGGTTGACTTCTGTTACAAATATCACATTTCATTAGGACATTCCACAACTTATTACCCTCAAGGTAATGGTTTAGCTGAGTCCTCTAACAAAAGCCTAGTCAACATCATCAAGAAACTTCTGGAACAAAATCAAAAGGCATGGCATGGAAAACTAGTACACGCACTATGGGCTGATAGACTGACCACCAAAAAATCTATAGGTATGTCTCCCTACCAACTAGTTTATGGCATAGATGTCATTTTCCCAACATCTTTAGGGGTTCCAGTAATGAATCTATTGTAGGAAGTTCAAATAGAAGAAAATGACTGTTAAACACCATGTTAAGCACACACATGGTGTATGAGGAAGATGAATACACACAAGAGACTCAACACACAATGAAAGATAAGCGTGAGGCTTTCTTATTTTTTCCATTATACATGATGTACATTTATAATACAATGGTGTGACTCTTGGTTTCACATTCCAAGGTCACTTGGACTCCATTGTGACTTTTCACATTCCACACCTACCCATGGAGGATTAGGTGTTCCAACATCCCCCCTTAATCCGAAGGGGTATGTGTGAGTCCAAGAAGAGAGTTGTAATATAAATCTGCAAAGTATACATGGCAACACTTGGGCTGAATCAACTCTCTGAAATTTTGGAAAGAAGAGGTGGTTTAAGGATGACCACCAACACTGGAACGCAAAACTTGTTGCAGTTCCCGGAACTCTTCCAAAACTGGCATGAAGTTGAAAGCTTCTACTAGAGGAATTGTCCCTCATAAAAAAGGGAGACCTTCAACCTAAAAGAAGGGGGGTCTACTACTTGTGATGGTTTTCAGATTACCAACAACTCTGGAATGCTTGAAGCATTTCCTGGAACTCAACCAAAGCTGGCAAGAAGCTGAAGGCTTCTGCTAGAGGAAGTGTTCCTCATATATGAAAGGGAGACCTTCAACCTAAAAGAAGGGAGGTCTACTACCTGTGATGGTTTTAGGTTATCCACCAACCAAAGATTATGGTTTAAGGTTTTCCACCAACTGAAGGCATGCTCATGGGCATCCATGTCTCTGGCTACATCTCTGAATGACGAATTGTGGCTCAGGCTCGCTTGAACTACTGTGTCTCTAGCTACAACTCTGAACATAGAATGAGAGATTGTGGCTCAGGCTCACTTGATCTGACGTTGAAGCTTGTACATGACCACCATTTTTCCCCCTGTCAGGGACAAGGTGAGATGATGGCAAAAACTCAACTGCAAGTTTGCTCAATATCTGAGAACAAGTTCTGACATGTGTCTTAAACATCTTCTTGGCTGCTGATGCCCATTTCGAAGAAGCGATCCATCCAAGATGAATCTTTGTTCTTGCGGGAGGCTTGTTTATGAAGCATCTGTGTGAAGAATGGGTGTGCCAACCACAGTGCTTGCATGGATGAAGATAAAAACAGTGATCTTTCATATGGCCAACTCGATTACAGTGTTGGCATTTTACAATCTGTTGTTGTTTTTGTGGAGCAGGATATGGAACAGCTGCAGGTGAACTGTCATACAGGAATCCAACACTCTGAAATTTGATGGGCTTGGTGTAGTCTGGAATATGAAAGGACACATCCTTGTCATATCCAAGACCATTTCGGTGCTTGTTGTGGACAAGCTCTTCCCAAGGTCTGATGATGGGCTTGAGAAGTGAAGGCTGAGCTGTTGCATCTACATGAAAATCTGCTCTTGTGCAAGGAACTGAATGGGAATCAACTTCAACTTTACTGACTTGCTGCTGATGGGAGTCCTTCTCAATCTTCTGAATAGAAACAGGTTCAGAATGGTGACTCTTTTGCTGAAGTTCATCTTGTTGAAGCTGAGATTCCAACTGCAAAAACTCAATCTTTTCTTGTGCATCTTGCAAACAACTTTGAATATTACAAAGAGCATCCTTGCTCATTTTTACCATATCATGAACATTTGAATGAATGAGGTTATTCAACAACTTTAATGCCTCATTGATTTTAGCCATTTTTAACAACTTAGGCTCAAAATAAAGGGTGTCGGCTTCAACCGAAAATGCACCCGTTTACAATATGACTCAACTTCCTTTCAAAAATACAAATGACTTATAGAAATGTCAAAGTACAAAGTGTGCTCCTCAAATGATGGAGGACAGTCAACAATGAGTTACATCAACAACTCAAATTTACTCATTGCAACTATGAAGAAGATGCAAATACAATGTCAATATCTCTGCAAAAATATTTTGTAAATGTGCAGCTGAAAACACTTGTGCAATGAGCCTTTATGGCAGCTGATTTTTCCTTCAAAGAGTTGTTTTGCATCAATAACAACTCATCTTCAAATGTCAATTTCTTCAGAAAATCATCCTTATGCCACAAATCACACAATGTCAAATTCACTTTTCTCTAAGTATAGTCCATGCCATTTCTTCAATTTCTTCAATTGCTGCTTTATACTCTCTCTTTGCTATATGCTTCCTCTTTTCCTCTCTCTCTGCTCTCTCTTTTTTTTTTTCTTTTTTTAAAAATTAATTAAAAAAATAGATTAATGGGAATAATTAAAAATGGAGGGGAATTTAAAAAGGTTGAATTTAAAAAACAATTGTGGGGGGTATTATATGGGGGCGGGTTAGGGATATTAAAAGGGGGCGTGGAGATATTAAAAACAAAAAGGCTAAATTTTAAAAAGTGTGGTGGTATTTTAGAGCCAAAATGGAGGGGCGGTATTGCACGGAGGGCCGAGAGAGTTTGCAGGCATAGTAAGGGAGGCCGTGAGGCCGCAACAAGCCGTGAGAGGGGGCGGAGCTTGAGGCCACGGGTTTACTACGCAGATAGGGTGGCTGGGGAGTGATGAGAGGGGGCTGGGTTGAGAGAGCCGGCGTGATGTGGGGAACAGTAGAGGGGTGGGAGAGTGTTAGGGAGCAGCGATAGGGGGCGTTGATGTAGAGAGCATGCGGGTGAGAGTGGGCTACGTGAGGGGGTGGGCGAGAGGTGAGAGTGTATTGTGTTGAGAGGGGGTGGAGTATACGCAGAGAGGCGAGGAGTGACAGGTTAGGAGCAGGCTGAGCGGATAAGAGAGTAGCAGGGTCGGTTAACGCAGAGTGTGTGCGGCCGGTGCGTTGGGTGGGAAATGGAATAGGGGCGAGTTGTAAATTTTTATTTATATATATATATATATATATTTTATATGTTTTATTTTTATTTTTAAAACAACAGAGAGGAAAGTAGGAGAAATGAATTCTCAGAGACAGCAGAATTTTTCTGGAGATTATAGTAGTAAAAAATCCAGCAGCAGAAAATGCAGATATGATGAAATTTTTAGTAGAAAAACTCAGAATTCTTTCTAGGAAAAACCCATAATTTTCCAGAAACTCATTTTAAACACATTTCCAGCAGCTCCAAAATGGTGCAGAAATTAAAATGCATAAATTGCAGAATGATGTGCAGTGAGAAAACTTGTAGAATTCTCCTCAAATGCTGCTCTTCTTCAAAATCAATGCCTGAATGCTGCCAATTTCTGAATGTTTCTTTTCTCAAAAAAAATTGCTAAATGCGGAAAAAATACTGCTGCAGAAACTCTCTAGATGCTGCAAAAATGCCAAGAATTTTTGCAGATATGCATAGGCCATAAACACAAATGGCTCACTCAAGGTTGAGCTGGTTATGGACGTATCAACTCTGATACCATGTTAAACACCATGTTAAGCACACACATGGTGTATGAGGAAGATGAATACACACAAGAGACTCAACACACAATGAAAGATAAGCGCGAGGCTTTCTTATTTTTTCCATTATACATGATGTACATTTATAATACAATGGTGTGACTCTTGGTTTCACATTCCAAGGTCACTTGGACTCCATTGTGACTTTTCACATTCCACACCTACCCATGGAGGATTAGGTGTTCCAACAATGACATGCAAAGGAGGGTAAATCAAACTATCCATTTACAGCAAACAAGAGAAGAAGTTTACCAAAAGGCTCAATTAGCCCAAGACAAAATAAAACAGAGTTTTGATAGAAGGACTAAGGAAAATGATTTTCAGATTGGGGACAAAGTGTTAAAATGGGATTCTAGAAGGGAAGACAAAGGTAAACATGGTAAGTTTGAAAAATTATGGAAGGGGCCTTTCATCATCAGCTCAGTTAGCGGAAACAATGCCTTTTTCCTGTAAGAACTTGATGGGACTGAAACTTTTGGAGGTCGTGTGAATGGAAGGAAATTAAAGAATTCTTTTTGTCAAGAGCTCCAATTTTAACACATTTTCAATCATTGTATATACCACTGTTTGAAAAATAGATAAAAAAAGAAAATTCAAAAAAACAATAGAAAAATAGAAAAAGAGGGCGGTTTGAAAAATAGAAAGAAGGCCCCATTTTCAAAAAATAGTCATTCAGAAAGCGTGCAAGTCTAAATTTTAAATTTATTTGCTGATAAGTTAGTGAGTGGAAAATATGGTCAACATGGTGTAAGCTTGATTTATCAAAGAGAGTAGATTAGGAAAAGATACTGGTTCCACATGCTCAAAACAGAACCAAAGAGGGAAGCGAGGATGAAAAACAAATTATGCATCCTAGCCCCGTTTTTCTAGATTTCATTTTTTGCAAAATAATATTTGTGTGCAGCTTGTCTTTCGTGCCGCAAGTACATGACAAATTAGATTGTCTAACCCTGATTTAATCATTTTTAAATTTCATGTTTTAGATTAGAGAACAAAATCCTATCAAACAGCTTAACCTTGACAGTTGATCTAGCATAGGTAGAGTAATGAAGGAGTTCATCAACTTAATCTGAACTCCCGACAAAGATAAGTGTAGAACTAGATAGGTTCATTTATATATATATATATATTGTCAAAGGGTTTCCAGTCCAAATGAACCCAAAGGAAGAAAAAATGTTAGGAAAGATAGTGGGGTAGGTAGAAATATCATTGATGCTAATCATGTTGTCAATTTTTAGAAATAGCATCAAGGAAGAATGAAATTTGCACCAATGGATAAGGCACTGGTCTTCATAAGCCAAAGATATGAAAATTCTAGACACCTCCTGAAAAGGAGCTGCCCTCCCCAAATGGAGCCACTGTTAGTCATCAGTATTTTTCACTTGTTGGTGATGACTAGTTGTAACAGCCAAGTTTTCTAGCAGCTGATCTAAAAAATTTTCAAGTTTGCCACCTGGAAAACACCCACAAACATTTTTTTGCCCTCCTACCTTTTCAATCCACCCATGACGAGATGAAAGCTCATTATCAAGCCCCATCTAGCCTCAGCCATACTAGCTTGTCCATCAGCTCCAAAGAAGACAATCCAAATCTGTCCAAAGAAGTCTCCTCTAAGTTAGGTAGTGGCGCTTTAGGAATTTCTCCCTTGGAAAACTATCCTAAAGTCAAAGAACCTCTATCTGGTATAGACCAATCATAACATACCTTCCCATTCTGCAAATAAAGTTGGTTACAACCTTAAGTCGCGCCACTAACAAGCCCTAAAGTCTCAGCAATCCACATGCCCTAGGTCAAACTGATATTAGGTGGTTTTATAGTGTTTCCATGGATCCTTCAAGAGCAGAAGTGTACCAGCATCCTAGAAGAAAGTATTTGGCTCAAAATGAGAAGACAACTGCTTCTCATGTGATTTTGAGCCTGGAATGCATCTACACAGCAGAGAGTTGTTTCATTAAGCTCCTGCGATCACAGTCAAAGGTTAGTAAAGCATAAATGACAAGGAATTTTTTGCAGATACTAGCCAAATTGATTGTGATGTCTAAAGAGATACAAAAGTATTTGAAAAGAGGGATTACTTGTCTCAGAAAACTACCCATCATGACTTATTATCAATTTTCCATCTTCATTCACTCAAGCATGAATAGGTAGTGAAAGGAAAGGTAACACTGTTTGGAGAAGCTGATGAAATGGCATCACTGAGAAAAACCTCCTTCATTTTCTAAGCAGAGGGTTGAAGACTGAGAAAACCTCCTTCATTTTATAAGCAGAGGGTTAAAGACTGAGAAAACCTCCTTCATTTTATAAGCAGAGGGTTAAGGGCACTGTGATAAGCACCTCCTTCATCTATAAGCAAAGGGCCAGGGACAATGATTGATTTTAAGTTTTTTCACTGACTGAGAGACAAATTTTAGGTACAGTGGAAGAAAATTGAAGGTATCTGAATAAAAATGATGTTAAAGGCAGAGACAAAGTAGTAATGCTTTTAAAATTTGTTAGCATCAGTTTCACTGTTATTGAATTACTATGTGAAGCTAATGGGTTTATTATCAGTGAAGAAATATTGTTAAGCAGATGGATAAAGGATTCAAACAAACTTGGTCTCAAACTGACTTCTTGTTACACTAAAAACTGTCATCCTAACATTTTACTATGAGTATGAGCTCATTATTACTCATACTTCCTCCTTTTGCAAGTCTAACATATCAGCTCCTCATGTCAAGCTTTCAAAATCAGAGAAAAGTTCCTAAAAATCCCCTAAACATTGGTATCGCACTTTCTCTATTCGTTACCTGCGGTCCCGCACCTAAAGTTCAGCTTGCCTGCGGAACCATATCGCACGTTCTTTGTGTTATGGGTGCGGACCTCTGTAAAACTCAAAAAGGCGAGAAAGTAAAGATAAAAAGTGGATTTCAGATGAATTCTAGAAGATTCTAGATGGGAATTTTCGGGAATGGATACGCTTTGAGAAGGTTCATGCATCCCTCACTTGATGGATCTAACCCCTTGATGTAAGGAGCTAACCCCTTTGAAGGAGGATTCTATCCCTTCATATTTGGAACAGAAAACCTCCTCTTTTCCACTATAAAAAGAGGCCTTGGGTAGCCTCAAAGGGAGTTCAAGCTTAAGATATTTGAAGTTAAATGCTGTTGAGATTTAGACTCAGTTAACTAACACTTTCTGTGAGGTTAAATCACTCATCTCTATCTGTCTTGGTTCAAAGAGTGCAATGCTTGTCAAATTAGAAGAGATTCTTGCTTCGGACCCCGAGAGGACCTGCACAACATCAAGGAACAGGTTGTAAAGGTTTTCTTTATTTGAAGTTAATACAAATATGCTCATTTATCTCATTAAACTATCTATTCATGGTTTATTTCATAAATTCCTTGATCATTATGATGAGTATGGTTTATAATAATGTCTATACAGGTGATGTGTAATCTTTTTGCTTGTTTGTGACTGCAGATTCACGAGGAACGTTCTTTCAAGTGCACGGGAAGGACTTCAACGAGATCAAGCAAGCGCTGGACATAAGGTAGGCCTTACACCTATATAGTATTTTTATGAATCTTGTATGCTTAGAGAGAGATTAGTATAATTGGTTGTTTGTTGCTAGTTACTTTTAGTACTAGAGAGATCGGTCTTGTCCGCAAGACGGATTAATCTACACAACAAAATGGCGACTCCGCTGGGGAAAGAACTTGTTGTTTTTTGTTCTCTTTTATTTTTGATTTGAGGAAACATTTTTTCCTAGTTTTTGATTGATACATATCTGTCTGGGTAATTTAGATTTTCCCTGTTTTTGAAAATTTAGAAATATTTTAAGTTTTTCTATAATTTTTCCTAGGACCGCACTCTGGTTTACTTTGACAGTGCGGGTAGGTTCGCACTTTCTGTAAAGAATACAGTGCGGGACCGCACCTGTCAATACTGGTTACCTGCGGACCCTGTTAAAATTTTAGAAAATCTCTAGATTTCTTTTTCTAGTTTATTTTTAGATCTTTGGTTTCTGCCCAGACTAATTATTGTTTCTATCAAGAATTTTTTGTGAATGAACTCCAACAGTGTTGATGTTTTGATGATTTTCTAGAAGATTTTGCAGTTTGGATTGTTTTTCCGCTAGGTCTTTGTAGCGATTCAAACTTTTGACAATTTGCAGTATCTTAGATTACATTGATCTCTTTTTGTCTTTTGAATCCAACCTGATTGTGAAAACATCCTATATTGAGAAATTGAGCCTTTTTGTTTCTTTGCAAATCTTCGAAAAACTTGGTTTAAAGTTTTGAATTTCATTTTTATAAAAAACATATTTTGAGTGTTTTTGATCTGTTTGTTATTCTTAACGAATAGATTCTTAGTTTGCTGAACAACTAAGGAAAACATTCTTTTAAAAAAAAAATATTAAAAGCTTTTACTCAATTTAGATTTTAGATCTCAAGATTAGATTTTGTAGTTTTGAGTAGTTTTAATTTTTGTAGCTTTCTTTCAAAGGAAAATTGTTTTGTAGCTTCTAGTTTGGAAAGGAAAAGGATTTTTCTTATGAGCTTTGATCATTTATCTTATTATTGAAAAGACAAAGTAGTTTTTTTCAATTATTTTTCATGTTTAAAGAAGGAATTAAAGGATTGCATTCTCCAACTCTTTCTTTAGATAGAAAGTTCATTGAAAGAAAAAGAATTGATTATCATTCTAGGTGCATTTTAGTGTTTTTTGGAAGTCGAGTCTTCACATCATACAAAGTTTCATTTCCGCACCCATTGACTTAAGAAACAACTCCTAAAAGTAACACTTAATTAAAATTCATCTAGTAATCTTGTTATTTCTAGGGCTCTTATCACCAACATAGCTTAGGCTAGTATCTTGGAGTAGGGAGTAATTAACTCTCCAAGATAGCTAAAACAAACAAGTAGACGAATCTTGCGGTAGGAAGAATTCCAATTGTTGCATGTATGCTCTGGGAAGCTCCTCTTAAAGGAGTTAAGCACGAGATCATATCTGAACCAGTGAGGTAATCAATCCTTCCTCATTGGGAACGATAGAAGATATACACGTATTAAAAATGACAAACCTCGGATAGACCATTGTCGAGGAGCCTGGGGTCACTTGTCGGTAAACCTTGGATTATTTCAAGGAGCCTTCAAGGGGATTGAGCTTTGTTACTCTGCCCTTGCGTGTGTGTCGGATCGTAGACTGTTCCCCCAAGTATATTTGTTTCAGTTGGTAACCTTAGTGGCCATAATCTTTAGGATTCTTTCCTAAGGTGACGGTGGAGGGAAGATCCCAATGTACCTGGAACAGACGTTGGCTAGACTCACTTGGACTCTCCGGAGGGTTATCTTCACTCGAGATGGTATAGTGGGGAAACTTGCACCGATCTGTTTCATTAAGCAGGTTGGCGGGGTAACTGTTCCAACCGCCCTTTTCGTGTTAAAATTCTACTAAGTTGGATTTCATCACCAACTAGTGTTTTTAGTACGAAAAGTTACCTGTTTGTGTGTGGTTTGAACTCTTAGATTTTTTAAGCGAATGATTCAATTGTTTGTTTCTTAGAGACTTTAGGTGTTTTCATTGAAATTTTTCTTTGTTTGCGTGTGGTTAGATAATTTTTAATCGTGGCGGAATTGCCGAGACAATCCTGGAGAATACAAGGGAAACCCCCTCAATATTCACCAAGTCAACTTGAAGGGCTTCGTGCTCTGGTAGCATCCAGTAGTAGTAGAATTAGATCAACAGAAATTGGAAGTTCATCTATAGTTATACATCCTGATCATCAAATACCTACAACAGAATACATTCAAGAACCGATTTTAGTTTCTGAAGTTACTGAAAGTATTTCTCCTTCTGGTGAATTATCTGATGAACCTGAAATCTCTGAACCTGAAACTGAATCTTCTGTTTTGGAAACATCCTCGGGATTTATTACACCAACTTCTAGCGATCCAGGTTCACCTAGGGTAAGAAATATCATTACAGACAATCTTCCCTCTGGAATTATTTCTATTGAAGAACTTACTAATCCAGACGAAGACATATCTCTTCCCGACTCCCCTCAATCGTTAAATCTTAGGGAGCGTGAATCTATTTTCTACAGCCCCATTCGAACTAATCCTTGGTATCTCTCTTTAACAAATTTTTTAGAGAATCCGGGTCTTGCTTTTTATCCACCTTGAATTCCATTTCATCCTACACCCAGAGGTTATTATCTGTCATCTTTTATGGCTGGAGAGTCATCCATGTTTTCTCAAACGCCGGAATCATTTTTACATGGTGGTCCTTCTGTTCCTTCGGGATATCAGTCTTTGTCTGGTACTTTCTCGGGAGTAACTCCTCAACCCATCGAAAACGTGCTATCATCTGGTCTTTATGGACTTAAAATTGAAACGTCTAATGCAGAACAAATTTTTATGATGTCTGGTAATATTCCAAATCCTCAAACTCAAGGCAGTCAGTTTCCTTCTGGGGGGCAACCTCAGGGAACTCAGTTACCGCCTGGGGGGCAACCTCAGGGTAGTCAGTTACTGCCTGGGGGGCAACCTCAAGGTAGTCAGTTACCACCCGGGGCACAACCTCAAGGTAGCTTTTTCCCAAGACAAACTGTGGAATCATATTATTTTGGGGGGCAACCCTAAGGACAGTACATTCCTCAAGGTCAACCCCAAACTAAATATGCTCCTCAGGGTCCTTATCAACCTCAGCCTCAGTACGCGCCTTAGGGTTATCAACCTCAAGGGCAGTACCCAATTCAAGGTTACCAACAGCCTTCTGGTCAACCATCTGTTCAAGGAGTCAGAAATTTACCTCTTAATTATCAACCCTACGTTCAACCAGGTTATGGTCCTTATGTTCAACCTTCTACGGGACAATACCCCAGAATGATGGTGTGGGATCCGTCCCAATATCAACAACCTTTATAGCCTAATGTGCAGTCGCCTTATCAACCTGGCCAGCCATTGGTTTCTGGTTCAACCCAGCAACCTGTTCAGCTAGCTATTCAAACTCTTGCACCTAGTTCAGTTAAGCAGACTGGGCCTAGTACACCTCAGACTCCGCCTCAAACTACTACAACTGCTGCAACGTCTGTTCATCCTGTCACACCTGTTTCTGGAGTATCTGTAGCCCTGAGTTCGACTACCCCTGTATCCGTGCAAATCCCTCAAGTCTCTGTACCTCAGTCAGGACCTTCAGTTCAGACTTTGGTTCAGATACCTATAGGAAAAACAGGTACAAGTACAGTTGTTACAATTCAACCTCAATTTACGTATCAACCATACCAGGGACAACCGCAATTCGGTCCCTATGTACAGAATTTAAGCTATCAGTATCAACCGTACCCCGGTTATACTTATCAACAACCTCAGTATGGTCCGGTTCATCTTGGTTTTCCGGGAGGTTACACAATACCTAATGCAAATCCGATTCCTAGTTATCCTGGGTATCCGCCTCCTGGATCTGCTTTGGCTTCTCAAGGTTTTCGTGACCCTAACCGTCAATTACCGTTTATCGCAACTTTGGACTTACCTGATTTGACGCGCCTTACAAATGATCCCATTTTTTATTATCAAAACTGGCCGCCAATGCCTCATAAGTTGCCCAGTGATATACCAAAATTCGAAGGTAAGTCAGGAGAGGATCCATCGAATCATGTTATGACTTATCACCTTTGGTGTGCATCTAATTCAATCATTGATGATTCGATTCGCTTACGTCTTTTCCAAAGAACCCTTATAGGTCTTGCTGCCAAATGGTACATTGAGTTACCACACAACTCGTTTCATAATTTCAGTCAGTTAGCAACTGCTTTCTTGACTCATTTTCAGTTGCCTGTCAGATACGACAACGTCACAGAATTATTAACTTCGCTAAAACAATCTACGTCCACGTATATTTCTGATCATATTCATGAATGGCGACGTAGAAGATGTTTGGTGAAAGTTTATATTCCGGATCAAATTTTGGCAGAATGGTTTGTTAAATCATTGTTGCCCAAGATCACTGAAGATGTAGCTAAGGCTGGTGTTGTTACTGAGGAGCAAGTAATTGCTCAATCTCAGTACCTTGACCTCGTTTATACACAGTCAGGTACTCTACATGAAAAAATCCTAGACCTTCCAAAACAAGGTCAAATAGTTGCAGCTCCTTCAGGGTCTCATGCCGCTGACGGTATGATTGGTACAATTAATTCTAAAAGAAAGAAGAAATCTTCAAAGAATTGTTCTCCAATTATAACTTTACCTGATTCCCCGAAAGGAGAATCTTCTTTCGAAGTTTCTGCCGACATTCATGTCATTGAAACATCTACGAAAAAATCAAAATCCAGTGGTAAAAGGAAGGGGAGGAATAAAAACAAAAATAATTCGAAAGAGAAAAATGATAAAGATGAATCCAATGACGAAAAGTGTAAACCTCACTATCCTTGTTTCATTTGTGAGCAAGATCATTTCACGAAAGAATGTCCATATCGAGACGAAGTTACGAAATTCATTAAAGGATCGCAACAACCTGCTGTCTTGAAGGATCCTTTTCCAATTCAAGATAGTAAAATGCTTGGTTCTTCCTCGACTACTTTAGAAGAGCCTATTATGATGATGTCTCATGTAACGATTGCGACGCGATCACAAGATTATGGTTCTAAGAATCCTGTTGATGGCAAAGAAGAAAAATCTTCTAATGCAAATACATCAAATACACCTCCTCCTATTTCCGGTCCGCTACAGATCGAGAAGAAAAATCCAGACTTAATAATCAAACCGCCTGCTAAAGGTGTTCTTCATAAATCAGCTTTCAATCCACATGCGAGAGCTGCTCAGAATTACAACATTGTTGAAGACTTAGCCGTTTCTCCTTCAGCAATGTCGGCTTTGGAAGTGCTGCAATCGTGTCCAGCACAACGTAAATTATTATTGTCTGCTATAGGAGGTGTCGATGTTCAGGATTCTAACCTTATAATCTTCGATTTAGAAAATAGTACACCTCGCCTACCTCATCAAATGGCTTTCCATATTCCAGTGTTAGTAAAAAACAGACCAATCTTTCATACTGTGATTGATGAGGGAGCTTCAATGTGTATTATGTCGATTCAGTGTTGGAAATCACTTGGATCTCCTACACTTAACCAATCCCCGACAATTCTAAAGGCTTTTGATGGTCGAGGTTTTCAACCTTTTGGTATTTTGCAGGATTTACCCATAGGGGTCGAAGGTAAAATCGTTAATCTAGATGTGGAAGTGGTTGATGCCCCTCTAGATTACAACCTTCTTCTGGGTCGTAGTTGGTCCTATGCTATGACTGCTGTTGTCTTTTCGGTCTTCTGACTCATAAAATTTCCATATCAAGGAAAGATCGTGACAATAGATCAGTTAACTTATTTCTCGTCCGACCCAGCCTCTACAGAAACAATCCAGCATGTTGGTAAAACAGCTATCCCTTATAAGGATGTTGGAGTAGGTTTGATTAAAGATTCTGGTTTACTAGGAACTTTTTCCTTTCCTCCTCCTAACGTATCGCCTTCTACTGCAAGTATTCACATGATTTCATCAGACACTGTTATGTTTGATGATCCTTGGATTATACCTTCAGAATCCGAGATAGATTCATTTGATGGTGTGATGCCTTTGAGTCCATTTGAAATTGCGTACCAGGCTGTACAGTCTTTTTCCGACCCCTTTTTAACCAAAGTTGATCCAATGAATGGGATCCAAGAGGAATCACTTTCTATATCTAGTTCAGTTACAACGACATTTCCTGAACTTGTTCATACAGATGAGCGAATTCGTGAGTTTTTTTCTGTTGATGATTTACCATGGGAAGATCTACATCATCGATCTTCATTTTTACCTGAATTAGATCATTTTGAAGATGATTTCGCTTCAATTTTTACTGCTGAATATGCCAAGGAACCTCAGAATCCATTGCAAAATCTTGATTCTGAGTTAAATTTGGAAAATATATCTAGAACGGTTCCAATTGACATTTCAGTAAAACCAGGAATAATTGAAAACATTCATATAGGTGCTTGTTGTACAGATGAAGAAATTCAGACTTATAAAGCCCTATTTCAAGAATTTCGTGACGTGTTTGCCTGGTCTTATGAAGAAATGCCAGGAATTGATCCATCGATCATTGTTCATGAAATTAAGACTTACCCGGATGCTAAACCTGTTCGTCAACGATTACGTCAAATTCATCCTAGAAAAGCTGCTGCTATAAAAGCTGAAGTTGAAAAATTACTTCGAGCATGATTCATTTATCCAATTCCCTTAACGGATTGGGTATCGAATATTGTTCCTGTGACTTAAAAACAAGGAACGATAAGAGTATGTATCGATTATAGGGATATTAATCGAGCGTGTCCAAAAGATAATTATCCAACTCCCTATATCGATCAAATAATTGATGATTGTGCTGGCAGTGAATTGTTTTCCTTCATAGATGGCTTTTCCGGCTACAATCAAATAAACATACTCCCTGCTGATCAACCCAAAATAGCTTTTATTTGTCCATGGGGAACGTTTGCTTATTGTAAACTACCTTTTGGACTAAAGAACGCTGGAGAAACTTTTCAACGGGCTATGTCTTATGCATTTCATGACATTAAGCACATTGTCCAGCCATATCTCGATGATTTACCTGCTCATTCATTACGTAGGGCCGACCATCCCACTCATTTACGAGCAATTTTTATGAGATGTAGGCATTATCGGATAAGGCTGAATCCACATAAATGTGTTTTTTGCGTAGAATCGGGTCGATTACTGGGATTTGTTGTCTCGAAAGCAGGCATTCGCGTCGATCCATCGAAGGTCGAAGCCATTGTTAAATTGCCTCCTCCTTCGACTTTGCGCCAACTCCAAAGTTTGCAGGGGAAAGCAAACTTTTTACGTAGGTTTATATCTAACTATGCCGAGCTTACAAAGGGTTTTACCCGGTTGTTGAAACAGAACATTCCGTTCTTTTGGGATGAAATCGTTGATCGATCTTTTGATGCACTTAAACACGCATTGACCCATGCACCGTTATTGCATCCTCCCAACTACAACCAAGATTACATTTTGTACCTCGTTGCTTCTCATTCCACCATTGGGATGGTACTAGTTCAGGAAGATGAATCTCACAATGAACATGTGATTTATTATCTTAGTCGGAATCTGCATCCGACTGAAATCAAATACACACATGTGGAGAAATTGGCCTTGGCAGCTGTTCAAGCTGTCCAACGTTTTAGACATTACATCTTGTTACGTAAAACCACAGTAATTTCTAATTGCAACCCTATGATGTATATTTTGACCAAACAATTGCTAGGAGGCAAATATTCCAAATGGATAGTTATCCTGCAGGAATTTGACTTGGAATTTGAGAAATCCAAGGGAAAGAAATCTTTGGTATTTGCGGAACTGATGTGCGATTTCCCCTCTACTGATACTGAAACAGTGGCAAAAGAGTCCATTGCGGACGAATCTTTGTTTCTTATCAGTACACTTGATCCATGGTATGGGGATATTATTGTTTATCTCCAAACCCAATCTTTTCGGCCTGACATTTCACGAACTCAGCGACGGAAAATACGCTTCCAATCCCAACAGTATAATATCATTGGTGATACACTTTATCGACGTGGAGCGGATTCTGTTTTCCGACGTTGTATAACTCATGAAGAAGCTGAAAAGGTGTTAAATGACTGCCATTCTGGAGCATGTGGCGGTCATATGTCTGGGTATGCCACAGCCCAAAAGATATTGCGTGCAGGTTATTTCTGGCCAACGTTGTTCAAAGATTGCATTTATGCGGTTCGGAAATGCCACAACTGTCAAATTTTTGATCGGAAAATGCACGCGCCACCCGCTCCTCTTCACCCTATAATTGCTGTTGGTCCTTTCGCAAAATGGGGTATCGATTTTATCACATGTAACCCTCACTCGGCCGGGGGGCATGCCTATATTATTCTCGTAGTAGATTATTTTACAAAATGGGCCGAGGCGATGCCTACATATTCAGCTGACGGCAAGACTGCTGCAACATTCGTATTTAATCACATAATTGCTAGGTTTGGTGTTCCTCAAGCTATTATTACGGATCATGGAAGTCATTTTCGGAATGTCATGATGACTGAACTGACAGACCAGCTTGGCTTGCGCCACGATAGTTCCACTCTGTATTATCTGCAAGCCAATGGTCTAGTTGAAGCCATTAACAAAGTTTTAGTCACCATGATTAAACGAATCATTGGTATTCACAAGACGAATTGGCATTCCATGTTATTTTCAGCACTTTGGGCATATCGAACCTCAGTCAAAACATCAACGGGTTTCACTCCTTTTCAACTGGTTTACGGTTTGGAAGCTGTGTTGCCGATTGAATGCGAAATACCGTCACTAAAATTAGTCGTAGAATTACTTCCAGCTACGTCTGAAGAGGAGAAACGTTTCTTGTACTTAGCCCAATTAGATGAGAATCGATGAAATGCTGCAATAGCAAACGAGGCTCATGTTAAAAGGATAAAAGCTCAGTATGATAGAAGTGTGACCCCTCGAATTTTTTCAGAAGGAGACCTAGTTTTACTTTATGATCAAGCTAACGACAAGCTAGGAGCTGGGAAATTCGTGCCTATGTGGCATGGTCCTTACATTGTTAAACGAAAGTTAGCAAAAGGGGCCTACGAGTTGATAGATTTTGACGGTGTCCCTTTAGATAAACCCGGAAATGGGCTTTATCTAAAGCGATATTATGCTTAAATGAGGTGTGGAGATTTTTGTTAGTTTAGATTTCTTTACTGCTGGTGTGTTTTAGATTAGAAAAGTGTGCCTAGTTTAGAGAGTGTGTTTTTGTCACTATTCCTGCTTATCTGAGTTTTACTCTTGATATTGCAGATGTCGACGTCTCTTCAAACCTACATTGGTTTTGCTAATGGTGCTTGTCGTAGTACACAGAACATTTCTTCCGCAGCTTGGGTTATCTATTCACCCTCTGACGAGTTAGTATCCATGCATGGGGTAAGCCTTGGTCAAACAACAAATAACATTGCTGAGTATAGTGCAGTGATTGAGTTATTGTCTGAATCAATATCATTTGGAATTCGGAGTTTGATTGTAAGGTTGGATTCTGAACTTGTTGTATTACAGCTTAACAGGGTTTATACCATTAGGAATCCAGTGTTATTACGATTGTTTTTGAGAGTTCGTCTCTTGGAACATGAATTTGATTATATTGAATATCAGCATATTCCAAGACATTTAAATACATTAGCAGATTCAATTGCTTCTAGTATGATAAATAGACATTTGCAATAATCAAAAGCAGTAAAACAAGCAACATTCACATATGTACACAGATAGCCGTCAAAATAGTGATATATCATAGTATAGGAGTGTTTTCAAAAAATATACATCGTCTTCGATCATAGGTTGAAAACACCTTATGATCGGCAAAAATGATAATACAAAAGTCAAAAATATGAGTCTACACGATCATCCCATCACTGATGGTGATCACGATAAGAAACCACTGCCTGAGCTACCCTGCATAGGAACCTCTTGAAAGGTCCTGGAACTCCAATCACATATCTCTGCAACCTGAGAGGAATGTCATCTATGCTCATCTCTGGAATATCTAGAGTCAAACGCTCTAGATGATGCTCTAAATCAGTCAAAATCTCCACTGATTGGCCTGCTGGAGCTGGTGCGGCCGTAACTGGTTGTCTTCTCTTGTAGGGTTGGAGATGGGCTGGTCTTTGTGGACCCACATCTGTTTTCAAAAAAAAATTGGTTATTAGTTTTCAAAGACGATAAAAAATTAAAAAAATTTAAAATTTAGCAAACGTTGAAAAATGATTGTACCTGACTCATCCCACTATTCCCCTGCTGGAAGAGCCATCTCTCTGTCGCCACGGAAATCTATCCCGGCATATGGAAAATCCTCTATCACAGAAAGTTGCGATCCAGCCAACGAAAATATGAAGAAGGAAATCGCACAATCTCAGTACCCTCAATAGCATGACGAGCCATCAACGTGGACCAACGAACCAATCTCGGTTCTCGAGGTCGATCAGCATCAACAACAATACTCTGTGGAGCTAACATGGGGATCCTCTCTAGAGCAAAAGAAACAACAATGGATCCGTATCCAAAGTTATTCAGTTTCCCATTTTTTGCTCTGGTTAGTTGGCCTTTTACATTGGCCAACACAGCTTCACACCAGTTAAAGATGGTGCCGCGAAAACAGTCCACGACAATACGCATTTGGGAACCAGTAGCTACATGAAGCGCAACACTCCCACATAGTTTGGTAACAGTAAAAGCAATAACTTTCAATTCAGGACGGATGATGTGTTTTATGTCAATCCGTTTGTCCCGAGGATTTTCCTGGTCATTGCAGAATTCTAGTTGGAGACTAGCAACAGACTGGCCACTTGGCCTAGTCCCAAACAAAGAAACTTGTTCGCCCCTCTTGGACAAACCAGTCAAGAAATATATATCCTCCAGCTCAATTTCGAGCTGGTGGCCACCAATGAAGAAGCATTGGTCCTACACATTCCATCTGTTCACCAACCATGTCAAGAGTTCTACTTGTGCCCTCATGCCTGAGATGGCCCAAAATTTGTATAAGCCACATGCTTTTAATGCCTGTTGTGTGGGAAAATGAAGTATTACGGCTTCATCCACTTCCTCGTGCTCACGTTCTCGCCAGATCAGCATCTTGTCAATCCTATAATACATAAAAAGGCAAGTTAGAATAATCTTATTTGAAAATTTTTGGCAAACAAATGAGAAATCAATGTTTTAAATCCAACCACGCGGGTACCGCACCCACTCTTTGTAAACAGAGCATCGATCCACACGCGTAGTGTGTGCCGGGTGCGGAACCCACGACTTTTTCCTTAAAGGAAAAAGTCGAGGTCCGCAGGTAGCATGTGTCCCACCTGCGGACCCTGCGGGCGAACTTTTAAACCATTTTTTGCCCCAAAAATTCAAACTAAAGCCTAAAAACAAATTTGAAACGGATGAAAAACAAGATTGAGAGGTTGTGGATTACCTGGGACTGACGGTTCTTGATTCCAACGGACGAATTTTTCAGAATCTTCATAGGAAATTTCTTACCCAAAAGCTTTTTACTTTTCACTCTGAAACTGAACGGTAAAAATGAAATTGAAAAAGTCCTTTTTATAAGTTTTTTCGAATGGATGAATTTTTAATTTATTTATTTTTCACTTTAAAAAGGGTATTTTTGAAAGCATTTTTACTTATCTTAAACAGGTATGTGTAATGTTTCAAGTTTTTATGCAGAAACTGGATTTTTCAGGTGAACTAATCGTTTTTCAACAAAGAGCATACTTTTATCACTTTTTCGGACTCTTTCAAAAATTTTACGAAAAAGTAAAACCTTAGAGTCCTCTTTTAAGCCCTTTTCAGACTCTCTAAATATGAAAATATTTCCGAGTACTTGATTATTCGAACTCGTTAAAGTAAATGAATGATCGTCCTTTCAGTATAAGTTTACCCCTTTTACGGATTGAAATGGACTATTTATGAAAAAGGTATACGTTGACTAATTACGGTCAATAGAGTTCTCTCCCACATTATTTTATCCTTTTTCGGGCTTGAGAGAATAAATTTATGAAAAAGTACACCCACGGAGTTTTCTTAAGTTTTTCTTCTGACTCCCTAAAACTGAAAAACACCGAGTTTCTCCTATACTGGACTCGTTAAAACTTAACAGTAAAGGACCTGTTTAATTTTCAACAGGAATGAACCACTCCTTCTTAGGGTTCAAATTTTAAACTAAGTTGGACTCATCCGAAGGATGAGCTTATAACCAAGAAAATGTTATCCTCCTCAAGCTTGTCAAAAATAAAGAGGTACTTGCCAGAAATGGTGGGGGAAAAAGAGAGAAAAATGGGCGTGTTTGTTGTATTTTAAATTTTTCGAAAATTCAGTCAACCACTCTTGAACACGACACTTTCATTCACCGGGGTTGGGAAATCATTTACCTAACAGTTAATCAAACCACATTGAAAGTCTTCAGCCGGTTTCTGGGTATTAGCTTTGGGTCAATTGTAACCAAACGATCTGCAGTGTCGTTATGTGTTCAAGAGGATAGTTTAAATAAACCATTCATCTGCAAAATATTTGTCATCCATTTTGACCATCCCTGAGTCAGTCCTTGCCAATATATTTTCAAAACTTGATCTATGATTTCGTGTTGTGGGCTTGCCTACGACAGATCACTTTCTATCGACATCAGCACATTATCTAGGAAGTTGATCCAGAAATCGTCAGTACCTTGAAATCTACATGCCTTAATGGCACGTTTCTCACCTTCGACGACAGGTTGCATCATTGACCTTCGATCGAATGATTTCGTGAGATGTTCGACTTCAGCTCATTCATTCACATTTCATGGATTGTACTGAGTACTTTGAGAGCCATTGACATTACTGGTGGTTTCTCTCACACTTGTTAACAGTTCACATCATTGATTGGTAATCAAGTGGTTTCTACCATGTTCGACTTCAACACATTTATTCACATGGATAGAATTGTACTAGTTCGAGATGCGGAAATCAAGACCCTGGATCTAGTTTCCACCATCCAGGTTGCGAGGAATTTTGTTATCATCTATACAGTAGACTATTTATAAACAGATGGCTGCGTCCATACTGTGTCTACATATATCTGTACTATGATGTATTCAAAATCATTCCTGTATCAGAACGATTTGAGTTAGTTTCTAGTTAGTTTTAATTTGAGTATGGGAATGCCTACCTCAGTGATGACATATATATGTATATATTTTGCATTGAATGTTTTTACAGGTTCCGACTGGGGTGTCCACAGGATGATCTTTGAAATGATAAAGTACTGCACTCTTCATATATGACGGACTACAGCTTCATCTATTCCAGACTTTGCACTTTAGGGGGCAATTTGTTACACTAAAATCTGTCATCCTGACATTTTACTATGAGTATGAGCTCATTATTACTCATACTTCCTCCTTTTGCAAGTCCAACATATCAGCTCCTCATGTCAAGCTTTCAAAATCAGAGAAAAGTCCTTAAAATCCCCTAAATCTTGGTATCACACTTTCTCTATTCATTACCTGCGGTCCCGCACCTAAATCTCATCCTGCCTGCGGAACCATACCGCACGTTCTTTGTTTATGGGTGCGGACCTCTGTAAAATATAAAAAGGCGAGAAAGTAAAGATAAAAAGTGAATTTCAGATAAATTCTAGAAGATTCTAGATGGGAATTTTGGGGAATGGATACGCTTTGAGAAGGTTCATGCATCCCTCACTTGATGGAGCTAACCCCTTGATGTAAGGAGCTAACCCCTTTGAAGGAGGATTCTATCCCTTCATATTTGGAACAAGAAACCTCCTCTTTTCCACTATAAAAAGAGGCCTTGGGTAGCCTCAAAGGGAGTTCAAGCTTAAGATATTTGAAGTTAAATGCTGTTGAGATTCAGACTCGATTAACTAAGACTTTATGTGAGGTTAAATCACTCATCTCTATCTGTCTTGGTTCAAAGAGTGCAATGCTTGTCAAATTAGAAGAGATTCCTGCTTCGGACCCCGGGAGGACCTGCACGACATCAAGGCACGGGTTGTAAAGGTTTTCTTTATTTGAAGTTAATACAAATATACTCATTTCTCTCATTAAACTGTCTATTTATGGTTTATTTCATAAATTCCTTGATCATTATGATGAGTATGGTTTATAATAATGTCTATACAGGTGATGTGTAATCTTTTTGCTTGTTTGTGACTGCAGATTCACGAGGAACGTTCTTTCAAGTGCACGGGAAGGACTTCAACGAGATCAAGCAAGCGCTGGACATAAGGTAGGCCTTACACCTATATAGTATTCTTATGAATCTTGTATGCTTAGAGAGAGATTAGTATAATTGGATGTTTGTTGCTAGTTACTTTTAGTACTAGAGAGATCGGTCTTGTCCGCAAGACGGATTAATCTACACAACACTTCTGCCATCAAGCATAAATGAAAACACTCCTTCATAAACAAAGTAAAAGGGCTCACCATTGTTTGAGCATGAAAAGAAATTATTGCAGGTGGCAAAGATTTCAAAAAGGACTGCTCTCAAAAGGGGTGAAATGAATGAAAATCCATGTTTTTTGTAGACCTCCTTCACAAAAGAACAGAGGGATAGCCTTCCCTTGTTCACTTTTCAACTCTAGTTCATCATCCCCTGTTTCATCTCCATAAAGTTGAAAACTAGATTATTGTGTCAGTCTAAGGATAGTTAGTGGCTTTGGTGACGGAGACCTCTTGTAAACAAGATTTTCACTTACAATTTCAAATGAGTTTTTGCACCCACAGTAAAAAGAGAAAATCAAAGAGCACCTAATAGTTCGATCAGCTTCACAGTGAGCCTTATCACCTTTAAAGTAGCAGGAGCAGAAACTGTCAAATTAAGATAAGTTATCTCCTTGCAAGTAGGGGAAAAGATGCTTCACAAATCATTGGGTTTCCTTTTCAATAAGAAAAACACTGAGTGATGATTAGCCTTCAAAGTGGTTTTCTCACAGTGAAAAGAGGTCACATGTATAAAGACCTCCAAAAACAATCATCCACAGTACTTCAAAGAGGCCTGGTCATTTTTGGGTTTGTTTTATTTTGAAAAATCATAAATGATAAGGTTGGGTGTCATTTGTTGTTTCACAACCGACACCTTTTTCAAAAGGGTCAGGCCTATGAACGAATTGGTTCTTGCCACTATGTATTTTATTTGAAACAGAAAAGGAGTCTTGGTTACGTTTTAAAAAAAAGAGCCATGAGCTTCATGTTTTCGTTTCAACCCAAGGGTCTTTTCAAACGTTTTCAAACCTTCATAAAGCACTTCAAAGGGTAATTGACTTGTTCACTTTCAAAAGGAGTTAAAGACTGTTGCCAAGATCTATTTTTGCATTTCAAAAACGAGCAACACTCCCATTTTCTGTTCACTGGACCAAAGAAGGAGTTATTGAGCGAAAATTTGCAGAATTTAAGGTTTGGAGACTGCACGGCGCGCCTAGAAAAGCGCGCGGTGTGTTCACGAGTCAATTTGCGAACAATTTGTATTGCTGCGCGGCGCGCCTGTAGGCGACGGTCACGACTGCCCACCATCGACCCAACACCTTTTCTATTGCACGGCGCCTTCCCATTTCAACGTGCTGCACCAATTTTAATAGTCCAAACGCCCTCAACAAGCCCTGAAGGCTACTCAAACTTTTCAAACAAGGGCTGCCATCCATTTTTAAGGTATTTTCATTTACCTCCTTGCTATTTTCGAGCTGCTAAGTGGTGATTAAAAAAAGAGAAACTCTCGGTATAAATCAAGGTGTGTTGAGGTAAATAGTTTGAAGAAGATTGTTTCAGTTGGAGGAAAGTGGAGTAGTTTTTGTTTTTTTTGTTTGTTTCAAAAAACCTAAAGCTACCCTCAAGACTATGGTAAACCATAAACTCTATCAGCTATATTGTAGTGGTGAAAACAGTGGTAAGAAGGGTTGAATTTTTGTTTAAGATCCGAGATTGCTGTGGCTATGATTGCCCAACATTGACATAGTGAAAGTGGTGTGTTTATATTGATGTCAAAAGGCCTAAAAAACTGCCCTCAAAACAGTGTTAGAAGGTGAAGCAGTTTTTTGAAGGAAGACAAAATATTCCTAAGTTGAAACAGTAAGCCTAATTTAACAACAGTAATCATGCATGAATGACTTTGTCACTGTCAAAAGTCCTCTCTATGTGGTGAAAAGCAAAATCAGTGCTGCCTCTTTATCCATGAAACAGACTGTAGTGAGTGAAGCTGTTATTGCAATTTGAAGGTGTTTTGTCTAACTGTGTGTGAGAAATAGTGAATACAAGGAGGGTGTTTTTGATTGGGAGGAGTGTTTTGCCTCTGTCTAAATACAAGGCTGTCTTGTTTTTATCAAAACATAAAGGATCCTTGTAAGCTTACCTAGCCACAATAATATTTTCACTATGTGCTTGTTATTTTGATAAATTTTTGTTGATTGGCATACAAAGGGAAACAAGCAGTGATTTATAAGGAGCAGAGAGCTGATATTAAAGAATCATTTCACATAGCATTTGAGGAGATCTGCCTTGGTCAAATAGTGACTAACAAAGAGGACAGAGTTGTTGTGTTTGAGAAAGCATTTCAAAAGCCATTTGAGGCAGCTTGGTGTTGCAGAGAGCATTCAAAACAAGATGCCTCCTAGGCAGAATAATAGGAGTGGCTTGCATAAGAGAGGCTTGCATAAGAGATTTGAGCCTGTTTCCACTGAAGAAGTGAATGCCCACCCATCAGTATTGTTCAATTTCCATGAGGTTGGGTGTTTAGATTTTTTTCAAAGAATGCAAGAGGTGAAGATATTTTCTCCTTTGACACATCTTTGCGCTTTGAGGTTTCAAGACAAGCATTTCTAGCTGGCAGGCCTAGACTTCAAATTCTCTCCAAGGTCCATCTCCAAGGCCACTAAAATCCCTTATATTGGGGAGAAGTGGTTTAAACAAAGCCATTTGGACTCAGAAGATTACAAGCCCTTTCTAAAGCCTGAGCACAGAGATTCATGTCCTTCTATTTTCCCCTTCTCATATCTTTTGACCAGCGATGCCCCCCTCATGAAGATCATCATGAAATACTTCACTTGTGAGGGAAGATTCTCTCGAGTCTATGCCTATCACATTCGACTGCTCATGCATTTCACAAGGGCTAAGTTTCTAAATCTTCCTTTCTTCTTACACAGGAACATTGAGAAAATGGCCTCCACTATTCAGAAGAAGCCTCCTTCACAGTAGACAGCCTGCCTTTTCCATCACTCTCTTATCAAAGTCATCATTCTTCATCAGCTTGAAAAGAGGGAGGTCGCTTGGGATACTTTCATCACCCATCCGGATTTCTCCACTGTCCCTCTAGTTCATACATCCCCTACACCTCCTACTCACCATCCTTCGCCTTCTTCTAGCAGACCTATTCCCAAAAAGCTCAAGTTTACCACATAACAAACAAAGGAGCCTGAAGAAGGAGAAGAGCATGACCATGATGAGGAAGAAGGACATGAGCAGGAAGAGGGGAGTGATGATGAGCAGCAGCAAGGGGATGAAGAAGAAAGTGCTGATGAGCAGCATCACAGTGAGACAGAACAACAGCAGCATGAAGATGATGAACATGAGCAGCATGAAGGTGATGAACAGGGGCAGAAAAAAGATGCTGAACAGGGGCAGCCACAACATGATACACAACAGTTACAGCAATATGAGTAGAGGCAGCCTCAGGGTGATGAATAGCAGCCTCCTAAAGAGGAACAAAAACCTCAAGAAGAAGAGGGGCAACAGGATAAAAAGTTGCAGCACAGTGAGGAGGACGACCCTCAAAGGGAAGTGCAAAAGGACAGCCAAGGCACCCATAGAGAACTCCAAGACAATGGAAAAAATGAGGAATAAAGTGACAAGGGTAAAGAGCCCATGGAGCATGTGCTAGCTGCCTCTCTTAGGCAAGGGGCCATGCTCTCTTCTCTGAAAGTCACCAAGCCCCGTACAACAAAGAAAAGGGTGCCTAGAGTTGTAACTCCAAATGTGACTAGGGCCCTCCGAAGTAAGGGAAAATTGCCCAAGAAACCCATGGTCGAATTTCCCAAGAGGAAGAGTACTAGAAGAGCCACCCAAGGCAAAGGGAAGGACAAGGAGGAAAGCCGTCATGAATAGGAAAGGGAATTCGAAATCATCCAAATCCAAAGTGATGATAGTGATAATGAAGCCCGGATCCTAGAAAACCTCTTGATCCATAGAGAAAGCCAAATTGATGCCTTGAGGGCTAATCTTCATAGAGCTAGGAACTTCAATCACTTTTTGCAAGTCCAAAACAAGAAAATGAGTGTCCATATGGCTGTATATGAGAAACGGGCCATCTGATACAAAAAGGAGGCCTCCAAAGCACAGGTGAGATTGGAAGAACTCATGGGTGAGTTCGAGGAAAGTAAAGGTGAATATCAGCTGAGGTGAAAGAGGCCAAGAACCATGGGGCTAAAAAAGGCCCTTAAGAAGCAAAAATAAGAAGATGCCCTTCTCCAATCTACCCCTCTCACTGCATTGTTTGAACAAGAGATAGAGAAAAATCAGGAAGCATGGCTTGAGAGAGTTAATTATCACTTGGAGAAGAAATTGGAGAAGGAAAACAGGGACTTGGCCCTTCAATGGAGGATGACCGCGCATTATAAAAAGCTAAATCAGTTTGCCCGACGGAAGTTGAAGGTTGCTCAAGAAAAACTCAAGGAGGTTAAAGGGAAGCGCCCGACACAAAAATTGAGGAAAGACACCCCAAGGCTCCAAATTTTGGCCTCTACTTCAAAACATGTTGCTGAAAACCCTTGAGGGGCATGCTCGCCAATTTTGGGCGAAATTCGACATATTTTGGTTTTTGTCATTTTTTGGGTTTTTGGTCAAAACTCATGGGCATCGCCATTTCAGTTTGGGACATCATCAAAGGATGAGAATGGTATCATTGGATGCCATAATTTCAAGGGCACATACTCAGTGATTTTTAGAACAATTTAAGATCTTTTTCTCCCCTGAAAAGGTGAAAAACACTCGCTTTTTCTACACTCTGCCCCATTTATCAGCAAGGCTTATTTTTTGGGTTTTTACACATAGGACTATTTTTGGAGGACTTCTAGTGGTCAGTTTGGAGAAAACTATACATTTCCAGAAAATAGACACTCGGAGCTTTCCAACGAGCTATCATGAGCCTCATTTAGATACCAGGAAGGCCTCCAAAGACTGCTGGCAATTCAGGGGACCTTTTGCTGATGTATTTTTTGAGTATTTTTGTAAAAATTGAACCTTTCAAAATTGACTTTTCCTCATGTGCGTTTAGCTATTTTTGTACATGATAAGTTATGAAAAGTCAATTTTTTCCCTTTTTTAGCATTTTTAAGATATTTTATTAGATATTTTGTGCCTTGGGCTTTGCAAAGCCTGAAGGACAAAATCAGATATTTTGAATAGGCCAATGAGATTGCAAGTTGAACTAAGAGGTTTTCCTCACTTTGGCCTATATATTCGAAAGGATTTCATTGTAAAGCAGGCTAAAATTGATGAATAGAAGCAATATATGGTCATATAAGCTTTGGAAGAAATACTTGTCTCATGTTTTTGGATAGTCTCTTGGATGTTCTTGGATGATGAAAGAGGATTGTTGTTGGATTCCATGACTTGGTAGAATGGTATAGTGTCTCTCTCTCTGTTTTGTTTCCTAGTTTTCATTCATAAATCCATGTTCTTGCTTGCTATAGTACAGTAGAGAAAAAATTTGACACATGCCCTTGGAGGCACCTCAAATTTCTTGTTTCTTCATAGTTTCCATGTTTTCTTCATTCTTAGTCACATTAAAGAATTCTTGATTGCTCTTTAATAACTTAAGAATATTGTTTGCTTGTTTCATTCATGGTTTTATGCATGCTAAGTATGATTTATGGTATGCCCTGCTTACTCATGGCTAGCCATAGCTCCATCTGTGAAAATTCTCTTTGACTGATCAGATTTTCATTTGTTGAACCAAGGAGGTCTTGTTCTGATCTTGCCCTTTGCCTAAGACTATACAATCTTGTTTTCAAAGTGCCCAATAGCTTGAAGTACTGTGTTTAGGTGTTCCGACATAGTGATTTGAGTTGTTTGTCTTTCTTAAATGTATTCCCCCAAAGTATGATAGCCATTTCCCAAAGTTAGAGAGTTACATATCTTTATGCATGGCTTGAATGTTTATTTCTATGCATTGATCAACTTACAGTTACATTTCTCATGATTAAGGGTTTTCCCTACCATGTTTATGTCAGCTATTAAACTATCTGTGCTTGAAATCCTCTGTTATTCACAAACTTGATGTCCATCTTACTCCAATTTTCCCAAAGATCCATTTTACCTCGAATCAAATCAGCCCTTCAACAACCTTGTATCACCATCTGAAATCTTTCTTGACCTTTTCAACCCCATAGCCCAGTTGATCGGACATATTTTTACCTATCTTATATCTTTGATCAGTTCATCCCTCACAACCTAAAAACCAAAACCAAAAACCTACTTCATAACTAGCCTAAAATCAGAACATAATAAGCAAACACACAGATATCCCTTAAAAAAATAGAGAGAGCCCTCTTTGAGTCCAGGAAGGCTAGGCCCTCGGGCTCCAAAGACTGGTTTCATGTTACACTGTCATTTTGCTTGCCAATCAGCCAAATCACGGGACCCTAACAGGTTCCACGCTTATTTTTCCGTGCCCCATCACAGTCCTTGTAAACCCACCGATGGCCTTCTCCACCGTCGATTCACTTTAAAATTTGACGGCCATCGCAATCTCGCACCATCAGAAATTCTTATTTGCGCCATTCTTGTTTCCCCCGATTGGCGAGCTCCGATTGAATCTGAGCCGTCCATCCATTCTGATCCTACGGCCCAGATCTCTCCTCACTCCACCCCATGTCCCCGATTGGTCTCCCTCCAATCCAATCACAGCCGTTGATCTGCAGCCGATCCGACGGTCCAAATGCAATAGCTCCTTCATCCCTTCGGAGTTCATCCCTCTTGATCCGATGGTTCGTATTCATCTTATGCATTCATATGGCCTATTTGCCTCCACTTCATCTGTAAATATCCACCGTCGATCCCAAGGATCCAACGGCCAGGATTATTTCCGCCCACTAACCGTATCCTCCGCCTTTGCCTTCCCTCTGCAGATCTCGACCGTCCATCTCATAGATCGGACGGCCCACAATGAAACCACCGTTCGCTTGACCCCACCTTACTGACCATGCAGTTTCCTCGTATCGCATTCTTCCATCACCGTTGGATCTCACAGCCCCAGATGCAACGACCCACATCAATATCGCATTGTTTCCTCGTCTGAAGTTTAACGGTTTGAACTCACGCGATATGGGCGGTTTCTAAAAGTCACGTGTTAGCCAGAGACCTAAATCGCGTTCGAAAAGTGAAAACTGCCTTCCTCCCTTTTCACCGTGCGAAAACAAATGTTTTTCTTGGAAAAACACTTCCCCACTTCCGCTCATGGACTTTCTTCCACGCAATCCCGACCGTTGATCTGAGCAGATCAACGACCCTCATTGCATCTCGCACTCCATTCACATTTTGTTCATTGCGCGACCTCAGCTTTGCATCGGATCATCGCAGCCATTGATCTCCTCCTGAGATCTAACGGTCTATGTTAAATCGCCCTCCACCCATGACCGTGTCCCACCATTCACACTTATTTCATTGCATTCTCATGCGTTTCCTTTGTATTCCGTTCAAAGGTCCAAATTTCATGATTTACATTTAAAAACCTTTTATTCCGCCAACATTAAAATTTTAATGTTTTACATTAAAGTTTATGTCATTTCGCCCAACCTTCTAAAAGTCATTCCATTGGTTAATCTCCACCGTCGATCATCACCTCCAGATATGATCGGACGGGCCACATGCATTCCTCCACCAAACTTTCACCAGACCATTTTTCCACCATTTCACTGCATTTTTCATCGTTTTCCATTGCATCCACTGCATTCACCTCTATTGCGTTGCCATTCTCATAGCCCTCCACTGCATCAATCCTCCCCTATGAATGGATTTCTTAACATATTTGTTTGCTTTTGCAGGGTACAGGCGGTGAAAACCGCCATTGCTCACAATCACTGTTATAGTGACACAGAGCGCAGAGAAGGCCATTTTCAGAGCCTGAGATTACAGAGAAACGACTGGGAAGGTGTTTAGAACGAAAATTTACATTAAAGGAACAATGTTTAACTCTGTAAAACCTCTCCAGCACCATTAAAGCTCAAATTTCACAGACAGAGACAATCATGAAACGACAAAGAGTATTAGTAGTGGATTAAAGAGTTTTAAGCCTGTAATTGAAGATTTTTAAGCTCTAATTAAATGATCAAAGAGAAAATGTACCAGATTGAAGACCTCATGATTAATACAGAGGGCCTAACGAGGCCTAACGCATAGAAAACAATATTATCAGTGTTGCACATCGGCAGAAGTTTCCCCCTCGAGAAAGGACAAAGTACCCATACTGTTTTTATTCTACATCGTGTTCCTGAGAATATTTCCACCCTGACAATAGTCCTGATGCTACCAAAGAATTTGTTATGCAGTATGGTAGATCTAAAAGTCATTTATCTAGATTTTCTATTCAACAGAGTACTATAGCTGAAAGTACATCAAAGAAACATACCTGGAGTAAATGTCAGCCTGTCGAAGACCACTTTTTAATCCAAAGAGTACCAAAAATCAATGCATAGATATTAAGACAGAATGGGCCTCGAGCCCTCTTCTTATACTCTATTTTAATGTTTCATTTATTTTTTCATCTACCTCCTCTGCCTCTCTTTTAGCTATAAAAATTCAAGGAAAACACATTGTAAAGGTTGTTGGTTGTTGATCATATATCTGTGAATTGTAAGTTGTTTCTCTTGAGATATAGTTCTCCGTGTAAAGTTGTAAGATAGACTGTGGAAGATGTTTTTAGACTAAATATCAAGCTGTTGGGAAATGTTGTACATGACTGGTGTTGCTCTTTAATATGACAAACACATTTCTTTGGATCTTGATTTAAAGTAGCGGTGATGTTTTTCTGCCTTTGTCTCTGTTTTCCTTTTGTAATTCATTACATTTCATTTCTCCGGTAAGCATCAGAAATATGGCTTAGGATATACCCTCGCATGGTACCCTAATGCTTCTGCTCTCCTTACCTTTGATTTTTTCTACTAAATGTGTGATCTAAGAACTAATTCAAGATAATTTAACTAGTGTAGTAGCTATCTTTCACTGCTAGCTGATGTATGAATTTATGAATCTATTCTTGGATGTTCTTGTTGGGTTTTAATTGAAAGAATTGGGATATTGGGAGTTTAGAATGCTGATTCTGTCTCACTAGGGTCCTTTTCGATCGATTGAGCCTTTCTAAGTTCCCTTAAGTTGGATGCCGAAGCATTTAAAGTTCAAAGCCTTTCCCTGATCTCGGGTTTTCACCTTTGTGTTTAAATCTTTAATGTTCCTTTGTCTGAAGAGTTAACCTTTTAGAGTTGGATCATAGGTGTCTAATGGCATGTCCTATCCCTAGATCTGATTCCTAACTAGTCACCTTGGAGGTTTCCTTGTCTTTCACCTTCTTTCCTTACCATTTCATACTAATACTATCATCTTTAAGATCCTATGCTTTAGATGACTAGCCCATTTGAAAGCCTTGAAGACTGAATAGCAAGTAAACCCTTTCATGACTCCATTGCCAAATGGTCTCGAGTGTTCTCTGAATTATCCCTCCTTTGCCTAAAATCTTCTTTGCTCACCCTTTTTCTTGTATTGAACCCTTCCTTCCATGGTTCCCAACAACCAAACAAACAAACAAAACAAACTTTGTGCCTACAACTAGCCTAATATCTTAACATTTGAACGTCAAAGATACATATTTCTTTGCCTTCATAGAGAGATACCTCTCTGGACCCAGGAGGGATAGATCCTGTTAGCCTCCTATACCAATAGGTTTCATCTTTCATGATTGTCTTGATAGAATTATGGAATATGTTCAAACCTTCTTACTTGAGCAAAGGTGTTCCATATTCTTAAAAAACCAAAAAATCAAAAAAAGTTAAAAAATGTAAAGAGGGTATACCCTAAAAGAAAGATCAAAGGGTAAAAAGAATAAAATGGTCAAAAAGTGAAAGAAATGAACTCCAAGCAAAAAACTAGACCAAGGAAAGTGTGCAAATCCAAATGCCACTGCTATTTCATTTTTGTAATAAATCAATTGTGTGCAGCTTGTCAAACCTTTGCCACAATTCATGAATAAGTCAAACTATTTAAACTTGGCTTACTCATATTTCAATTTCATGTTATAGATTAGAGAATAAATATCTAGCCAAACAGTTTAATCTTGGCAGATAAGTAGCTAGGTAGAGTGAATAAAAGGTGCTCAACAGTTTAATTTGAGCCCTTGGGTGTAATAAAGGTAGAAATAGATAGATTTATCATGTAAAAAGAAAAAGATTGAAAAGGGTTTGCAAGTCTAAATGCACCCTAATAAAGAAGAGAAAATGGTAGTGTTAAGTAGATAGGGTAGGTAGATGGTGCTGCAAAGTGTTATCTGATGAATGATGCTGCTACATGTTTTTGATCATTCACTTTCATCACAAGTACTAAAGCAGAAAATACACTGGAAAATAACTGCTACATGTTTTTGATCATTCACTTTCATCACAAGTACTAAAGCAGGAAATACACTGAAAAATCACAGCAAGCAAAGTCAAATTCATTAACTTCCCTCATCATTTTCCCCCTCAAGAGTTTTACTAATTTCCCCCCAAAAGTACTAAGGTATTTGGAGATCAAAAGGGCTCAAGGCATTTCCTTGACTTCTGGAGGGACCGGACCCTCGGCCTAATGATCAAAAAGACCTAAGTACTTGAGATAATTCATCATTGTTATCTTCCATCTTTAACTTTTTCCTAAGTAAAATCCTATTTTACTTAAGAAACTGATGCAAAATTCCATAAAAATTCCTCAAAATAACTTGTTATTCTAAGTTTAAGTGTTGAAGATAAAATGTTGCAATTTACTTCACAAGTTATCACTTTCTTAGATGTACAAAAATGTTTTGATTTTCCTTGTCCTTTGCCATATTAACATTTAACTCTATTATATTAAATCCCTAGTCAAATATCCTATCCTAAGTATATAAATCCCTTTTTTATATACCCCAAAAACCCCTTTATTTATAATGTTTTAACCAAAGTATTTATCTCCCCAAAATTCATTAAAACCCGCTTCTACAAACCCTTTGGTTAAAAATATAGCATTATACATTAATCCCGCCCCTATGGTGAATTAGTTGTATTAATTAATTTACCATATAAATAAAAATATATATAAAAAAAAAAAACTTTAGACATACAATACGTATGTTTAATACCAAAAAATATCAATAAAGTTTCGAGAAAGCCCTGCGCCACCGTGGTCCGTCTACGTGGCATTCCACTTAAGCCGACTCCGCCACAACACCTTTCTTTTGCATACGGGATTAATTAAGTCATCAGGACTAGTTAATAACCTTTCCGCCTATTAAAAATCCCCCGGGGTGATTAAAATACACGTTAAATTCTTTTAAAAAGTCCGACGGGCCCACATGAAACCCCCGCCTATCTCCCCATCGCCCCAGCCGTTGGATCAGCCTCCCGCAGATCAACGGCCAGCGTTGATCCCGCTGCTCATCCCGTGTAAGTTTTTTAACCAGCGGGGGATGGGTGGTTTTGAATAGTCAGACCATCCACGTGGCAAGAAACCTGTGGAATCGCTGCCCCTCCGATAAAAACCATCCTCGACCAAAAGCGGTGCGGGAATACCACTTACCGCTTACCGCTTACTGCCGGCTTACGTCACCCCGTACGTCGATGACGTCATCACCTCGAAAAAATAAAAAAATACTTTTAACTTGCGAATAAAGCCATTTTTCGTGTTTTTCCTATTCTTTTCGTTATTCTGAAAACGACAGAGCTCCCGCTGCGATTTTCAAATTTTCACTGTAATTGATCATTTTGCCCCAAAATTCTGCTGCGCCCGTGTTGAAGAACAGTCCCGCCATTGCTTGTTACCTGTTAAAGAACCAGTTTCCGTCTAAAAGCAGGTATTTATCCTTTACGCCCCGACTGCAAGTAAAACTTAGTTTCCTTTGTTTTTTTCGCTGAAAAAGTGGTTAAAAATCATCACTGAGTCCTCCCTGGAGATTTTAAAACCTGTGAAA
The DNA here is from genome assembly GCA_034641835.2 of Pinus albicaulis. Taxonomy (NCBI): domain Eukaryota; kingdom Viridiplantae; phylum Streptophyta; class Pinopsida; order Pinales; family Pinaceae; genus Pinus; species Pinus albicaulis. The sequence continues at coordinate 1,343,498,945 of CM076570.1, read as the reverse complement.
TTTCTCCCCGAACCTGCAAAATTGTTCCAATTTCCTTCATTTCAAGAATTCCGCCCGGCCCGTGAAGAAAACCAAAAACCTCCATTTTGAATCCACAAGAACCAAAATGGAGGCCCCGGCAGCTCTTAATATCACTCCATTGACTGCTCCTCACCGTGAATTGGACTATTTACCTCTGATAGATGAAGATTTCCAAATCAAAGACCTGCATTTCGATGAAAGTCCCCTATTGAGCTATTGTCGCTGCAGAGACGAATACTCAAAGGGGAAAGATCTTATAGGGTTGTGGGAATCCAATCTCCCAAGGTATCTTATTCCTTCAGTCCTCATTTTCCCAGAAATCATTCATTACTGTCATTCAAACTATGATCCCACACAGAGGGCAGTATTAGCTCCTGATCAAAGTGTTCTGTTTCCCATCACTCCACAGGCTATCAATGCCATGTTGCACTTTGAACCAGACCAAGAGTTAGCACCATTTTCCATGGAAGGATTGATTGAGAAAACCAGGAAATTAACCCCAGAGAAGCTAAAATCCATGTGTCAACATTTCATGTTACCTGAGCATCAGCCAAAAGGGTCTCCCCCCTATGGTTTTTACTATTTCAATACATTGGGAAGGCTCATTGTAAATATAATATATTTTGTCTTAGGATTCAACACCAGTGAATATGTGGATGAGATAACCTTGGCTTTGCTATCCATTTTTACTCCTGGGCAACCTCCTGAGATCAAATATGACTATGCTTCTTTCATAGCCAGCAAGATCCATGATCAATTCTTAAGGCTAGATACTGAAAAAGTTTTTAAGTACTCCTCAGTTATCTATCATCTCATGATCTTCTATCAGTCATAAAGGTTCCCTTTCCCTGTACAGAAACTTGATGCCAAGAAAAATCCCAGGTCAGTCATTTTTTGGTCCCCCATCATTCATTTTTCCTCTGATTCCCCCTACTCCTACTCAGAATTCATTGATCAGTTTGTATATCCTACAACAACTTTATTAACAGGAATTTCTCCCCCAAGACTAAGCAATGAAATTAGAAAGACCTTGCAACTGTCAAAGAGTTATAAGGTTGGGGATTGGTACTTATACCAAAACCATACAGTCATCAGGATTTATGGATGTGAATTACATCCATTCAAGTTACCCAGATATGTACCAATGAGGATTTTTGCCTTGGAATACTTCAGGCAAATGAACAATTCAGATGTGATCCATTTTTGTAATGTAAAGAAGAAAGCTCAATTAAGGATCAAAAGCCAATTAGGTCCTTTCATCTGCAATTCTAGGGAGGCTGAGAGAGAAGCATAAAATCTATTACAGAGAAAGTTCCAAACATCTTTCCGTTGGGTTCCTTATGACCCCTTTGGTTTTATTTGTGAAAAGAGATTAAAGAATAAATCATCTCCTTATATACACCATAAGATTCCTGATTTAGAACAGTATGCAAATCAAGATGAATGGGTTGAAGGAACACTTGTTGAGGAAGAAAGTGAAGCTGACAAAATGAATAAAATTATGAAAGATGTTGAGAAGAACTTTGACCTAGAAACGTGTGGTCAAATGCAGGTACCCTACATTGGCACATCTTCATCAGCCACCCTACAGCAAGCATTACAGGAAGACAGTCCATCAGTAGCAGCAGAACCCAAGGGTAAAGGAAAGGAACCTATAATCCAGGTTATTGAAACTTTGGTCATGGCTGAAAAACCACAGAGCTCCAAAGCACCGGAACAATCTCAGGCTTCTCCCACACCAGCAAAACACATCCAAGTTCCAGAGATGCAAACTCCACTGAATGTGGAAATAGGGAAAAAGAGGCTAGCTCTAGACACCACACCTTCAAAAGGAGCCTCATAGGTTTATCAAACTAAAAAACACAAATCAGATCCACCTCCAGAGGTAGAAATTATAGATGAAGTATTTGATGATGGAATAGAAGATAGTCAACAAACTGGCACAGCAAGTGAAACAACCATAAGCCAGAAAGGGAAAGCTTTACAAAAGCAATTAAGCACTGAAGTATCTTCTTTCAGGCCACCAAAGACAGACACTGGAGATATCAAAAGAACCTTCATTAATATTAAAACAAAGAATGATCCATTGAAAATGAAGGTATATGATCAGTATATGAAGATGGCTCCCCAGAATCAAGAAAGGCTAATGTCAGCATTTGACCTTTCACAAGGTAAAATGCTGATGAGTCACTTCAAAACAAAGGTGTCAAAGCCCACTTCAGCCGAAGATTACATCAGAACAAATTTTGAAGTTTTGGCAAAGGATATCCATCCCCTGGACCAGATAGAACTACACAGACAAACTGGGGAAATGGTCTATTCTACTCTCACCAACAAGGCCATGGCAGCTATAACGCTGCAAGATTCTTTGAATAACACTACTGCACAATTGAAAATTGAGAAGGCCTCCTCACAGGCCAAAGATAATAGAATTAAGTCTTTAGAAGAAATAATCATTGGTTTGGGTCATAATCCCAAGGACATCAAAGGTATTGAGGCATTGATAAAGAAGAAAGAGGATGATATAGCTGCACTCAAAAAGCAGCTAAAATTACCATCCTTGAGGCACCCTCAGACCCAAGAAGTTATAAAAAGTAATTCACAGGAAGAAATAATGGAGTTACTTTTAAATATGACTGAGCGACTAAATGAAACAGAGAGGGAATTGGAAAAAGCATTGCAGGAACATGAAACTCTCAGGCAGACTTCAACAACAGGGCAACATATACAGCCATCTCAAGTGAATACTTCTGGCTTGAGTTCTGAGGATTTAATAAAACAAATGGAGAGCTTGCAACTGAGGGTCACAGAACTCCAAGAAACAAAATTGAAATTAGTAAAATTGGAGGAAAAATATGACACATCCAAAAAGACAGCTGCTGATAACACCAGGGAGATAAAAAGATTGGAAAAATTGGTTGAGGCTTTGGAAAAGGATCTTTCATTAGAGAAGCCTCTAAATGAAATAAATGACATTCTTTGGGGTAACATCATTGAATTAATAAAGGGTATTTGGCCCTCTATTCAAGCTATTTTTGAGAAAAATGAGTTAGTTAAGATAGCCCAAGAAGAAATAAATAGAACCAGGAATGAATTGAGAGGCAGGCCAGAACAGGCCAGTCAGCTCATTCAATTTTTGAATTCAAAAACAAAACAACAACTTGCATTGTTAGGAATTGATGACAGGACAGGTGCAGTTTTGGAAGCAAAGAGAGTTTTCACCAAGAGGACTTTCATGCAAAATTTAGAAAGAAAGTGTACAGACATTTTGGTTGATATCAACACTTTTAGAGAGAAATTTCAAGCTTTGCTGGATAGTGGGTTACCAAGTCCCATGCTCACAGAAGATCAAATATTAGACTTGGAAACCTATGAGAAGAGAATAAAGACTCATGCTAAGAATACAACTGTTGTTTCTACTAGTTCGTCAGAACCTACATTACCAACTGGGAAAAGTATCTATGATAAAGTGAGAAATTTATTTCATCTGGAGCATGAAATAAAGTATCTATTTCCGAATGAGCCCACTTTTTATAAACTTACTGAAGCAGATGAAACTTTAAGAAAGCTCAGAAGAACTATGATACCAGATGATCAATGGTGGCAGGAAATGTTGGAGGTTCTATAAAAGTTGCTTTCAGGATGAGAACTTATCTTTACTATCAAGTAAATGGTAAAAACGGGAAAACAGATGAAAGAGTATCAGATGAAAAGGTTAAAGAGTATCCGTGAGAATAAAGAGTATTCGACAAGCCAAAGAAATATTTCAAAGGACAGCACAGAGCCCTATTTTAGCACCTACCTCCAGCACATCCACGGAAAAAGGAACAGCACATCGGCAGTTGCACATTATTCTATCCACGAGACCGTTTGTCTCTTGTTTGTTTGTAAAATATGCTTTAAGTCAGCCTAGATTATTGGCTAAGATAGTGTAAGATTGTTTAAGATTATTTTATGTATAAATAAACCCTCAAAGAGAGTGTTGAGGGTGGATTCTATTACTCTGCTGTAACATTGAGATTTTCAGAATAAAAGCTTTTGGAGAAATTTACTTGTGGCTTACTGGATGACGATTTGAAGCACTGGACTTGTTGCAGGATTCATGTGTTGGACTACAGTTCAATAAGTGTTCCTACCCTTTGTCTGAAATTTTATATTAGTTTATAACAATACCACATCCACTTCAATAATTTACATATGATTGGTGTCATTACTTCTTAATTGTACTCGTTTTCAAATGTGATACATTTACGTTTTCTGAATGAAGCAGGGCACTTAAATTCTTAACTGCTCCTGCTTTGCTAATTTAAACATTGTTGATTACTATAATAAAGAATCCTTCATTGCTCTTTGTTTGTAGTCATTTCACTTCTTTCTTCCGAACATGGTGAAAGATTCTTAGTTGCCTTTCATCCCTTCAGGATCATCCCATCCACTTTAAATTTTAAGGATTGTTCTCTGTCTAGCTATCTTGCCCTGTAATACCATCTTGTGCTTAGAATAGAAATCCAGTAAAGCCATCCTTTGACTCCATAGCCCAATGGACTGAACACTCTCAACCTTGCCCTTAGTTTGTGGATTCCACCAATTTCCAAACAAACCCTTGAATCTATAACTAGCCTAAAACCTTTCAAGAACAAAGATAAATCATAAAGAGAGAGCCCTCTCTGGATGCAGATTGGCTAGATTCTGCATCTAAAAGATTGGTTTGTGGTTACCTCGGGTATACTTTCCTCTTACACAACTTCTAGGAAAACCTGAGTGATAACATAGTGGCGACTCCGCTGGGGAACTGAATCATTTTTACTTGTTAGTATTGTTCAAATATAAGCTATAGACAGAGTCTGAAGATCAGCCAGGTAGCCTTTGAAATTGCTTTTGCTCTGCAATTGCAAAAGTAAATAAAAGCTGCTTCAGTCTATCTCTGATTTAGCCTATATTTTGAATCTTAGTTTCAAATTTTTCAATCAGATTCTCTAGTTTAAACAGATCTTTGAGAAAATATTAATCACATATCATTATTTCTTAAAGAATTTGTAGAAGTTGTATTTATTTTTCAATTAAAATTCAAAAATCCAAAAACACATAGTCTAGGAAAACTGGCTTCAGAAAGGATTCGACATACTAGGTCAAACCCTGACCCCAATCCACCACCAATATTTGAAAATCCAAATCTGATTCCTAGGATTCTTAGAAGACAAGGAAGTCAAGAAAGTTCTGAAAGAGGAAGTCAGTAGAGTACAGGAAGTTCTAGACCGCTTTCTAGATCTGCATCTTGTCCTGTGAAAATTATTTATATTGATGACATTCCTTTTGATGCACGATTTGAAACATCTTTGTTTGTAAATTTTTCTGAGACTGAATTATCTAGATTAGTTCCAGATCCTTTGTTCTTTGATGATTTGCAATACAGATTTGTTTCACATCATCTTGACAGAGAATTGCATAATTCCATTCAGACCGAGAAAACCTTTGAAGAAAGTTCAAACATCTATGTAATTACTGGAGCTTCTGCAAGTTCAATTGTTTTTTCCCAAGCTTTTCAAACACCTGTTGCACCCCCTACTCCTCCATCTCCTCCTGCTAGATCATCTTCTCCTCCTGCTAGACCATCTTCTCCTGTTATCCCACTTTATCTTCCAATGGCCAATCGATATGCCCCTTTACAATTACCAGCCAACCCTCCAGCTTTACCTCAGGATTACCAAAGTAAGATCACACCTTTTGATGGATCAGGTACTTACACAGCTCAACAACACACCAAAAGAATGACCGATTACTTTGAGTTTTATGAGATTGATACTGATGATATCCGAATGAGAATTTTCGTTCAGAGCCTTACTGGAGAAGTTAGAAGTTGGTTTAGGGCTCTTACCCCGAACAGTATTGCTGATTTAGAAGCTTTGTATAGGGAATTTTTGAACAGATGGGAGAAAAAGAAGGATCCTCTCCAGATCCTATCAGAATTTGAGAAATTAAGAAGAATACCTAATGAAACCGTACAAGATTACATCATCAGATTCAATGAATCATATAATGCAGTTCCTCTAAACCTAAGACCCCCACCTAACAACGTGTTAGTTAAATTTCCAGATGGTTTTGACTCCGATATAGCTTATTCCCTCAGGGAAAGAGCTCCTCAAACACTAGAGGAAATGCAAAGCATAGTGGTGAGTGTAGAAGCAAATCTGATAGAAAAACGAGCCAGAGCTAGGGCAGAAAGAAGAATGTCTATGAATGAAGAACCTTCAGCTTTTGAAAAGAAGCTGGATGTAATCATTAAAGGTATGGAAAGATTAGGTGACAGAGTGGAAACCATTGAAAGAAAGTCTTCTACTGACAATCAGAATGTTGCAAGAAACCCAAACTTTAGGAGGAATTTGAATCAAAATATTGGAAAGAATGTCCCTGATCAAAACATTAGGCCACCTTTCCAAGAAAACTTTGTTGAAGGTTCAACTTCTGAAGAACCTACAGAAGATGTAGAAATAAACAATGTAGATGATGACAAAGATGAACCAGAAGTCTTCCTATCCCAGGATGACCAAGAGAATCATATCCTTGAAACGTTCCAAACTCATTCGGGTGAGACTTTTGATTTCAAAGAAGGCTATGATACAACAATCTATGAAGTCCATAAACAGTATAACTTGAGAAGTAGATGGATTGAGGTACCAGAGAATACCAAACAGAAAACTAAAAAACAAAATGTCAAAGGTAAAAAAAACATTCCCCCTGTACAAAACATTCCCCAAGTACAAATTTTGTCTAGGATAACCCCCAATTCTTCAAATCCAATAATTGAAGATGTCTCTGACAACCAACCAAACAACAAACAACAGTCTAATACATCTCCTCCAGTAGGAAATGTAGAAGACACAGTAGAAGTTAGTCCAGAAACATCTTCAAAACAAAACTTAATTCATGAAAAAGAGAAAAACATTGAAGACTCAAAAAACAGAGAGAATCCAACTGTGCAAACACTAAAACTCAAACAGAAAAACCTTTTAATCTAGAGGCTGAAATAGGCAAACTCAAGATAGTTGTTCCTTTATCAGAATTGGCTAAACATGATGTCTATAGGAGTCAGATTACCAAGTCCCTAAACATTAACATTACTAGATTGGATGATTCAGTAAACATTCTTGATGATCAACCCAAACTTCTTTTTGGCCCTGAGGTTAATGGCAAACCAGAAAGTGGAGGAACTCCTCCATTTTATGTAAGCTTGAATGTTCATGATAAGATACTCCATAATGCAATGCTTGATTCTGGAGCATCTCACAATTTGATGCCAAAAGCAGTAATGGAAAGATTGAATCTAGATATTACCAGACCATACAAAGATTTGTTTTCATTTGATTCTAGTCAGGTAAAATGTTTAGGTTTGATTAAAGATCTGTGTGTCACTTTGGTCCAATACCCTGCTAAGTCTGTTTTAATGGACATAGTAGTTGCCGATATTCCACCTAAATATGGTATGTTATTGTCTAGGTCTTGGGGTGCTAAACTTGGAGGATCTATTCAATTAGACATGTCTTATGCAACTATTTCAGTATTTGGTCAGCCTAAAAGATTATATAGAGAAACTTTGATGAAGTACTTAGTGAGTAGCCATGAGAAGCCTGAAAACTTCCCTGTTTATTCTGTACATTCTGATATGGATTCTTTTATTTTATACAATGCTGAGTTAGATCTCCCTACTGAAATAGAAGCTCCAGAATTGGAAATCATAAACAAAACCACTGTTAAAATTGAAGAAATCTCTGAAAACAAAGAAACAACAGATGATCAAGAAATACCTGAAGAAACTAAACAACTAGCTCCTGTCAAGAAACACTTTAAAACAATTGATGAAGATTACGAACATGAAATTCTATGGCATTTAGAGTTTGATGGCTCAGTAAACAGACTAGGGGCAGGAGCTGGGATTTGGTTACATAATGTTGAGAACAATTATGCAGAAGGTCATGCTTATAGGTTGAATTTCAAATGCACTAACAACATGGCGGAGTATGAAGCTCTTTTATTAGGGCTTAAACATGTCAAGAAGTTAGGAGGTATTAGGGTATCAATCATAGGAGACTCCGAACTAATCATCCAACAGATTAAAGGAGAATGTTCAACAAAAGACATGAGACTGAAACAATACCGAGAGACAGTTGTAGAGATTCTCAACACATTTTTACAAGCCCAACTTGCCAAGATTCCGAGGAAACAAAATTTGCATGCTCACAGTTTAGCAATGTTTGCTAGTACATGCAAGTTACCTTTCGACCCTAATCATCAGTTTTCAGCTGAAATTAGGCATAGGCCTGCTATACCAGACAATCTTTTGAATTGGCAAGTATTTGTGAATAAAAATCAAATCAATAATTTTTTGACACTTCAAAATGAGTTTTCTAACTGTAATATAGATGAAGACATAACTATTGATGAATTTGATCAAGAAAAAGAACAAAAAATAGAAATTTCAAGAGAAAATGCAATTCATATGCTGCATCCAACCACATTCACCGAAAAAGACATGCAAAATTTGAAACACATGGAATCTGATGAGATCATAGAAGATGAGACAGAAATCATCAATTTGAAAGATAACCATTTGCCCAAAGGATTAACACCTTTGGAAGATCTGTTTGACTCAAATGATATTCCATTCAGACCTAAAATGGAACCTGTAAAAGCTGATATGGAAGAATGCAACTTAGGAACCCCAGAAAATCCCAAAATGGTCAAATTGTCCAAGTCTCTTCCAAAAGATCAGAAGGTCAAATATGTTGAATTGTTAAAAGAATTCCAGGATGTCTTTGCCTGGAGTTATGAAGACCTCAAATCTTATGATACATCCATCATTCAACACACTATACCTTTAAAACCTGACCAAAAACCTTTTAAACAAAAGCTTAGGAGAATAAATCCTGTTTTGTTACCATCAATTGAAAAGGAAATCAAAAGGATGTTTGAAGCAGGGATTATAGCTCCTATCAGATTTTCAGAATGGGTTTCTAACCTGGTACCAACAAGGAAAAAGACAGGAGAAATTAGACTGTGTGTTGACTTGAGAAATTTGAATAAATTTTCTTTAAAAGACAACTATCCTCTGCCGAAAATGGATCATATTCTGCAAAGGGTGGTAGGGTCTTCAAGGATATCACTACTGGATGGATTTTCAGGGTATAACCAGATTCTGGTTCATCCTGATGATCAGGATAAAACAACATTTACCACACCATGGGGTACATTTAAATATGTCAAAATGCCAGATTAGTGCTAAGAAATGTGATGATTTTGTATATACATGATATTGCTTTATGAAGATATTAGCATGATTTTCACATGTCATTTGATGATTTAAATCGTTTTTCAAAGTTGCATTTAAGAACATTGACTATTCATGCAAGTATTTATCAAGTAAAAAGATGAGAATTTTCAACCTTAAGAAGTCATTGTTTGGTTTGGAATAAGGAAATATTTTAGGGCACATTATTTCTAAAGATGGTATTAGGATTGATCCAGAAAGAATACAAGCAATTTTGCAAATACCCCACCCCAGAAACATAAAAGAATTGCAAGCATTCATAGGAAAAATTAATTTCTTGAGAAGATTTATTTCTAGTCTAGCAGAGTTACTTAGATTACTAACTAACATGTTGAGGAAAGATTCAAGCATTGACTGGACTGTAGAAGCCAAACAATCATTCGAGGAAATTAAAATAGCTTTAACAAAAACACCAGTTCTGACCAGTCCTAAATTTGATAGAGACTTTATTATTTTTTCATTTGCTTCTGAACATACTGTTGCAGCTGTTTTACTTCAAAAAGATGACCAAGGGTGTGAAAAGCCAATAGCATTTTTTAGTAAAGAACTGAGGGATGCATCTCTAAAATACAATATTATGGAAAAACAGGCTTTTGCATTGGTAAAAGCAATTAAAGATTTCAAAGTCTACATATTATATTCTCATGTGATAGCTTATGTGCCTAATGCAGTAGTTAAAGATATTTTGACTCAAGATGGCATTGAAGGTAAACGAGGTAAGTGGATAGATACCATTTTAGAATATGATATTGAGATTAAGCCAACAAAACTGATAAAAGGCCAAGGTTTAGCACAACTCATGACAGAAACCAATTGCCAAGCCTTAGACATCAATGAACTAGATAACGAGCAGGAGATGGCGACTCCTCAGATCAGTCAAGCTTTCTTAGATTCACCCTGGTACTCTGATATAATTCATGTTTTATTAAACCTGCAGGCTCCTCCAGGGTTGTCCAGAACCAAAAGAAGATTTTTAAAAATGACATCTTTGAAATATTGTATTTTAGATAGTACTCTATTTTGGAAAAATCATGAAGGAATTTTATTGAATTGTCTTTTAAAAGATGAAGCTGATAAAGTGCTTAATGAATTTCATGCAGGGGATTGTGGAGGACATCTCTATTGGAAATCTACTGCAGACAAGATCTTAAGGGCTGGCTTTTACTGGCCAACTTTATTCTCTGATGTCAAGAAATTTGTAACAACTTGTCATAAATGTCAAATATTTGAGGGAAAAAGAAAGTTGTTACCTCTGCCTTTAAAACCAATTTCCACAGAAAGACCTTTTCAACAATGGGGGTTAGATTTTATTGGAGAGATTCACCCCCCTTCTTCAGGGCAACATAGATGGATTTTAACTGCTACAGACTATTTCACTAAATGGATTGAAGCCATCCCATGTAGACAGTCTAATGATTCTGTGATCATAGGGTTTTTGGAAACAAACATACTCTCAAGATTTGGCTGTCCGGAAAAGATTATAACAGATAATGCTGCTGCATTTAAATCAAAGAAAATGATCAATTTCTGTAGTAAGTATCATATTACTCTAGGCCATTCAACAGCCTATTACCCCCAGGGTAATAGACTAGCAGAATCCTCCAATAAAATCTTGATCAATATCATTAAGAAATTGTTGGAGGAAAATAAAAAGAATTGGCACAAGAAATTAACCAATGCATTATGGGCAGACAGACTTACAACTAAGAAATCCATTGGGACTAGTCCATATGAGTTAGTTTATGGCATTGAAGCAAGATTCCCATCATCTTTAGGAATCCCTGTTATGAAATTACTTCAGGAAGCTCATGTAGAGCCAAATGACATTCAAAGAAGAATTAATCAAACAATTCACTTACAACAAACCAGGGAAGAGGTTTACCAAAGATCACAAGTCATGCAAGAAAAGTTAAAGAAAATTTTTGATAAAAGGACTAAAGCAGAGGATTTTCAATTAGGAGACAAGGTCCTAAGATGGGATTCTAGAAGAGAAGAAAAAGGGAAACATGGAAAGTTTGATTTCTTGTGGAAAGGGCCTTATATCATTCATGCCTTGCAGGGAAACAACACTTACTTTTTGAAGGAGTTAGACAATTCAGAAGTTGAAGAAGGACCAGTCAATGGTCGAATGCTCAAGCATTATTTTGATCCAATTTACTAGAGTGTTTTAGTGTTTCTAACTTGTACATAATATATTGTTTTTTTGTTTGTTATGTTTTTGTTAATGCAGTTTGGATTGGATGGTGACTTCTTGGAATTGAAGCCCGAAGTGAAGGCCCTAAGTTCCAAAAGTTTCACTATCATATGTAAAATAAAGCTACCAGAAGAATGAAGGTTTCATACTTTCAGTTTGAAGACATTTTGAGGCATCTGACCTGCTGTTCTTGACTTTTCACAAGGAAAAGCCATCCCCATGTGGAGCCAGTGTTAGCCTCCTATACCAATAGGTTTCATCTTTCATGATTGTCTTGATTGAATTATGGAATATGTTCAAACCTTCTTTCTTGAGCAAAGGTGTTCCATATTCTTGAAAACCAAAAAATCAAAAAAAATTTAAAAATGTAAAGAGGGTATACCCTAAAAGAAAGATCAAAGGGTAAAAAGAATAAAATGGTCAAAAAAGAGAAAGAAATGAACCCCAAGCAAAAAATAGACCAAGGAAAGTGTGCAAATCCAAATACCACTACTTTTTACTCTGTTGTAATAAATCAATTGTGTGCAGCTTGTGAAATTTTTGCCACAATTCATGAATAAGTCAAACTGCTTAAACTTGGCTTAGTCATATTTCAATTTCATGTTATAGATTAGAGAATAAATATCTAGCCAAACAATTTAATCTTGGCAGATAAGTAGCTAGGTAGAGTGAATAAAAGGTGCTCAACAGTTTAATCTGAGCCCTTGGATGTAATAAGGGTAGAAATAGATAGATTTATCATGTAAAAAGGGAAATATTGAAAAGGGTTTGCAAGTCTAAATGCACCCTAATAAAGAAGAGAAAATGGTAGTGTTAAGTAGATAGGGTAGGTAGATGGTGCTGCAAAGTGTTATCTGATGAATGGTGATGCTATATGTTGGTTAATCATTTACTTTCATCACAAATACTAAAGCAGGAAATACACTGAAAAATCACAGTAAGCAAAGTCAAATTCATTAACCTCCCTCATCATTTTTCCCCCTCAAGAGTTTTACTAATTTCCCCAAAAGTACTAAGGTAATTTGAGATCAAAGGGGCTCAAGGCATTTCCTTGACTTCTGGAGGGACCGGACCCTCGGCCTAATGATCAAAAAGACCTAAGCACTTGAAATAATTCATCATTGTTATTTTCCATCTTTAACTTTTTCCTAAGTAAAATCCCATTTTACTTAGGAAACTGATGCAACATTCCATAAAAATTCCTCAAAATAACTTGTTATTCTAAGTTTAAGTGTTGAAGATAAAATGTTGCAATTTACTTCACAAGTTATCACTTTCTTAGATGTACAAAAATTTTTTGATTTTCCTTGTCCTTTGCCATATTAACATTTAACTCTATTAGATTAAATCCCTAGTGAAATACCCTTTCCTAAGTATATAACTCCTTTTTTTATAAATATCCCAAAAACCCATTTATTATAAGGTTTTAACCAAAGTATTTATATCCCCAAAATTCATTAAAACCCGCTTCTACAAACCCTTTGGTTAAAAAATAGCAATATACATTAATCCCGCCCCTATGGTGAATTAGTTGTATTAATTAATTTACCATATAAATAAAATATATGCACGAAAGCTTTAAACATGCCATATGTATGTTTAAATACAAAAATATGAATAAAACTTCGAGAAATTGTTGAGCCGCCGTGATTCGTCCACGTGGAATTCCACGTAAGCTAACCCTCGCCGCAACCCCGTTCATTATACCCATGGGATTAACTAGTCATCAGGACTAGTTAATAACCTTTCCGCCTATTGAATATCTCCCGGGATAATTAAATTAAACGTTAAACTCTTTTAAAAACCCGATGGGCCCACTTTTGAACCCTCCGCACGTTCCATCATCTTTTCCGCCGTTGGATCAGCCTCCCGCAGATCAACGGCCTGCATTGATCCCGCTGCCCATCCCGTGTAAGTTTTTTAACCCGCGGGGGATGGGTGGTTTTGAATAGTCAAACCATCCACGTGGCAGGAAACCTGTGGAATCGCTGCCCCTCCGTTAAAAACCGTCCTCGACCAAAAGCGGTGCGGGAATACCACTTACCGCTTACCGCTTACTGCCGGCTTACGTCACCCCGTACGTCGATGACGTCATCACCTCGAAAAAATAAAAAATACTTTTAACTTGCGAATAAAGCCATTTTTCGTGTTTTTCCTGTTCTTTTCGTTATTCTGAAAACGACAGAGCTCCCGCTGCGATTTTCAAATTTTCACTGTAATTGATCATTTCGCCCCAAAATTCTGCTGCGCTAGTGTTGAAGAACAGTCCCGCCATTGCCTGTTACCTGTTAAAGAACCAGTTTCCGTCTAAAAGCAGGTATTTATCCTTTACGCCCCCGACTGCAAGTAAAACTCAGTTTCCTTTGTTTTTTTCGCTGAAAAAGTGGTTAAAAATCATCACTGAGTCCTCCCTGGAGATTTTAAAACCTGTAAATCAAGCCCCCGAACCCGCAAAATTGTTACAATTTCCTCCGTTCAAGAATTCTCCAAATTTTGAAGAAACGAAAACCTCCAGCATTTGAATCCGTCAAGAACCAAAATGAGGCCCTATACTTCTTAATATCACCTGTTGACTAAGCCTCACACCGTGAATTGGACTGATTAATTTCATAGATGAAGATTCAAATCAAAGACCCGTACTGTTAAAAGTCCTTCACGTAGCTATTGTCGCTGCAGAGACGAATACTCAAAGGGGCAAGATCTTATAGGGTTGTGGGAATCCAATCTCCCAAGGTATCTTATTCCTTCAGTCCTTATTTTCCCAAAAATCATTCATTACTATCATTCAAACTATGATCCCACACAGAGGGCAGTATTAGCTCCTGATCAAAGTGTTCTGTTTCCCATCACTCCACAGGCTATCAATGCCATGTTGCACTTTGAACCAGACCAAGAGTTAGCACCATTGTCCATGGAAGGATTGATTTGAGAAAACCAGGAAATTAACCCCAGAGAAGCTAAAATCCATGTGTCAGCATTTCATGTTACCCGAGCATCAACGAAAAGGGTCTCCCCCCTATGGTTTTTACTATTTCAATACATTGGGAAGGCTCATTGTAAATATAATATCTTTTGTCTTAGGATTTAACACCAGTGAATATGTGGATGAGATAACCTTGGCTCTGCTATCCATTTTTACTCCTGGGCAACCTCCTGAGATCAAATATGACTATGCTTCTTTCATAGCTAGCAAGATCCATGATCAATTCTTAAGGCTAGATACTGAAAAAGTTTTTAAGTACTCCTCAGTTATCTATCATCTCATGATCTTCTATCAGTCAGAAAGGTTCCCTTTCCCTGTACAGAAACTTGATGCCAAGAAAAATCCCAGGTCAGTTATTTTTTGGTCCCCCATCATTCATTTTTCCTCTGATTCTCCCTACTCCTACTCAGAATTCATTGATCAGTTTGTATATCCTACAACAACTTTATTAACAGGAATTTCTCCCCCAAGACTAAGCAATGAAATTAGAAAGACCTTGCAACTGTCAAAGAGTTATAAGGTTGGGGATTGGTACCTATACCAAAACCATACAGTCATCAGGATTTATGGATGTGAATTACATCCATTCAAATTACCCAGATATGTACCAATGAGAATTTTTGCCTTGGAATACTTTAGGCAGATGAACAATTCAGATGTGATCCATTTCTGCAATGTAAAGAAGAAAGCTCAGTTAAGGATCAAAAGCCAATTAGGTCCTTTCATCTGCAATTCTAGGGAGGCTAAGAGAGAAGCAGAACTTCTATTAGAGAAAAAGTTCCAGACATCTTTCCGTTGGGTTCCTTATGACCCCTTTGGTTTTATTTGTGAAAAGAGATTAAAAAATAAATTATCTCCTTATATACACCACAAGATTCCTGATCTAGAACAGTATGCAAATCAAGATGAATGGGTTGAAGGAACTCTTGTTGAGGAAGAAAGTGAAGCAGACAAAATGAATAAAATTATGAAAGATGTTGAGAAGAACTTTGACCTAGAAACGTCTGGTCAAATGCAGGTACCCTACATTGGCACATCTTCATCAGCCACCCTACAGCAAGCATTACAGGAAGACAGTCCATCAGTAGCAGCAGAACCCAAGGGTAAAGGAAAGTAACCTGTAATCCAGGTTATTGAAACTTTGGTCATGGCTGAAAAACCACAGAGTTCCAAAGCACCGGAACAATCTCAGGCTTCTCCCACACCAGCAAAACACATCCAAGTTCCAGAGATACAAACTCCACTGAATGTGGAAATAGGGAAAAAGAGGCTAGCTCCAGACACCACACCTTCAAAAGGAGCCTCACAGGTTTATCAAACTAAAAAACACAAATCAGATCCACCTCCAGAGGTAGAAATTATAGATGAAGTATTTGATGATGGAAGAGAAGATAGTCAGCAAACTGGCACAGCAAGTGAAACAACCATAAGCCAGAAAGGGAAAGCTTTACAAAATCAATTAAGCACTGAAGTATCTTCTTTCAGGCCGCCAAAGACAGACACTGGAGATATCAAAATAACCTTCATTAATATTAAAACAAAGAATGATCCATTGAAAATGAAGGTATATGATCAGTATATGAAGATGGCTCCCCAGAATCAAGAAAGGCTAATGTCATTATTTGACCTTTCACAAGGTAAAATGCTGATGAGTCACTTCAAAAAAAAGGTGTCAAAGCCCACTTCAGCAGCAGATTACATCAGAACAAATTTTGAAGTTTTGGCAAAGGATATCCATCCCCTGGACCAGATAGAACTACACAGACAAACTGGGGAAATGGTCTATTCTACTCTCACCAACAAGGCCATGGCAGCTATAACACTGCAAGATTCTTTGAATAACACTTCTGCACAATTGAAAATTGAGAAGGCCTCCTCACAGGCCAAAGACAATAGAATTAAATCTTTAGAAGAAATAATCATTGGTTTGGGTCATAATCCCAAGGACATCAAAGGTATTGAGGCATTGATGAAGAAGAAAGAGGATGATATAGCTGCACTCAGAAAACAGCTAAAATTACCAGCCTTGAGGCACCCTCAGACCCAAGAAGTCATAAAAAGTAATTCACAGGAAGAAATAATGGAGTTACTTTTAAATATGACTGAGCGACTAAATGAAACAGAGAGGGAATTGGAAAAAGCATTGCAGGAACAGAAACTCTCAGGCAGACTTCAACAACAGGTACTCCAACAACAGAGCAGTAGATACAGCCATCTCAAGTGAATACTTCTGGTTTGAGCTCTGAGGATTTAATAAAACAAATGGAGAGCTTGCAACTGAGGGTCACAGAACTCCAAGAAACAAAATTGCAATTAGTAAAATTGGAGGAAAAATATGACACATCCAAAAAGACAGCTGCTGATAACACCAGGGAGATAAAAAGATTGGAAAAATTGGTTGAGGCTTTGGAAAAGGATATTTCATTAGAGAAGCCTCTAAATGAAATAAATGACATTCTTTGGGGTAACATCATTGAATTAATAAAGGGTATTTGGCCCTCTATTCAAGCTATTTTTGAGCAAAATGAGTTAGTTAAGATAGCCCAAGAAGAAATAAATAGAACCAGAAATGAATTGAGAGGTAGGCCTGAACAGGCCAGTCAGCTCATTCAATTTTTGAATTCCAGAACAAAACAACAGCTTGCATTGTTAGGAATTGATGACAGGACAGGTGCAGTTTTGGAAGCAAAGAGAGTTTTCACCAAGAGGACTTTCATGCAAAATTTAGAAAGAAAGTGTATAGACATTTTGGTTGATATCAACGTTTTCAGAGAGAAGTTTCAAGCTTTGCTGGACAGTGGATTGCCAAGTCCCATGCTCACAGAAGATCAAATAGTAGACTTGGAAACCTATGAGAAGAGAATAAAGGCTCATGCTAAAACCACAGCTGATTGTTCTACTAGCTCGTCGGAATCAACATTACCAACCGGGAAAAGTATCTATGATAAAGTGAGGAATTTATTTCATCTGGAGCATGAAATAAAGTATCTATTTCCGAATGAGCCCACTTTTTATAAACTTACTGAAGCAGATGAAACTTTGAGAAAGCTCAGAAGAACTATGATACCAGATGATCAATGGTGGCAAGAAATGTTGGAGATTCTGTAAAAGTTGCTTTCAGGATAAGAATTTATCTTTACTATCAAGTAAAAGGTAAAAATAGGAAAACAGATGAAAGAGTATCAGATGAAAAGGTTAAAGAGTATCCGTGAGAATAAAGAGTGTTCAACAAGCCAAAGAAATACTGCAAAGGACAACACAGAGCCCTATTTTAGCACCTACCTCCAGCACATCCACGGAAAAAGGAACAGCACATCGGCAGTTGCCCATTTTTCTATCCACGAGACCATTTGTCTCTTGTTTGTTTGTAAATTATGCTTTAAGTCAGCCTAGATTGTTGGCTAAGATAGTGTAAGGTTGTTTAAGATTATTTTGTGTATAAATAAACCCTCAAAGAGAGTGTTGAGGGTGGATTCTATGACTCTGCTGTAACATTGAGATTTTTGGAATAAAAGCTTTTGGAGAAATTTACTTGTGGTTTACTGGATGACGATTTAAAGCACTGGACTTGTTGCAGGATTCATGTGTTGGACTACAGTTCAATAAGTTTTTCTACCCTTTGTCTGAAATTTTATATTAGTCTATAATACCATCATATCCATTTCTGAATAATTTACATAAAGGATTGAAACATAATTTGCTTAATTGTACTCTGTTTTCAAATGTTATTATTCTTAATGTTTTCTTCTAAATTAGTTATAAGCATGAATTCTTAAATGCTCTTGCTTTGCTAATTTAAACACTGTTGATTACTATAATAAAGAATTCTTCATTGCTCTTTGTTTGTAATCATCTCATTTCTTTCTTTTGAACATGGTGAAAGATTCTTAGCTGCCTTTCATCCCTTCAAAATCATCCCATCCACTTTAAATTTTAAGGATTGTTCTCTGCCTAGCTATCTTGCCCTGTAAAGCCATCTTGTGCGTAGAATAGAAATCCAGTAAAGCCATCCTTTGACTCCATAGCCCAATGGACTGAAAACTTTCAACCCTGCCCTTAGTTTGTGGATTCCACCATTTTTCAAACAAACTCTTGGATCTATAACTAGCCTAAAACCTTCTAAGAACAAAGATAAATTATAAAGAGAGAGCCCTCTCTGGATGCAGATTGGCTAGATTCTGCATCTGAAGATTGTCAGGGTTACTTCCTGGCATACTTTCCTCTTACACAACTTAAGAAACCTGAGGTGATAATAAATATTTATATGTTATCCTCAGTAATATATGACAAAGAATATATGACCTCACTATATGACATATGGAAGATTCTATGTGAACTTGATTTGTGGTAACTTGAGTGGCATATGGAAATATATATGACCATGAAGTTTGATACCTTTAGTACTATATGACAGTATGCCAATGATGTGTATCATAATATTATGGCAACGTTGTAATCAGTGATATGACAGAGTATAGTAAAGATACTTGTCAATATGTATGTCATGTGTATGGCAGTATATGGCTATGATACTTGTATGGCTATTAAATAAGCCTTGACAGTGGATTCCGGCCTATGATTACAAATCCCTTTCTGAGGCAAGGAATTTGGTGTCTGGGATGCCCAAATTCAAAATTATCATGAAGGCATATGTTATGGTTGTGTCGAAGGAAAGCATAAAAAAATGGGACTTTGTTTTTCCCTCAAGTATCAAAAAGACATCTGATGTCCTGCAATTGATACATTCTGATTTACCTGATATGCTGCCCATCTGGATATATTTCTTGAAGAATAAGATCAAGATTTTAAGGACTAATAATGGCACAAGATGTGAGTCATATGTGTTCAATGACTTTTGAAGAGGAGTTGTCATTAAGAAGGAGACCTCAACCGTATATTCTCCTGAGCAAATGGTGTTGCTAGAAGAATAAAGAGAAGACCGTCATGGATACAGGACTCTATCGAGGATTCCAAGAGAAATATGGCCCCAAAGGGGGATACTCCATGTAAAGAAAGAAGCCGAATAGATACAAAGGGTATTTAGTAGCCATGAGAACAATTCTATAATCTGAGCCTAGATCATTTGAAGAAGACGTAAAGCATAAAGTCTGGAAGGATGTTATGCATGAAGAGTATGAGTTCATTATCAAGAAATATGTCTGGGATGTGGTTCCGATACCTAAGGACAAAGATGTTGTCACCTCGAAATGGCTTTATAAGATAGAGCATGGATCTAGTGGTAGTGCTCAAAATTTCAAGGGAATATTCGTTACAGGAGGCTTCTCTCAAAAGGAAGGCATAGACTATGATGATATATTTTCACCTATGGCCCGATATACCACCATCCGATCTATTATTGTCCTTGCAATTACGAAAGGATGGATTCTACATCAGATGGATGTGAAGACCACTTTTCTGCATGGATTTATAAAGAAATATATGTATGTGGAGCAACTTGTGGGGTTTGAAGTCCAGGATAGAGACTCTCATGTATGCAGGTTGACAAAAGCCCTCTATGGTTTGAAGCAAGCCCCTAGGGCTAGGTATGAGAGGATAAATAGCTATTGGATGAAACTGGGCTTCACTCAAAGTAATGCTAATTCAAACCTTTACTTCAAGGTTGCTAGAGAAAAGCTTCTCATTCTGGGTCACTATGTGGAAAATGTCTTCCTGACAGGTGCTGACTCTCTCATTCATCAGTATAAGAAGGAGCTCGCTTCTAAGTTCGAGATGAAAGAACTGGGACTAATGCATTACTTCCTATGCCTAGAGGTATGGCAGAGACCTAGCGATATTTTCCTCTCTCAAGGAAAATATATTGTGAAGCTGCTGGAGAGATTTGGTATGGTGGACTATAAGTCCATGTCAACACCGATGGAGCTGAACTTTAAGAAGTTGAGTGGAAATGTTTTTGGGCCTGTGCTAGCAAATCCTACCAAGTGTCGTCAACTCGTAGGGGCCCTAATGTTCTTAGGGAACATTTGTCCAGACATATGTTTTGCAGTGAACACTTTGAGTCAACACAAGGTTGATCCTCATAGCATTCACTAGGTTGGTGCCAATAATCTCTTGAGATATTTCTATGGCATGATAGACCATAGGTTGAGATACACTACTGGGAGTTTGACACTCCATGGATATACTGATTTTGATTGGGCTAGCAGTGTGGTGGATCGCAAGAGCACATCTAGATGTTATTTCACACTTGGTTCTTCTTCAAGCATGAAGCACAAGTATATGGCTTTGAGCACCATTGAGGCAGAATACATTGCAGCGTGTATGGCCTGTTGTGAAGCTACTTTGTTGTGAAAGCTCTTTATTGAGCTATTTAGGTATGTGCTATATACCACCGTTATCCCTTGTGATAACCAAAGGGGGATTCATTTGTCATAGAATATTGTGTTCCATGATCGATCCAAGCATATGGATATCTAGTACCATTTTATCTGGGATATGGTACAACAAGGTGCCATAAGGCTCAATCATATAGGAACTTATGAGTAGGTCACAGATATTCTCACAAAGCCCTTGGGGAAGGTCATGTTTCAAACCTTTTGTTAGAATATTGGAATCGTGGAATGACCTTATTTGGAGGGTCCTGTTGGAAAATGACATCTGGGAGCTCCGAGGGGGCTTTTGGGATATATTCTTGGATCTATAAGCAACCACAGGGTTAGGCTTGTTGAACCTTTTTGGTGTCCTTCCGCCCCACCATCATGATATTGAGTTGGTTTACCTCTCTGGTTTATGCCCTATATGCATCCTACCCATGGAGTTCTAGACTAATGGTAAGTACCTCTCATCTTGGCCAGTGAGGTGGGAAATGTGGATAGAGACAAAAAGAAAGACCGATGGACAAATCCAAGATTTCCATATTCTCTATTTCTACGATGGCACGTGTCCAACCACTAGATTTGGGATCAATTCTAGTGAGGTTTCGGACATCCAACTGACCTCAGGTCAGTTAAACTAACTTCGAGTTAGTATGAGACTCCTTTGAGTCCTATAAAGGTTTTGGACCTCTGAGATGACTTTGGGTCAGCTGGGAGTGATGTATTTGTGACTCACCACTTTGAAATAAAGAAGCCAGTGAAGTAAGTTATGACGGGATGATGCACAATGTTTGGATGGCACTAGTGGATGGAGTTATCCCTAGTTGAGAGGGAGTGTTAATTTTGGGAAAATTGGTCCAAACTCCATGTTGCATTGCTTAGATGATGATGCCAATATTTTTATTGGATTCCTCTTTCGAAGAGGTGCAATATCGATCTAAATATCATCTTGATCGGATGAGAAGAACATGTATTTTTAATTTCTTCTACATGTGCAAGGTCGGCCTAATTTATCCCACATGCATACGAGATGTGTCACACACCCCCATAGATGACTATATATTTGAATTACTTGGAGCTCATTCTACACAGACATTTTTGGAGGCATTATTTTCTCTCATGGATGGTGCTATGATTAGGGCTTCTCATGGTGACCCGGTTAGGGCTTCTTGGTGGAGCGTTTTTTATTAGTAGTCTTGGGGTTGTGTGACACATTGGGTTGGATGACCTTATGAATACTTTTTTGGTTGAAACATCATGTTTATTTCCGTAACGCCACCATTATTTATCTTTGTTTTTGGCTTGTCTTCCATTGATCCATTGGTATGTTATATATGCATCTTACTTTCATGTGATTGAGCCCTAGAAGTTTAAAGTAAATTTTCATTAGCATAGAACATCTTTAGAAATTTAGATGGTATCAAAGCTAAGGAGAAGAAAAATTCCAACCTGTCTTGAGAGAAATCATCAATTCATTGGGAAAGATATAAGAGCATTGATTTATGCAACATTTCGCCAACTGATAGCTCTATAATTGGAGACTAACCTCAAAAAGGAAAGGGTCGTGGAACAGCGTGGAGAAGTCTTCTCAAAACAACATGGGAGAGGTTTGTGTTGGATGCCGAGGAGCTATAACTGACAACAGATTTGTTGAGGGATTGTTTTAGGGTCAAATCAGATCTGTGAAGGTTGCTTCAAGTGATGGAGGTGTTGGGCTACTAGGCTGAGGAACAGAGAAGCAAGACATTGTTGTTTAGGAGCTTGTTTGGGTTTGTTTTGGAGGAGGCCACAGCTACAACAAGCTACTATGCTAGGCCACAGGCCATAGCAAGCATCTGCATGCAGCGTTAAGCCCTGTCAAGACAGGACATGACCTTTAGGAGGCAGAGTGGCATGAGGGGAGCCTCTCCAAGGTGGACCACAATCCTAGAAGGGCTTATTTGCTAACTGTGTGGAAGGTTAAGGGCTATGTTGTGTGCCCTAACCAGAATTGCAGGAGCAATAGTGCAAAAAGTGGAGACAAATTCGCTAGTTGTGGGAGACTACTTGTGCACTTGTTAGGGTTGTATCCAAGCTAATTTCCACTGTAATTTCTGTCTCTATATCTATGGAACTTCGCTCAATATTTGTATGAATAAAAAGGAAGGCTGATAAATTTTAAGATGTGCTCGTGTAATTTATGGTTGGGTCGAGTTTTGAGTAGTATCCTTTCTGAAGTGGAAGTCGATTTTGGGCATATGACTTGACACTATCTCCTTGTGACAAGGCAATTGGTATCTCTAGGTCGAGTCTCTGTCTTGGGTAAGTTGGAAAGCCTAAAAGACGTTCAAGTTAGGCCACAATTGATTAAAGCTATAAAATAGGAATAAAGGACCTGGAATAAATATTATGCACAAGTTTTGAGGTATCTTAGTGACTGAAATTCAGGGTTGTCATGATCTAACAAAAAGCACTAACCAAGACTGATATTCTTCAAGAATATGTACACAATTCGAGGTGTAATCAAGGGCTGAAATATGTAGTTCTTTAAAGTTTGGAGAGTTGTTGAAGAGACCTTTTCTAAATGGGAATTTGAGGATAGTTCTCAGCAATATTTGTCTTCAGATGTAGGTCGCATATGTTCTATGGAGATTACAGATGTTTGGTGGAGACTGTAAACTAAGCCACAATCTTTGCAAGGAAGTGTGGTAACACAACAAAATATAATGTGACCTCCTAAAGTATAATGTAGTCAACTCTGAAATGTTCAACAGTGATATATGAAGTATACTTTATGGATAAGACATCTCATAAAATGCAGACAATAAAATGCATATTACGCTAAGTGCAGACTCCAGACATGAATATCAATGTTGATATTCTAAGCATAGTTGCAAGTGAATAAGATGTAGATCTTATTCTGAGTATAATTTCAAAAGAGAATAAAATGTAGAATTAAGGATCAATAATGACATCATTATTCAGTGAATAATAGTTTAGAACACATCATATAAACATGATTTTTTGAAGAAGCTCTATGGATAGAACTGGTCTTAAATGCATGGATAAAAGGGTGAATTCGAAACCTGTGATTAGTGACGTTGAAGAAGCATAATTATTATGTGAAGGCTGACTTGTTGAATTGATATTTGAGCCTTAACTATAGTGCTTTGGAAAGCTACTTTAAGAAGGAAGACATATTAAAAGACAAAAGAAGAGGTACGTAAAATTGTTCTTACATGA
This sequence comes from Pinus albicaulis, assembly GCA_034641835.2. Classification (NCBI taxonomy): domain Eukaryota; kingdom Viridiplantae; phylum Streptophyta; class Pinopsida; order Pinales; family Pinaceae; genus Pinus; species Pinus albicaulis. The sequence goes on along the minus strand of CM076570.1, from coordinate 1,343,474,871 downwards.
AAATTTTTTTGTATGTTGTCTAAGGAAACCAAAGATTAGGGGGTCTGGTTGATGAGTCTTAGAACAATGACATATGGCATCATAACTATTTTATGTTTAGTAATATATGACAAAGTATATATGACCTCACTATATGACATATGGTAGAGTCTATGTGAACTTGATCTATGGTAGCTCTAGTGGCATATGGAAATTTATATGACCATGAAGTTTGATATCTTCAATATTGTATGAAAGTATGATAATGATGTGTATGATAATATTATGGCAACATTGTAATCGAGTGATATGCCAAAGTATAGTAAAGATACTTGTTGAGATGTATGTCATATGTATGGCAGTATATGGCTATGATACTTGTATGGATATAAAATAAGCCTTGACATTGGATTTAGGCATATGATTACAAAGCCCTTTCAGAGGAAAGGAATTTGGTGTACGGGATGCCCAAATTCAAAATGATCATGAAGGCATATGTCGGGGTTGTGCGGAAGGAAAGAATAAAAAAAGGGAACTTTATTTTTTCCACTGAAGTGTCAAAAAGACATATGATGTCTTGCAATTGATACATTATGATTTACTTGATATCTTGCATACTGGATATATTTCTTGAAGAAGAATATCAAGATTTTAAGGATTGATAATGCCACCAGATGTCCTTTTTGTAGCTTCTAGAGATTACTAGTGACCATAGCCGAATCTCCTTCCACCTTGAGTCGATGATACTATTCTTTTCTTACAATTATCAGCCCCTACTTTTTTGAATTCAGTTCAGCCTCATTATTACTTCCACATCCCTCACGGTCTCGGAAAATCCCCCCCTGCCCCTACTTGACCTAGGTTACCCTTCGAAGCCCCATCATAACTTAGTTTAATAAAACCTTGCCGAGGAGCTTTAAACTTATCCCTAACTTCATAGGCCATTGGTTTGGATTTCCACAAAGTTGGTGCCAACATCTAGCTTTAATATTAAACCATTTGAGGATCCATGCCCTCCAGACCCTATCTTGTCCAATCCTCTTGTGCCCATTTTTCATCTAGGATACTCTCCCTTATTTTTTTGTACAATGGTTTGCAATATTTCAGTGGGTCACCTTTTATCATCCTGGAACATTCACATGTTCCTCTCCTTACAAACTACCGGAAAGCAAGAACCCTACCAACAATGACTTTGGCTCTATTTACAACATGAGCTCCCAGTATCCTCCTCTTCTACAATTTTCAATTATGTGTTGGATGCTTTCCTTATTTCTAACGAGTTTGTTGGAATAAAGTAGGTAAGTTATGCCACATAAGGTCAGCAAATAGAGAATTTTGTTGAGAAGGTGTTCCAAATTTTCAGTGTTCTCTCCACACATCACACAAACAGAGGGTCCAAGCATCCCTCGTCTCTACAATTGGTCCCAAGTAAGTATTTTATGATGCCCAACAACCCATAAAAAATATTCAATTTTGGGCCAATGTTTATTTGAGAAAAAAAATTCCATAATCTGTTATTTGGAGGTGGTACATTGTTATATTTTATCTTATAGGCTTCTTGAGTTGTAAACATGCCCTTAGTGTTGTAACCCCATCGTAGGATGTCACTCCCTGTGAGTATAGATAATTTCCTAGATTGTAGTTCTTTCTCCGGGATTTGCATTCTTTGTGTGGTAGGGGCATGTTTCCAATGATGCCTCTACTTCCATCCCCTCCAATACTGATCATTCTATTCCTCCCAATAGTGATCTACTCGTTTTGGTATTCACTGATTTGTAACTAGGAAAATTTCTGCTAGATCAAGCCAACTGCATAATTTTTCTCTCTGTTGCCAATATTCCTCTCAAAAATCGGAGTTTGTGTTACCATCCACGATCTCCCAAAAAGCGTGGTCTCCAATTAGGTTCCTTTCCGGAGAGGCTAACTTCCATATCCCCTAATCCTTTAGGTATGATTTGGGCTTGTAGCCTCTCTAGAGCGATATCTTGAATTTCATATTTACACTCCCATATTGTTTTCCCGGAGGTTTGCACCCCCCACTGCATCCCTCTCCACCACAACTTAGCTCCCATTACCTGGTTAGGAATGTAAGGATCTTGAATACCCGGATCTCCCTCCCTTTTAGATCAAATCGAGGTTGTCCCTCATGATAGAAGAGCCTCGCTTGCAATTTTTGTTGAGATCCTTCACGATTCCTCGACTAGGTCAAGAATATATTTTCCAATGAAGGACCATGTAGCCTAAAATAATTCCACAATAAAACCATCTGGTCCCGGCGCCTTGTTTTTTGATAAGCCTTAAATACTTCCTCCACTTCCTCAAGAGTGATTTCCCGAGGAGGGATAGGTTCTTCTCTCTATTGACTACATTGGGAATAAATTTCTTTATTCATGTGATTTCTTCCATTTTGTTATGATCTGGGTTCCATTAAAATCTCATGGGAATGGTTCACCAATAGCTCTTCCAAAACTTGATGTTGGAGGAGTCTATTTCCTATAGAGTCTTTAAGAGAGAATATGTGATTGTGTTTTCATCTCTGAATCATTGCTTTATGGAAAAAAACTAAAATTCATGTCCCCTTCTCTTAGCCATTGAATTCTAGATTTTTGTTTCCAAAACATTTCTTCATGTTTTTTGTCATTCTTCTAATTTGTTGATTATGGTGCCTTCCTACCTAACAAGCACCTCTAATATCCCCTATAGGGATCATTTGTTGTTGAATTTGCTTCATATGACTCTGTAGTTTTACCTTGTCATGATGTATATTCCCAAATTCAATCTTATTCCATTTATTGATTTTCTATTTAATGTCTTTGAGTTAGAGTTGAAATGTATGCATCCTATTTTTTCCTTTAACCCTACTCTCTTCCCACTGTCTCTTTACTTTATCAATGAGCGTTAGATCTCTCAGCCAAAATACTTCAATTTGAAAGGCCTCTTCTTATTTCTCTTATTCATATCCACCTCCAGGACATATGGGCCGGTGATCTAATCCCATGCAAGGAAGAATAGAAGCTTCGTAAAAGACATCCATACTGATGAGGTCTTTGGATATTAATAATGCTATCAAAAAAAGAGGCTACTTGATGAGCTTTGTCCCCACCTATTATTCCATGTGAATTTACCATTGATATTATGTATATCCACCAATCGTAGATGTGTTATCATATATTGAAATAGCTCCATTTCCATCTCATTTTACGCAAATTCCTCCTTTTTTTCTCCTCTACTCGCGTGATCATATTGAACCCCCCCCTCCCAATAGCCAATATTTCTAATTATGAATATTTTTCAGAGTTCTTATACTATCTATAAATGCCATTTTATCTCCTCAAATGTGTAGATCATATGCTAAAGAAATTAATATCCACTCTTTCAACCCAATTAGTCTAAAACGACTGTTAGGATACGGGGTAGACTAATCCATCCTTCCATCGTAACCTCTCGTTAGATTCCAAAGTATCTATATAGCTCCTGCACTTCCTCGGGAATCAATGGCCATTACTTCATTTCTAGGGTTAAAATGTTTCATAATGTTGGTTTTTTTTTGCTTTGCATGATATTTGCTTTGGTTATTTATTTACTCGTAACCATCTTGAACCCATCTTCCTTCTTCGAGGGGCTTCCTCCTCCCTCTAGTTGTCTTCCTTTCGATTTTTTGGGTTATTGGGAGGGCATGTTTTTAAAAATATGGCCATATTCATGAAATCATTAACATCTAAAAGGAATATGTTCATAATCAATTAGTTGCTGCCATACCTCCCCTTCATATTCCATGTAGAAGTTTATAAACAATAATGTGATGTATTAATAGACTCTCCTGATCTAAAAAATTATATCCATTTGTTAAATACGAGATCCTTCTACTTAATTCTTCGCAGAAATTTAAATCTCCAATTGAAAATACATGAAGAAAAATCAATCACACATAACACGAAGTTTTTACTAGGAAAGCATAAAGCTAAAAAACCCCACTATCATATATTATGTATATCATGGATCATGAAACAATATCATACAAAGCTCTACTCTAAGACCTCTTAGTACAATATAGAATCATCTCATATTTTCATTCAAAAAATTGGTTCACACATGCACCAATTTACTACCTCCGACAGACTGCCTCCATTGCGCAATCCTTGCCGATGAAGATCCCTTGAATGAATTTGATCTTGCCTTGCATTGTTGTGAAATCCTCATTGGCACCTCCAATGTGTGTGTAGATGCATTGAATGCATCACTATAGTCATAGCTTGATAGTCAACCGGACCCTTTCACCTATCTCTCCACTTTGGGTCTCCATTGGATCCGACATGCATGTAGTTAACATTAGTATTTCTTCGAGTTGCATGTGACACCACTACTTATGAAATTAATTAAATAATTAATTCATTGATCTCTCGATAGTGTATCATTATTTGCAACTAGCAAAAATTGAGTTTAACTCAATTAAATGAGTTAAACTAAATAACAACTCACATAACTACTCTTCCAACTCCGTTACAACTTTGTATCACTCGATTCTAAACGAAGTCCACTATGCATGTCCCACCAACCAACCTTGGAATGCGTAATTCCTTCGGTTAAGCGGTTTTCCACACCGATTTAGGGCGAGATCAAGTGCTTCAAGAGAATAGATTATTATTTATTGTCTAATTATTATTAAGGGCTAATAATAATTGACATCCAATCTATAAATAGACTTTGCCCATGCATCTAAAAAATAGAATCTCATCTATAAATATAATTTTTCTCAACCACCTATAAATAGACTCCCACTATAAATAGAATATGCTCACCATTCTAAAAAATAGGCATACACCTAAAAAATATCTTGCGGGCCCCACCTAGTGAAGGTGCGTAATTTTCACCCAGGATCATCATCTTGTTGAATCAAAACACTCCCTCTCAACAAGAAAGGGATTATCTTTCACCCCAGATCATATCTCTATGGTATTCTAATTTTCTCCTAGTGAGCGCCTTCATCATAATATTTGCATCGTGATCTTCCATAGGAATGTCTTGACACAACATGATCTTACGCTACACACAATCTTTGATATGATGATACCGGATATCTGTATGCTTAGGTCAATCATGAAACAAAATATTAATCAATATTTTAATGCAACTCTTATTATCGCACTCTGAATCATCATAGGATCTAAATGAGAACCGAACAAACCGACTAGGATCTTCCTCATCCGGATAGTCTCACATGCGGCTTGACTTGTTGCCATGTATTCTTCTTTCACTCTGAACTGAGTGCCATGGATATTTGTTTCCCTACTTTGTACCAAGAAACAACTGTATATCCAATACGAAAACCCCTCTGATGTGCTCTTTCTTTCCGTTGGGCTTCCTACCAAATCTTCATCCCAGTGAAGCCACGCAACCTCACCTCATCCGTCTATCTGTACCATAAGCCATACTTAGATGTGCCCCCGACATATCTCGGGACATACTTGCCCTCCTTCCAAAGAGCTTGGTAGGCTTAACCATCGCTTGACTAAGCTGATTCACCGCATAGCATATATCTGTTCTTGTATTAACTAAATATATGAGCGAACCCACCAACTATCGATAGACGGTAACATCTAGTACCTCTTGCCGATGTAGCATCCTCTTTCCTCCAATTTCCTAGAAGAGGGTATCCATGGGTTTGTAGCCCTCCATGTGAAACTTATCGAGTATCTGCCTTGCATACTTGCCTTGAGACACAAAACGAGTTCACCTTCTCATTGCCATAGTTCCAATCCAAGGAAATATCCTTCATCTCGAACTCCTTTTCAAGATTCTCCTTGCATGAGTGTATCAGCTGCTTATCACCGATCGAGTATTAAATCATCAACATAAAAAAACAATGGTTAAAATCTTACCCTCCACCACAATATGGTATAGGTTTGCATCCACCTCACTCTTGGTGAAGTCAAGTGTACTGGAAATAGTCACGTCGATCCGAGTGTACCAAGCACGGGTTGCTTGCTTCAACCCATACAACGCTCTCTTGAGTCTACACACATGCGATTCGCTACTGAAGATCTCAAATCCTTCGGAGCTTCTCAATGTACACTTCTTCCTCAATGATCCCATTAAGGAATGAAGTGTTCACATCTCGATGAATGTGCCAACCCATCGTGGTGAGAGAGCAAGGAAGGTCCTTATGGAAGAATGCTTGTGCGACAGTGCAAAGGTTTCTTCATAATCAATCCCCTCAATGCGTGAGAAGCCCGGGGAAAAAAAATCTTGCCTTATACTTCTCAACACTCCCATGTGCAGCTTGCTTTACCTTTTTTATCCATATTGAACCTACCATCGATTTATCAACCGGCCTTGGAACAATTTCCCAAGCACTCTTTTCGACAATGTGAGTCATACTCCTCCACCATTTCATCTACCCATGTGGGCTCCTACATTTGCTTCTGAAAAGAAGATGGCTCGGTCACAATACATTTCTTGATGAGAGCCATGTATCCGATGAATCGGTCAAGATAATTTCTCTATCTTTGCTATGAAGTACGAGACTCCTACATTATGTTCCGCATCAAGCTTCAACCTCTCAAGCATTTTGTGGTATGCCTTCTACAAATTTTCGATGTTTGGCTCTACAAGAGTGGACTCCTGCACTCCATGAACCTCCTCCTATGGCTGATCCACATCTAGAGACTCATCTTTTGGAACCAAAAGTCACTCCTTTGCATGCAAGTCTAGCTCGCTCTCAAGCGACAACTTCATGGCTTTATTCTCATTGAATTTTATATCCTGTCACACAATAGTCATTCGAGTGTTTGGAAAATACACATGATAATTATGGGGTGTTTCTGTGTACCCTAAAAATATCCCAACCTCATCAATTAGCTCCCGAGCTTCTTCCTAGCATTCTTGGTCACATGACCATAAACAGGTGAGCCAAAAATCTTAAAGTGAGAAACATCCGATTTCTTACCCGGTAAAAGCTTCTTCGGGTGTACTCATGCCAAGTACTTTATCGGGACAATGGTTTTGCACATAAACCGCGAGTGTTGCATGCTTCCACCCACAAGTGCATTGGTAGGCCCTGATCATGCAACATATCTTTTTGCAACACCCACAATTGTTTTGTTCTTTCTCTCATCGACCCCATTCTATTGTGGGTTGTGAGGCACTACAAGTTCTCTTCGAATTCCTTCTTTGCTATAAAATTCTTTGAATTCATTCGAGATATAGTCACCACCATTATCGCTCCATGGAGCCTTCACTTGCTTCCCCGATTCTTTCTCCACCAATTCTTTAAACTCACAGAACTTTGAGAATGTTTTATGTTTCTTCTACATGAAGAAGATCCAACATCTACAAGAATAGTCATCAACAAAAATAACATAATACCTATGTTTTAATGTTTAAGCAACCTAGAATGCTCCACACACGTTGTGCGAAATATCTCCAGGATCACCGAAGCACGGTTCTCCTTTTTCATGAAATGTGGTCTTCACAAACTTACCCATAGTAAATCCCTTGCCCCTGATCTATCTACGAAGTGTACCCTTGGGAATTCTAGTATAAATCTACTGCCAAAATCTTCGGGGGCACAATGGTGAAGATGGCCCTAATCGCCCTGTGCCATAATTCACCCTCATCCCGGCTCACCACTTCTTCTTCTTTTGCCCATCGTTGTAGTGCAACCATCTACCTCCATCTTGTAGAGATTCTTGACTCGAATCCCTATCCTCTTGGTTGGAGTGGTTGTTTTATGTCGCAGGAAATATTTTCCATCGGCTGAAAACAACGTCATAACCTTGGTCCTCTAACATTACGGCGAGAATAATTTCTTATTTAGACATCGGGACATTCATAACATCTTTCAACATAAATGGTTTACACGACTCCTCTGAAAGGTAATGGTACCAATGCCGGTCGCACTCTATCATCCATCGTCGCCCATCTCTATATGGAGTTGGAGATCTTTCTAATCCATGTCACTAAAAAATATCCTTATCTCCCATCATGTGGAAGGAAGCACCACTATCAAGATACCACACTGATACCATTGCGCTTGAACCCAAGCATGCAATCAAAAGAGAAATCAAGTTCAAATTACAAGGCAAGGGCCTCATCGGCGCAGACTCTAGAAACCTTCTTGTTCTTCTTTTACTGTAGGGAAGTTATTGGCAAGATGCCCATGTTTGTGACGGTGAAAACACTTCACCTTGGACAAATACAACTTCTTGCCTTTAGCCTTAGATTTTGAGTGGAATTTATTCCCCTTCCCTTTCCTTGCTTTGGTAGCCAAAGCACAATCCTTTTCATCGTCATGCCTTCATGAAGAGCCATCCCTGGTGTTCCACCTAAACTCCTCCTGCACTAGATCTGGCCATAGTCATTCCCAATCTAGCAGTTTTTCCCATTTATTGACAGAGTCTTGATAACTGTGCCAACTCTTAGGAAGTCCAAAGAGAGCCAAGCTCACCAAATAATCATCAGAAACCATGATTCCCACACTCTCCAGTTCATCCCAATATTCGACAAACTTTGTGAGATACTTAGGAATATTGTCGCCCTTTTCCATTTTTATTTTTTTACGAGTTTATACTTCAGCGCCAATTTCCTATGGTCTCTACTACTTTTGAAAAGATCATCAAATACTTCCACATTGAAAATGGAGTGGCTTTCCCATAAATTCTTGATACAATATGGCCTCTTACACCTTCCAACAAAATCCTTCTCGTTTTCGCTACTTTATTTTTCCATGCGTCAAGTAATGCGACATCGATCGAAGTGGGCTTAGGAACATCACTATTGATGAATTCCTTCAAGCCATTATATTCAAGCACCGCCTCCATGCTATCCTTCCATGCAATGTAGTTTGAGCTTACCTCGAGTGCATACTCCAATCGCAAACCATTGAAATTGATTTCGATGTTTACTCAGCTTGTCGCACTAAGAAATTCTTGCGACAAATTCGAATTGTTTCCACCAACAAAACTCAGCTCTTGCTTCAATATTGTAATATTCTCTAATTAACACTACTCGATACCATGTAGAAATTTATAAACAATACTGTGATGAATTACCAGAATCTCCTGATTTAGCAATTATATCTACTATTAAATACATAATCCTTCTACTTATTTTTTTGCGGAAATTAAATCATCAATTGCAAACAAATGAATAAAATTCAATCACACATAACACAGAGGATTTTACCGAGAAAGCATAAAGATAAAAACCCCACTATCATATATTATGTATATTATGGATCATGAAAAAAACTCATACAAAGCTCCACTACAAGAGCTATGAGTACAATATACAATCGTCTCACTGCTTGTCATACAAAATTTTGTTCACACATGCACCAATTTACTACCTCACGATAGCCTACCTCCACTACGCAATCCTTGATGATGAAGATCCTGAATGAATTCGATCTTGCCTTTCCTTGGTGCTGCAATCCTCATTGGAATCTCCAATGTGTGTGTAGATGCATTGAATGCATCACTATAGTCACAACTGAAAGTAAACCAGACCTTTTCAACTATCCATCCACTGGGTCTCCACTAGATCTAACATGCATGTAGTTAACATTAGTATTTCTTTAGTTGCATGTGAGACCACTACTTTTGAATTAATTAAATAATTAATTCATTGATCTCTCACTAGTGTATCATTATATACAACTAGCACAACTAAGTTTAACTCACTTAACTGCGTTAAACTAAATAACAACTCACATAACTACACTTCCAACTATGTTACAACTTTGTATCACTCAGTTACAATGAAGTCCATTGTGCATGCCCCACCAACCAACCTTGGAATGTGTAATACATTCATTCAACTAGTTTTCCACATGTAATATTCCAAAATTAGCATCTAGCTAATTGGAATATTGATTTTTGTTTTTATCACCTAGGAGTTGAATAAATGGGTAAGGAGGCCCATGCATATTAAAAATATGAATAAAATCCCTCATGTGTAAAAAAAATACATTTGCATGTGGACAAGGTATAGTTTGAACAAGTCAACGATCTTGGGATAAGAGGTGGAGATCATCTTTGGAGACAACGCAAAGATAGTGGGGGGAATATTCCTTGGTGGAGGAAACCCTAATGAGTGGGAACCAAGATGAGAGGGCTTCCATTTGTATAAAAGTAGGGAAATGCAGCCATAGAAGGAAATCTTATGTTATTGATATGATTTGATGGTCTGTTTAGACTTTGCATTCCTTTGTTGTTTAGCGAGGGTTGTTGTCTTGCCTATGCGCAGGTGTTCCCGAGCAGGGAATCCCATCTCATTTCTTGAGAGGCCTCTTGAAGGAGCTTGTAATTCATTTCTCCACATCTAGGCTTGAGGCCAAGCATCCTCCTTCAACTACAACATTATTTCTATAGCAATATAACGTTGCGTTGAAGGGTGTGGTAGTGGGGGTCCACAACACCACTTCCAAAGCTTATCTTTCAAAGGAGGAAACTTTCTTTCATTTGGGAGATTAGTGAGGAAGCCTTTTGGAGCACATTATAGATCTTGGCACTTGGCCAACCTATTATTTGTCTCCTACAATGCAATCCCTCTCCTTGACTACATTATTTTCGGTGTGTATACTGCAGTGAGGGTTTGCGGAGTTGTTTGGAGTGTGATATCTTCAATGTTAGGGATCATTATTTCACTTGGAAGATCCATTGGAGGAGGTCTACTTGTTCAGCTTGTGCATCATCTTCAACCATATCCATCTAGTTCTTGAGTTGTAGCTACTACTCATTCTTGTGAGCTTGTAACTCCGACATTTTTTCCATTTTGCATATTTCGGAAATCCTTCCGAGATTGTCTTGGAATTGTGTTTGGGGGTTTATATATTTTCTCCCGACATTGTATGAGCTCTATATTTTCATATTTTTGTATTGACGGTTCCCAGTAGAAGTTCCTCTAACAAAATTGCGTTGTCATAGCCTCGGGCATTTTACGTGTAGCAATGATCTTCATTTTTTCCATGTACATGTTTCTTGAGGCTTGTATTGCCTAGCTTAAGTGATTTTTTTCCTCAATATATTGTATGAATTTTGCTGCTATGATCTTAATATGATGGATATTTGGATCTTCTTGCATCCTATGTGTTGATCTATCACTGCTACTCCGAGTTTTGTGTTCCCATATTACCGCAATCCATTCTTGGGCCTTTTCGACTACACTAGGTGTGGGAGACCTGTTTACCTCACCTAGAAGGATTTTTTTCTGATCCCCTCTTGGATTTAGATGATATATTGTCGGATCTAAGGGATTTAAGGGGTTTTTTTAAATCCTTTAACATACATTCTCGAAAAAATGTGTTTTTTCGGACATGCCTTGCTAAGTAGTCCCAATTGGGGAATATTACGGTGGTATCAAAGAATAATCTTGGCTCAGCACTGTGGATCTCAACCAATATGGTATCAAGAAGAAAAGAAGAAGAAAATATGAATATAAATAAGACTCCATTCTTTGGAGGAAGAAAGAAGAGAAACTTCCAAGGTTTCTGTCTCAAACTTTGTAGAGCATTCATGAAGATCTCAAGAAGATGAGAAGGGAGATGTGTATAGAATCTCCAGAGAGGGTTTGAATCTGAATCAAACTCTAGATTTTCCTATGATGAGTGTGAGAATGTAGCGACACATTATGATGCAAAAGCACGGTTATATGCCCATATTTTGCCATGAGAGAGATGGAAGAAGAAGGGATGGCTAGGAGAGGAACTCTTAGTGATTTTCTACAAGAGTATGAATCCCAAACTCGAAGTTTAGAGATCATATCTCTTTTACAGAGTTTTGCAAGATCAAGGTGAAGAGAAGCAAGTAGCATGATATGGGTAAATTTCTTCTATCCACTTTTGATGGTTCTGTTATCCTTTTGTATTCTACGAGATTTCACTAGATGATCTGTCGATGTTCTACAAGCACCTAAAGATAGCATCATTTGACCATTAGCTATCTTTAGAGGCACGATTGCCTTCATCATCCTAAAAATGACTATTTCTCACTAAACCTTCCTATCTTTATCCATCTTCAAATGTTCATCAGTGTTGCTTTCAAAGAAAAATCCATTTTTCGGCCTATTGGACTTATTCAACATTTCATTAACACCCTCATTTCATCTCCCTTCTTCTCCTTTCAAAAAAATCCCTAAAAAATCCTCCCTCATTCATCATTTTTTTTCTAAAACCCTTAAAACAATTTAAAAAACCCTCCTTAAATTTTTTTAACCTTTGATTTCAACCCTATCGGAACCCTTAAAAGGCCCATAAAAACTTTGTTTTGACGTGAAAACCCCACTTTTTTACATATATGCTTTAAGCCCTTTTTCGGCCTTAAGCCCCAACCCTTCTACCCATGTGACCCTAAACCATGACCTACCGCTATTCACTTAAGCCCCTTTCCTTCCCGACCCATGGTCCCCTCTACCCCCATGGGACCATTCCCCCGCCTATCTTCTAACCCCTTTATCCCTTGACCAAACCCCGTCGCTTTATTTTTTTCCTTGGGTCTTCTCTTGACCGTTGATCTTGGATCATAAGCCCTAATCCAATGACCCTTATTTCACCACCCCTCATCCCATCTCCTAACCCATTCCCCGCCACCCGAAAAAAATTTCTTACATCACTCCTCAGCCCCACCTTCCACTCACATCTCGTGCTCCAATCATCATCCACTACCTATCCACTGGGCCCCCGCTCCATAAACTTGTATGTCAATCCCTTAGCATTTTCGCACCGTCAATCTCATCCTTCGAGATCCGACATTTCAAACACTTATCACACGGATTCCTAAGTTGGGGTTTAACGGCCCCAGTCCATGCGAAATAAGTGATTTAGCCTACGACATGTGGTAGCCAATCTATGTTATCACGGGGGTCCCGACCCAAAACCATTTACCACCGATAACGTGCACGATAAAACACCACGGTATTGCAAAATCACCTTCCTCCTCTATGCGTCGAAATCTAAAATCTGTTGACCCTCCGTGTTGTTTTCTCCTTCGCAAATCACCTTCAGATAAGCCAAAAACCCCCGGGAATGTGGTTTTGAACCCTTTCCGTGGGTTTTAAATTAATGATGTTTGGTGTTTTGTGCGGGTTTTTAATGGAGGATAAGGGCCAAAAAGCGCCCTCCCACAGTCAAAATAGTGACAAATTGACACCTCTGGATGACGATGCGAGAGGTAAAATCATATGAAAATAACCGGGGGAGCCTACATAAAGGTTAATCCATCGATGAATCATGATCATCGATGGGTTATAAACCCTCTTGCCATGAAGAAACCTTGCATGCATACAAATAATAGACATTGTCGAGAGAAATAAAGAGGAAAATGAAGAACAAAATATTAGAATGGCTAATTGTAGATTAAAGAACAAAATAGAGAATTATCCCTTTAGAGCGAGTGTTAAAGATATAAAGCCAAAGGTTTAAAGATGAAGGACGAGATGGAAAAAAAATAGTTATAAATCGGAACAAAGGATAAAATATAGTGATGCATAATATTAAAAAATCAAATAAAGGTTAAAGGCCTAATACAAAAGATTGATGAATAAAATAAGGCAAATTATCCAAAGACAACTTCGAATTACTCAAACAAAGGAGCAATTACTTCTCCAAAGACAAAATTGCCACTTACAACATTCTTTATTTTCATAAAGGCATCAGGTAGTTATTGCACGATTAGAGATATTTTGAAGCGACTCAACGGTTATTACAAAGTTATTACAAAGCATTAAAAGTCAAATATTTCAGCTAAATTAACTTAGAAGTTAAGTTAGAAGTTATTATTCGAGTAACTCTTTCGGATATTTTTTCCTTGGGCCTTGCATGGTCTCAAAGGTCAAAAAATCATTAAATACGTAATAAATAACATTTATACACCCTAGCTTAGTAACACCTCCTCATTTTTCATATAAATATTGCATATGAGCCTCATTGTAAATGTTGGTTACTTTATGGTTTTTGGACTGATTTTTTCTTTGCTAAGCTAATTGAGGAATGCTAAAATGAACAGAAGAAAGCTACGAGTTGGATAGAGCTATTGTACATGGAGTATTGTAACTGGTTTGATCATCAATAATACAAGAATGTTCACTAGATCCTTGAGCTATATCAATGGTGAAGTTTTCCTAATTGTTATTGTTTCTTCTTATGTTTTCCATTATGTTCATCTTTCTCTGATAAAGAACTAGAAGTTTTAGATTAATATTTGTTGTTTCAGCACCCTATTTTTATTTGTATTCTTTATATTCATGTTTTCTTCTCCATGGGTTTGATTAGAATATTCTTAATTACCTTCTAGTTATATCTAGCTTGTTTTCTTGGAAATGATTCAATAGAGTGAAACCAAGGAAATTATGGTGAACCCATGTTGCTTTGAGTAAGACTTGAGATATTGTTTTCAAGACCTTTACTTAAAGTGTACTTATTAGAGTCTGAACGAGTGAGGTTTAAGATATGCCCTTGTTGAGTCCCGAATTTGCATCTTTTCCATACACTTTTTCATACCTTTTTTCACTCACCTAAACCTCCAAAATTGTCAATATCATGTGCAAGGGTATCTAACATGGTTTTTAATTATGTTTTTTGTTTTCTATTTGATCTAGATTTTGTTCATACGAACGGAAACTTGCCACTTTCCGCAGTGGCAACTCCGCGGCTATTTTGTGGAAACTATATGCTACGGTGTCTACAAAGGAAATGAGCCACATGGGTAGGCTAGGAATGACGAGGACATGGTTCGTGTCCTATTGGTTCAAGTAAACTCGTCCAAAAACGCGGTCAAAGCCATCCACGTGAAGTCAACTATGGAGTTTCATGTCGGGTGGACTGCGGTACCGTGGCAAATAAACATCCATACGCCGTTTCTAAGCTTGCGGAGGTTAAATCGACATCGTACGAGTTGAGTTGAATTCAAGCATCCACCTTCCACGGATTCACTTTCCAACACGACCATACTCCTATGTCCGTGGCCTTTGTGGTGGTCTACGTGCTCGTCTTGCTCATCATGAAACTTTCAGGAGACGAGTTTACGGATTTCTATGGCTTTATATAGAGCGTTTGCACGCACTCAGGAGTTGGTGAGTTGTCGAGTTGTTAGTGGTTAGTTGATGTATCGTACATATTGCTGTGCGTACCGCTTTGGTGGTGATTACTGCCGCCTTTGAAGCCGTAACACCACCATTCTGTAATAGACTCTCTTTTCTACTGTGAGAAGAGCATCGTTTTCTGCTAACTTAATTCGTGTTTGAGGATCGTTACCGTAGAGACTTTGCGTGCCCTGCGTCGTAGCGAGGTTCTGTGTGTATTAGTGTATATATTTTCTCATTTCATTTCTTTTGCAAAGCTCATTGTATCATAACTCCATCACATGTTCATATTTTCGTAGTTGTTTTCATTTCTGTTCATACATTTCGTAATTTTCCATTTGCATTTCACTCTGTCTTTTTCATGTTTTTATGATTGTTAATCATACTGATCGAGCTTTTCTCTGTGCGGGTTTTTAGGTAGGCAGTCTGGGCATTTTTCATAGCATTTTTGACTAATGACATGAAATCGATATCATTACTCGCTCGCTAGTTTTCTTTTCTCATTAGCCTTTTGTTTAACTTTCGGTCTTTGTCTTTCGTGGCACTTTCGAGTGTCTTATCCGATTCGGTAGGTTAAAATTTAGATATGAGTTGGTGCTTCATAGCGTCTTCGGTTAGCCTCCGAAAGCCAGCGAGTTGCGATGGTGAGGAGCCGCATGATGAGATGTGTAGCTTTAGTATTAGTTTCCTTTCCTCTGCAAAATTTAGATATATTAAGCACGCTCATAGCGTCTTCAGCTGCCATCCAGAAAAGCCACGAGCGAGTGGGCCCGGTGGTCGAGCCGCATGATGAAAGTGTGTAGTTTAGTATTAGTTTCTCCGCAAACTTTAGATATATTGAAATCATGTATGACATCTTCGACTGTGCCTCCGAAAGCCACGGCTGGACTGACTGGCAGTAGGATTGAATCATGGGTGTATGGTTTACGTAGTATTAGTTTACTTTCGCCAAATTAAATATCGATCACACGATAAGTTTGCGGACTACTTTCGACAAGTCATAGCCGGTCTAATGATGAAGGGTCGGAAAATGAATTGATGTAACTCTCGATTTAGATTTCTTCTGTTGCAATTTTGAATTTCCATAAGCGTAGTTTCCTTTTGTGTCTGGCCATGGCGGCAAGAATAGTTTGGTTTTCATGTTCACTAGTTTCACATGTTTTGATTCATTAGATTAAACAAAGCGACACCTTTTCCATTTCGGTACAGCTTACTTTCTTTTTGTCATTGTAATTTCAATTTGCTTAAAGTTTCGAGGATTGGTAAATCATTATAGGGGATATCACTTCCTTGAACAATTATAACCAAACTTGTTTTTCACTTTAGAATTTCCATTTCACCTTAGAAAGACCATAAACGACAAAAAAGTTAAGAAAAGAGGTTATCTTGCACATATAGTGCGCCGCACTTCATCGACTACGATTCCGATTGACAAATTAAATGCAGCAATTTAGGACACACTAAATTGACCAAACATTTTGGCGCTCGCTGTTTCGCGGTGTAACTAGGTAGCCAATTTCTTACATAAAATCATAAAAGAAGGGAAAAAGCTTGATAACTCTTGAAGTATGCTCTCCCTTTTGCACCTAGTGTGATCCTGAGGATCGAAAAGAGAGTTATTGGTTTAGTAATTTCTTAAGTATGCTCTCTTGCACCTAGTGTGATCCCGAAGACTCAAAGAGAATTATTAGCCCAACTTTTATTAAAAAATATAAAAAAAATGCATGCATAGAGCAAGAGATTCTAGGGAAGGTTTATAGCTAAAGCCAAGAGTTCGATTTTCACAACTCCATCTTCTTCAAGGCATAGACTAGATTCACCACCATCTACCCCTAGCCTTAAGATTTTTGGAAGCCAAAGAACAGTTAATTAGAGGATTCTCCTACACCACCTACTAAAGCCTCACTTAGAAAACAAAGAAACTTTCTCTCATCCTTCCTTGATAGAAGAACTAGAGGACTATAAGGACTCTAAAGAAACTATCATGGCAGAGGAAGTAATAAATAGAGGTGGAGGTAGAGGAGAGGAGATAATGAAGATAACAATGGTGAAGGAAATAATGGTAGAAATAGGGACGATTTTCTTGGATTCCCTATAGTTGATGAGGAAACTCATGCAACAATGAAAAATATTTCACCATCTCGTTCTCCCTAACTTTTATGGATTACGAAGTGAAGATCCCGAAACATTTCTGTTTGAGTTTGAAGTAGTGTGCCGAACTTATGATTATATGGAAGATTCTCAAAAACTCGAAATTGTTTCCTTCAACTTTGAAGGATCTGCGTTTGAAATGGTTCATGGGATTAGCCACTCAATCTATCGCGACTTGGAATGATATGAAACAAACATTTTTGGATAGATACTTGGACTATTGTATGCCCACCAATCATAAGGATGAGGTATTCAAAATGATGCAAAAAAGAAGATGAAAATTTGGAAGACTTAATTGAAATATTTCAATACAACTTGAAAAGAGCAAAGATGAGCAACTTAGATAATGAAACCTTGAAAGCCCTCCTATTAAAAAGCCATTAGAGATGAATGGATAGACATTTTAAACATGATGGGTAAAGGAGACATTTCTCAACTCCCATTTCATGATATAACGAACTATGTATCCATCTCTCAAGGGAAGATCTAAAACGGAAAAGGGCCTAGGGATTCTTCTCTTATTAGGGCTAACAAATGCGCAACTGGATCGCTAAGTAGGGGCGGAGATTGGTAATATGCTTGATGAGTTTAAAACCGATATCTTAGGGGGTCTTAGTGAACAACTAGACACCCTTAAAATCCAAAACAAGCGAGAAAGCGAAACGGATGCTTTAGCCATCTTTTGTCCGAAATGTAGAAAGAAACATGCTTTAAGGGAATGTCCCTTGGATGCAAAAGTTGTAGAAACATGTATGATTTGCTCGGAAAATCATGAGATCAAGGATTTGTCCTTCAATCCCTGGACTCAAAGTCTGCTTTTTCAAGAAGATCCAAATTCGAGTAGAATCTCTCCAGTTTTGTCGCAAAGGAGACCTTGGCGGGACACCAATCTCAAGGGTTTAATAAACCCTATGAATCTTCAAACCCCACCAAATTGGACTCCTTGGCAACAACCTTGGCCCCAACATCAAAACTCATATCAGCCATGGGTACAAGGGATGCAAAATCCTTCATGGGAGATTTAAGCCTCAATTTTATCAATATCCTCCATCTTTTCAAAACCAACAAGCTCCACAATTTCCAAGCCGTAAATCCACAACAACTTTCATTGCCATTTTCCACAACATCAACCTTCTCAACAAAATACAAATCCTCAACTCATGCTCCCATACCAACGAGAAAGACAAATCAACTTCCAAAGTCTCGACCATTTGCCAAATCCTAACAATAAGAATCCTCAAACTACTATATGGTAGAAGGACAACAATTTCCTACCTATATGATTGTTCCTCTCAACGATGTACGACTCGGATCCGGTAGAGTCTTTAGAAAAACCTTCTATAGACATTCAAGAGCAAGATACCTGCGAGGAGGACTCTCTTCAAGTCAATAAGGGTTCCGAGGAAGAATCTCTTCAAAATTCAAAAATTCAAAAAGAAAAAGAAAAGCTAGCATCCACAACTCCTATAGTTCGAGCAAACCTCCGTATCTTCATCTACACCTCCTTTCTCCGGAAAGACTACAAATCGGAGCAAAGGGGTGGAAAAAACAAAATATGTTGCCTAACTATGACTTTCTAGATGAATTGAAGAATGTTTGTATCAAGATTCCCATTGCCGCAAGCCATCTCGAGAAATTCCTATTCTAGCACCATAAAGGAGTTGAGTTTCAAAAGACCGGGAAGGAAAGCTAAAGGACACAAGAAGAATCCACTCCCTGGTAGGAAAGATTGCGGACATTATGATGGGAAAAAATTGCCATGCAGAAGTATGTAGATCCCGGGAAGTCCAATTGTCAAAGACACATATAAATGGGATAGAAATTCCAAACACATTGCTTGACTTGAAGTGCGCTTTATCAACATTATGAGTAGACGAGACTATGGAACGGTTAAAACTTTCCTAGCTCCTTTTTACACCTACTTTATCGAGTAACTTGCGTGTCGATCGGTTTAAAACGGACGTGTATTAGAAGATATTTCAGTCTCCTTAGATTCTGGGGAATATCCGCAGACTTTATGATTTTGACTCCGCAAAGTAATCACAAGGAGGACATCCAATTATCTTAGGAAGACCTTAATGGGCTAGCCACGGTGATGCTTTTATTAGTTGTAGATGCGGGAGACATGTACATTTCAAATGCAGTAATTCGACAAAGAAATTCAATTTGTATCCTCCGGTAAGAGCAATCACGTAAATAGGAGACAATGAATGGGTCGATGATGAGAACACTATACAACTGTCTTTACCATTTACGAGATTAGTGAGGATAGTCAAATTCTCGGAACACATTAGAAAATTTTGAGATATCTTCTGAATATGACAAACAATTTCGGTTGGAATCGGACATGAGAATATTTATCATCAAGACAACGTCTCTTTACTCTATGGAAGAATTTGCGTCAATTTCGCTTTTTGGAGATTTTTCCGGAGAAAGACATTGAAATATCAACAAACATCCGGAGAAGTCAACAACAAGAAGAACTAACGAGACCTTGCAAAAACATTCTACCGCATTTGCATGGGAGTATGCGACATGAGCAGGGTATTGATCCTAAGACTTGCATCCATCATATCTATATTGAGAAAACATGAGACCAATCGAGACAAATCAAAGAAGGATGAATCCAAATCTTAGGGAGATAGTGAAAAGAAGAGCTCCAAAAAACTTCTCAATGTAAAACTCTCATTTATCCAATTTCGGATAGCCGATGGGTTTCTCCTTTGGTTATAGTACCTAAAAAGAATGGTAAATGGAGAGTATGCATTGGACTACGATGTAGAGTCGAGCTAAAAGCACCCCTGAGAGGACCACTTTCCTTTGCCTTTTATTGATCGGGCATTAGACAGCTACTTTGTCAAGGTGTAAAAAGTACTTTTCATTTTTGGATGGTTTTAGTGGCTATAATCAAATCTCGAGCAGCACCCGAAGATCAAGATAAGACCACATTTACTTGTCCATGGGGAACTTTTTGCCCTACCGGGTGCTTCCTTTTTGGGTTATGTAATGCACCGAGAACATTTCCAAAGAGCAGTACTGAGGAATTTTTCCGATCTAATCCATGATTGTGTAGAGGTTTATATGGATGATTTTACAGCTTTATGGTGATTCATTTGAAGAGTGCATTAGAAAATTTGGAAAAAGTTCTCATAAGATGTAAAGAAACAAACCTTTCATGATAAGCCATGAAAAATGGCTTTATGATGTTTCATCGAAGGGATTGTTTTAGGACATCATATTTCAGAGATGGGAATTAAGGTTGATAGATCAAAAGTTGAAGTCATCTCCAAGTTGCCTATTCCAAATTGTCAAAGAGATGTTAGAAGTTTTCTAGGATTTACTGGTTACTATAGAAGATTTATAGAAAACTTCACTAAAAATAGCATCTCCACTCTTCAAGTTGCTTTACAAAAGGTCATGACGAATTTAAATGGGATCCCGATTGTCAATCCGCTTTTGAAACTTTGAAAACAAGAATATCCGAAGCACCTATCTTGAGAGGACCAAATTGGAAACTTCCTTTCTCATATTTCTACGCATAGCTTCGTGTACTGCCTCTTGGGCTGTGTCGGGTCACAAAAGATTTAATTCCTTATGCCATTTATTTACACCAGTAGAAAATTTGACTCGCCGCGAGTTGAACTATCTCGTGGACTCGAAAAAGAGTTCTTAGGCTTGTTGTTCATGCAATTAATAAGTTTTAGACATTACATAACGGGCTATGAAAGCTTTGTATTCATGCTCTAGGCCATTCCCGCAATTAGATATTTAACGAACAAGACGCACGTTACTAATGGCAAGAGTGACAAGATGGCTTTTACTTTCTGCAAGAATTCCAATATTACTTTGTGTTGGATGGATCGGGAAAATCGCGTACATACGAGAGCTGATTTCTTGTCTAGGATTCGAGAAATACTAAAGAAGATTCTCCGTAGAAGATAAGTTTCATGATGAATATTTGTTTGCAGTAACTATTAAGACCCCTTGGTATGCGAGATATTGCTAGCTATTTGGTTACAGTGTGGAAACTACTCTCACATGTTATTTCAAAGAGGAAAGAAACGAAAGATTATTCGAGAGTTCAAAGATATTCATGGATCTAACGAATTGTTTAAACGCCGGATCTTGTGATCGAGAAGATGTGTCGTGGAAGATGAAATGCACTGATATTCTTAAGGCATGTCATGATGAACCATGCGGCGGGACACTTCTGCGGACAAAAGGATCTGTGCCTATGTAAATCCTTTTCCCTGATATTATTGGCCTTTCTCTCTTCAAAGATGCAAAAGCAATATGTCAAAAGGTGTGATAGGCACATGAGAGTAGCAAACCTACTCCTTTCAAAGTGGAAATGCCATTGCAAACATCGAGCACGCATGGAACCCTTTGAAAAAATGGGCTTTAGATTTCATCGACCTGACTAATCCACCATCACAAAGCAAAGTATATATTGGCTGCACTAACGATTATGTTACTAAATGGGTAGAAGCTAAAGCATTAGTATGTCTGCCACTCGAAAATTCGCTGTTCATTTTCTTTATGAGGATATTTTTACCTCGCTTTGGTGTTCCAAGAGAAATTGTGACAGGATCGTGAGCCAATTCTACATCAAATTTGGCGGAGAAGGTGATGGAAGAATACAAAATCAAGCATCGAAATATCTACTCCTTACCATCCACAAGCAAATGGTCAAGTGTGAGTCCTGAGCAAAGTTCTTTGAAAGTACTTCATCACCAAAAAGCTAGTTTCATCTACATAGAAGAGAGTTGGGCGTGGATAGGCTTCCGGAAGCCTTGTGGGCCTACGGGGACTACATGGAGGAATACAACAGGACATTCTCCCTATGGAACTTGTTTTTATGGGAAAGAAGTCTTGCTCCCCATTGAGTTCCAAGTCAAGACCTTCAAGATAGCGAGTCGGTTGGGGATGGACTCTATCGAAAGCTCAAAAGCATAGGGAATGGAACGATTGAATGAGCTAGGTGAGATCGGACAAGAAGCAATTCTGAAGACCGAGTCTAGTTCAATATCAAAGAACTAAAGTGGCATGACAAAATATATCAAAGAGAAGAAGTTTCCTCAAGAAGGAGATTTGGCATTGTTATTTGACCTCGTGTTTAAAGACTTTTCAAGGGAAATTTCAGCACTCATATGGCTTGGGCCCATGTCGAGATTGACAAGAGTCTTTAGCAATGGAGCTGTAGGAGAATCAAGACCATTGATGGGCTCAAACTCCCTCTTATTGTGAACAGCGCATAGATTGAAAGTTTATCATAAGCCACTCTCTAAAAGAGGATTTTGTCAAGTTGTTTCAAGAAAGTTCTCAGCAATCGGCACGGTACGTAAAGAATCCTTCTTCTCCACCGGCCTAGCTTTTTGTTTTTCAAGTTATAGAGAGAGAGAAGAAGATATATGGTATAAGTTCGCAAAACCAATCATTGATTGGCAGGTCTTATCTACAGAGAAAATATGTGGGGTGAAAAATCAGGGACACCACGACACTCTATATTTTTTCAAAAAAAAAAAAAAATCTCTCTTTCATTTTCATTTCATTTTTCACCACCCACTTCCATTTCATTCCACTTCATTCCATTTCATTTCATTTCATTTCACTTCATTCCACTTCATTTTATCCATTTCATTCCATTCCATCAATAAAAATCTTTTTCATGACCATTTCCATCTGGTCATTTGTCATTTGTTCATTTCCATTTATCCAAGTAATAGCTGTGTCAGTTTCCGCAGCTGACATCTGTTTCTGCAGCTGACTCCAGTTTCCGCAGCCAGAAGAAGATTCCGCAGCTACTACTCTGTTTTCAAAGAGAATGTACAGTCAGATGTTATTTCCATAGTTGTGAAATAAAATGCAAGTGAGAGGATCAAAAAATGAAGACATGGAGCATTCAAGACACCAATGGAGATCAATTAGTTGAAGACCAAAGGAAAAGGCAAAGATTCCAAAGGTATGAATAAAATTTATTTCAAATAGCATTGGAAAACACATTTTTATATAGTTCTGAACCATGAGCTCTATCCATTACGTGCAATGATTATATTGACAGTCCCGTAACCTTTCACGATCTCCATATCATCCTCTTTCATTCATTCACCAACGGTTTCATCATTAAATCCCTGATTTTCACTCATGATCCAATATCCCACCAGTGATAATGAGACGTATTTGATTTGACCAAGGACTCTTACAGCCACATAAAGTCACAACCGTTGATTGAAACGTGTTCACATTTATTTCGCAGCCACCAAAATTCAAAATGTGGCCGAATGTGTTATATTCTATCAATCTCTCAGTCGTATCTTTGTTATGTTATGAAACCCCACTCTGCTCTATCTTACTCCATTTCGTTCATTGTGCTCATTCTCACTCCCGGATATCTACTCACAGTCTCACTCCATTCCGTTTATAGTGCTCATTTCCATTTTATGATACATTCCCACAGTTATTGTGCTCGTTCCTGTGCATTCAATCGTTCTATTCCTATTTGAACCCTCACGCAGGCAGGGTTGTGAAGAGCAGAAAAGAGAAATGGGTAAATTGCTAAGAGCAGAGCCGGAAGGACCTAAGTTTATAGAGGGATATCCACAAGTAAAGGAGATGTTGAAGAAAGCAAATTGGCTGCGTTTTATCTAGAAATTCAGAGGTTATCACAAAGAAGTTACGAAAGCATTTGCAAGGTAATTTAATGGCTTGGAAGCAGAGATTGGAGACCTCAAGTTTGCGGTCAATGAAGCATCTATAGCAACAGCCACGGAACTTCTTCAGGAGGGAGAGCGTTGGTTTAAGAATAAAAGCATCAGTGATGAGACATGGAGAACAATCTTACGAAACCAAGGTATGGACATAACCGTTTTTAAAAGAGGAATTCCTGTGCATGCATTGAAAGAGGAATGGGCTACTTTATTGTTAGTTGTTTAGAAATTCATTACATGTGAAGGCCGTTTTGGGTCCATGTATATGTACCATACCAGGCTATTGATGAATTTTCTAGAAAATCAAACTCTCAATCTCCCATATTTCCTATTCAATAGTTTGAAGAAAATGACCGTGACTGTTCAAAAACATTTGGGAGATGTAGAACCCCATCTATATCACCACGGCCTTATAAAAATTCTGATTGAAAAGGAGTTAAAGGAAAAGAAAGATACATGGGAACAATTTCTGGTTAGGAATTTCTTTGAGGAACCTCAGGAAATTCCTGAAGGTAGTTCAACAAGAAGGAGTAGAAGAAAAAGAATAAATGTTGAAACCCAAATTACTCCTACTCAGGAAATTCCTGCAGCTAGCACAACAAGAAGAAGTAGGAGGAAAAGAACAATTGAGGAAATCCAAAATACTCCTACTACTACTATGGAAAGAATTGATAGGGAAGAGAGACTGGTAAAGAGGAAGAAGAAGGAAATTAAGGGTAAGAAGCCAATAATACCAAAAGAGAAAGAAACTATTAAGGCCATACCTCAAACTCCTTCTTCTGAAGAAGAAGATCATCAAATATTATCTGAAAGATTAGTTTATCTTCAAAAACAGTCATCCATTTCCAAGAAGACAGAGAAAGGAAAACAAAAACAAAAGGATAATGTACCACAGCATGTGAGAAGAAGCAGCAGACTTAAAGGGAAATTGAGGAAAACACAAATTAAGGGTCCTCATTTCATTGATTTGGGTGAGGAGACATCTGAACAGTCCCCAACTGACCATAGTCCATCTCAGTCAGTTAGTGAACCCGGTTCATTTCACTCTCAGTAAGACAATGAACATAATCCATCCTATTCTCAGCAAGATATTGTTGTAAGCACTCCTCAACCAGATTTTGAACATAACTCTCCTTCACGGCATCTTGGGGACAGTCCAATAAAAATGACACCTGAAATAGACCCCAAGCAGCAGGAAGTATATGACTATATAGAGTCTTTGGAAAAGGCAGCCACAGGTCCAAGTACTTCGTCCATTCAGCCTCATACATTGCAGGATGATTTAGTCCAATCACTAAAACATGAAATTTTTGAGTTAGAGCTTTTAAATAAGCACATCAAAAATGAAAATGAGACATTGAAAGAACAAGGCAAACTGGACAAAATCATCCATGATAATACTATGCTACATTTGGGAATATGGCAGAAGAAGAATAAGAAGTTGAAAAGGAAATGCCAGAAATTGAGCAGAGCACTTGTTAATATCAAATTTAGGTGCTTAATGAAGAAACCCAGAATGTTGGCAGTACCAAGAAAGAAGAGGAGAGGATTGGATGTGCTGGCTGAAGTGTCAAGGCACATGAACTGAAGAAAGAGTATCAAAATTTTGGTTGCATGAGGACATGCAACACCTTCACAGTGGGGGTATGTTGAGTCTCAAATCTGCATCTTTTCCATACACTTTTCTATACCTTTTTCACTCACCTGAACCTCCCAAGTTGTCAATATCATGTGCAAAAGAGAATCTAACATGGTTTTTAATTATATTTTTGTGTTTGCTATTTGATTTAGATTTTGTTCATTCAGCTGCGGAATCTTGCCACTTTCCGCAGCTGCTGCAACTTTCCGCAGTTATTTTGTGAAACTCTATGCTACAGGTGTCTACAAGGAAAACGAGCCACATGGGCAGGTCAGGAATGATGTGGACATGGTTCGTGTCCTATTGGTTCGAGCAAACTCATCTAAAGAAGCCGCGGTCAAAGGCGTCCACATGGAAGTCAACCATGGAGTCTCATGTCGGCAGGACTCTATTTCGTGTCACATGAAGATTCATACGGCCGTTATTAAGTTGCGGAGGATAAAATCGACATCTGTACATGACTCCTTATTCAAATTCAAGCATCCACTCCTCGAAGATTTACTTTCCAACACGGCCATGATCCTAGATCCGTGGACGTAATGGTCTACGTGTTCTCCACCAGCATGAACTTTAGGAGACAGTTATATTTCTTTTGTTATATATAATGTGTTTGCATACGCATATAGAGTTAGTCGATGTTAGTCTCTGTTAACTCTTATTTAGTCTGCTCTGTAATGTGATTACGCTGCACTTGTGCCGTAACACCACCTTTCTGTAATGACTGCTTTTTAATATAAGAAGACTCTGTTTTCCAACTTAATTCGTATTTGAGGACCGTTGCCAAGGCTGGTGTAGAGGGCCCCTGCTCAGCTAAGGTTTTGTGCATTAGTGTATAATTTTAATTTTGTTTCTTTAGAGATCATTGTGTTATAATCCATTCATATGTTCATATATTGCATTAGTTTCATTTCTGTTTATACACTTCCATAATTTCCATTTCATTTCTGTCTTTCATGTTTTATATTGTTAATCACTGATCAGTGTTCTTGTTTCAGGTTATAGATAGGCAGCCCGGGCATTTTCATAGCTTTTTGACTAATGACATGGAACTAACATTGTTCTGCTGCTAATTTGCTTTTCATAGCTTTTGTTTAATTTCAGTATTGCTTTGTTCATTTCAGTTTTGCTTATCTGTTTCAGTAGTTAAAATTAGATATACTAAGCTGCTCATAGCATCTTCAGTTGCCTCCGAAAGCCACAGCTGGACTGATGGTGAGGGATTGCATTATGAAATGTGTAGTTTAGTATTAGTTTCTTTTCTGCAAATTTAGATATATTAAGTTGCTCATAGCATCTTCAGTTGCCTCCGAAAGCCACAGCTGGACTGATGGTGAGGGACTGCATTATGAAATGTGTAGTTTAGTATTAGTTTCTTTTCTGCAAATTTAGATATATTAATCTGCTCATAGCGTCTTCAGTTGCCTCCGAAAGCCACAGCTGGACTGATGGTGAGGGACTGCATTATGAAATGTGTAGTTTAGTATTAGTTTCTTTTCTGCAAATTTAGATGTATTAAATCATGCATGACATCTTCGGTTGCCTCCGAAAGCCACAGCTGGACTGATGGTGAGGGATTGAATCATGAGTGTATGGTTTAGTATTAGTTTACTTTCTGCAAATTAAATATCAGTTACTCAAGTTGTTTATGATTACTTCCGAAAATCATAGTTGGACTAATGATGAAGGGTCAGAAGATAAATTTATGTAATCTGATTTAGATTTATTTTGTTGCAATTTTGAATTTCCTTAAGCATAGTTTCTTTTGTGTTTAGTCGGCAGCAAGAATAGTTTGGTTTTCATGCTCAGTAGTTCATTATTTTGATTTATTAGACTAGCAGCACTTTTTCATTTCAGCAACACATTTTCATTCTCTTTCAAGTCTTGTCATTGTAAATTTCAAATTTCTTTTTTTTAAAAAAGTTTCAAGTTGGTAAATCATTATAGGGGATATCACTTCCTTGAACAAACATAACCAAACTTGTTTTCATCTTAGAATTTCCATTTCACCTCAGAAAACCAAAAATGACAAAAAGTTAAGAAATAGGTTATCTTGCACATATAGTGTGCCGCACTTCATCAGCTTACGATTCCCGGATTGACAAATTAAATGCAACAATTTAGGATACACTAAATTGACCAAACAACGGCAAGTTGAACCATGAGGTTTTCCTCACTTGAGCCTATATATTCCAAAGGCTTGCATTGTAAACAAGGCTGAAATTGAGAAGAGAAGCAATATATTGGTCATATGAGGTTTGGAAGAAATACTTGTGTTATGCTTTTGGATTGCCTCTTGGATGTTCTTGGATGAATGATGAAGGATTGTTGATGGATTCCATGACTTGGTAGAATGTTATAGTGTCTCTTTCTATGTTTTATCTTCTAGTTTTCATTCATGAATACATGTTTCTTGCTTGCTATATATCAGTAAAGAAAAAATTTGAGACATGCCCTTGGAGGCATCTCAAATTTCCTGTTTCTTCATAGCTTTCATGTTTTCTTCCTCCTTATTCATATTAAAGAATTCTTAATTTCTCTTTAGTAACTTGAGGATATTGTTGCTTGTTTCATTAATGGTTTTATGCTTGCTAAGTATGACTTACGGTATGCCCTGCTTACCAATGGCCAGCCATAGCTCCATCCATGAAATTTCTCTTTGACTAATTAGATTATCATCTTGTTGAACCAAGGAGGCCTAGTTTCGATCTAGCCCTTTGTCTAAGACTATGCAAATCGCATTTTCAAAGTGCCCAATGACTTGAAGAACTATGTTTAGGCGTTCCGACATAGTTTTTTGAGTTGTTAGTTTGCCTTATGTGTTTTCCCAAAGTCTGATAGCCATTTCCCGAAGTTAGAGAGTTAAAAGTCTCTATGCATGGCTTGAAAGTTTATTTCAATGTATTGATTAGCTTGTGGTTACATTTTGCATGATTAATGGTTTTCCCTACCATATTGATGTCTGCTATTAAACTAGTTATGCTTGAAACCCTTTATTGTTCACAAACTTGAAGTCCATTTACTCCATTTTTCCCAAAGATCCTTTCTACCTTGAATCAAATCGGCCCTACAACAGCCTTGTATCATCATCTGATAGCTTCCTTGACCTTTTGA
Source organism: Pinus albicaulis (assembly GCA_034641835.2). Taxonomy (NCBI): domain Eukaryota; kingdom Viridiplantae; phylum Streptophyta; class Pinopsida; order Pinales; family Pinaceae; genus Pinus; species Pinus albicaulis. The sequence goes on along the minus strand of CM076570.1, from coordinate 1,343,446,209 downwards.
CCCCATAGCCCAGTTAATCTAACATCTTGTTACATATCTTATATCTTTGATCAGTTTCATCCCTCACAACTTAAAAAACCAAAACCAAAAACTTACTTCATAACTAGCCTAAAATCAGAACACCATAAGCAAACACACAGATATCCTTTACATACAATAGAGAGAGCCCTCTCTGAGTCCAAGAAGGCTAGGTCCTTGGGCTCCAAAGACTGGTTTGATGTTACATCGTCATTTGGCTTACCAATCGGCCGAATCACGGGACCCTAACACATACATAACTTTGGTTTCTCTCATCCTAGATCTACTCAATAGTCTCTTGCTGGTCCAAAAAATTTTGTTATCCATACACCCACTGTTCAAACTGCTCCATTCCATCCTCGTCCTCCTTTCATAAACCCTCCACTTGTAAACCCCCCATTTTTTCCACAACCTCCTATCATGGCAGCATGGTATGCTCCTCTAGTCCTTCCTTTACCTTTAGCGAATTTCCACAGGACTATCAGTCCAAGATCCCATTATATGATGCTAGTGTTTCTATTACTGCTCAAATACATGTGGAAAAGATGAATGATTATTTTGATATAAATGAGATAGATGATGAAACCATTAAACTCAGATTATTTGCTCAAAGTTTAGGGGGAGAAGCAAGAAAATGGTTGAAAAGCTTAACCCCTAATAGTATTAATGATCTCCAAGATTTTCATCAAAGATTCATAAACAAATGGAATGTTAGGAAGAACCCTCTCCAAGTACTTTCATATTACAACAATCTCAAGAGAAATACTGGGTAAATTGTTCAAGATTATTGCACTAGATTTAATAGTGTTTATAACACACTACCCCTAGATTTAAAACCTCCACAAGGCTCATATTTGGCCAAATTTATTGAAGGATTTGATCCTAAAATGGCTTATCATCTAAGAGAAACGGATCCCTTAACTTTATAAGACATGTAGAAGGGAGCTCTTAGTGTGGAAACAAATCTAATTGAGAAGAGAGCTAGAATTAAGACTGAGAAAAGGTTATCATATAGAGACAAAACTACACCTTCCACATCTGACTCAAAATTAGACCATCTAACCAAGAACATGGATAGGTTGTAAAAGATGATGGAGAAGTTAGTTGTCCAAACAAATGCTCAGAATAGGAACTAGCCTCAAAATTAGAACCAAAACTTTAGGAGAAATCAACCTCAAAACAGACAAAGAGATGTTGATGAATAGATCAGACCTCCTTTTCAAGAAAATTATCTTAATGAGGATGAAGAAACAAATGAACAAACAAAGGATGATCACATAAACATGTTGGGAGTAAGCAATGAGGATTCTGATTTCCTCCATTAAAGAAAAAAAAGTCTATATACACCCTATGATGATAGAATACCAGAAACTGAATACTATGAACCAGACTTTGAAAATGCCATCATAGGATCACCTAAACAATATGACCTAAGAAGTAAAAAGAATCAAGAAACTCCCAAGAAGAAAACCTTTCAAAATTCTGCGAAAAACAAGCCTGTAACTACTTCCAAAAAGACAGTAGAAAATCAGAAAAAAATGGTTGAAAGTTCTGATCCAAACAAGGGAAAAAACACACAAATCAATGAAAACAGAGTGGTGACCCTAGCAGCACTAGTATTTCAGCTAATGCTCCTGAAAAAACCATTTTGACTGCTGTAAATAGTAGAAATCAGCAAGCTAATTTTACTGATGCATAAGTGACTAAGAAGGCTGAATCAAACATTTTGAAAAATCAGATTCCTTTTAGCCTAGAGAATGAAATTTCCAAAATAAAAATCTCTGTCCCACTCATTGATTTAGTCACTCAGAATGTATATAGATGTCAAGTTTTGAAAGCTCTAACATAGAAGAAATTCATGATACTATTAACTTGAATGATGACACACTAGAGCTTCGTTTGGTTCTAAGATTGAAGGAAAATCAAGAAGGAACTACCCTCCATTCTACATCACTTTGAACTTCCATGATAAGATTTTGCACAATGCCATGCTTAATTCAGACATCACATAACCTCATGCCCAAAGTAATAATGGAAAACAAGGTCTTTAGGTAACTAGACCTTATAAAGATTTATATTCCTTTCATTCAAGTAGAGTGGGAGATTCCTAGGCCTAATAAAATATCTATGTATAACTTAGCTCAAATCTAAAAGCCTAGTGATGACATATCAGAGGGTTAATATACCCCCAAATATGGCATGCTTCTTTCAAGGTCATGGGGTGCTGTTGGCAGGTAATTATGTAGATGGATATGACTTATGCCACCATCCCCGCTTCGCCAACCTAGAAGACTCTATAGGAAACACACATGAAATACATGTTGAGTAACCTAGAAAGACTTGTAAAAATCTCCTCTTTATTCCATACATATTAACCTTGACTCATTCATTCTTTAAAATAATTAGATTCCTAATGAGCAAGAGTTAGTCAATGAAACATCACCCAATGTAATGGTCACCCACGTCCAAACATAGGCAACTATAGATGAAGAGGAAAACAAGGAGAAAACTAAAAGACAAGCTTTGCTAATTCAAAAAATCACAAGAAATGTATCACAGGTCTTCGTGTCCAAAACAATCATAAGCATAGTGATCAAGAAAATCAAAGAACAAACCTCAAACATTGAAACTTGAGGAACAAAACAAAATTCAACATAGTGCGTGACTTCCACAGGAATAACACAATGACAGACACAAACAAAACAAAGAGACAACAATGAAATAAATGAAAATCAAAACAATCCTCTTCGAGTATGAGTTTTGATGGATCTTTCTCTAAAACTCGGTGCAGGAGCTGTGCATATAGTGCACAAACACGAAACAATCATGTTGAGGGTCATTCCTATAGACAAATCCCAATGTACAAACAACATAGAATAGTATGAATTTCTTTTAGGCCTCGCATTTATTGAAAAAATTAGGGCCAAAAGAATAACAAATATGGGGATTCAGAATCGATAATTAGGCAAGTAAATGGGGAATACATTGCCAAAATCGCGTACTCTAGAGCCTATAGAGATGATGCTATGGACTTGTTAAAACCTTGTTGAATTCCAACTTACCTTTGTCCCAAGGAACCAAAACATTCTAGCCAATGGATTATCCTTTGCTGCTAGAACTTGTCTTACACCTTATGAAACCAAGCAATGCACCGCCCAAGTCAAATATAGACTAGCTATCTTGGATAATGAAAAATACTGGAAAGTTTTTGATGGAGATAAAAAATAGAAGACTTCCCATACCAAAAAATGAATTTGAAATACCAAACTTAAATTCGCAGTATGAACAAGACTATCCTACTCGAATAAAACCTACTTTTTGAAGAAGAGAGTCTCCTAAGATTGATGAAATAAATCATAACTAACAAACCCAAACATACAATAGAAAAAGCACGACTTAGAAAATGAAGACTTAAGTGTCAGAATCTAAAGATCATAGCTTTCCAAAAGGACTGGTCCCATTAGAAGAATTGTTTGACTTGAATGATGTTGCCAAACCAACCGGAACCTATTGAAGCTAAAGTGGAATAATGTAAATATAGGCAAAGTGAGGAAAAGCCGAAAATTATCAAACTATCTAAAACACTACTAGCTCAAATTAAAATGAAATACATTGAGTTTTTAAAGAATTTTCTTATGTATTTGCATGGAGTTATGAAGACCTAAAATCATATGATACAAAGATAATCCAAAGATAAGATACCCCTCAAAGAAAACCAAAAGCCTTTTAAACAAAAATTGCTAATCAACCCTATTCAATTACCTCTAGTAGAGAAAGAAATTAGGAAAATGTATGATGCTAGAATTATAGTCCCCGTTAGATACTCAAAGTGGGTGTCTAATATTGTATCTCGTTAGGAAGAAAATAGGAGAAATAAGGCTTTGCATTGAATTTAGAAACTTAAACAAAGCCTCATTAAAGCACAACTACCCCTTGCCCAAAATGGATCATATCTTACAAAGGGTAGTTGGTTCTAGAAGAATTTTCGTTAGATGGCTTCTCAAAGTTACAACCCGCATATTGGCACATCCCGATGATCAACTTAAAACAACCTTTAGTACTCCTTAGGGTACTTCTTCATGTATTTGAAAATGCCCTTTGGTTTTAATGAATGCCGATGCTACATTTCCGTAGAGCTCATGGATATAGCATTCTCGTAAGAAATAGGTTACTTCATAGTGATTTGCTTAGATGACATCACCTAAGCCTATTCTAAAACAGATGAAGAACACCTAATACACTTGAGAAAGCCTTCGAGAAATGCGTAAAGTATGGGTTGTCCTTAAATCCAAAGAAAACATTGTTTGGTCTCCAAGAAGGTAAACTTATTGGACATATCATATCCGAAGAAGGAATAAGGATAGACCCAAAGAGGATCGATGGTATATTGCAAATCAAACATCCTAGAAACATCAAGGAACTTCAATATTTCATCGGGAAGATTAATTTCTTGGAGAAGGTTCATACTCAATCTAGTCGAACTCCTTAGAAACATGACAAATACACTTAAAAGAGAAGAGGGAGTTAAATGGACCTTAGAAGCAAAGAAATCATTTGAGCTGGTAAAAGAAGTATCTCTACCAAAACACCCGCCCTTATCGCCTTGGTTTTACAAAGGATTTCTTCATTTTTTTCATTTGCATCAAAACACACAAGAGTTGCTTTCTATTATAGAAAAACTTGAAGGACAAGAGCAAACAATTGAATTTTTCTAAGAAGGCATTAAGAGATGCACCTCGAAGTACAATATCATGTGAAAACAAGCCTTTTCCTTTGTCAAAGCCTTTGGCAAATACTTCAAGGTTTACATTTTAAATTCCCACATTATAGAGCATTTGTGCCTCATTCAACTTGTAAAAGACATATTGACCCAAGATCCGTATGGCAAAAGAGGAAAGTGGGTTGTCAGACTTTAGAATATGACTTAGAAATCAAGCCCACTAGCCTATAAAGGGTTAAGTGACTAGCAAAACTTATGGCTGAATCCAACTTTCAAGCTCTTGATATAAACATGTTTAATGCATTAGATGAACAAAGGAGGAGTTGACACCCAATTATTGAAGATCATTTTCTCTAATTCATCTTGGTATGTTGATATTGTGTATGTTTTGGTCAATCTTAATGCCCTCCCGGTTTTTCTAAAACAAAGGCAAGATTCTTAAAGTTGAAAGTCAGAAATTACCGCATTTTGGATAAATGTTTATATTGGAAAATTTTGGTGATTATTTCTTAAATGTTTTCCCGAGAATGATGCGTATAAGATCACAGGAGTTTCATGAAGGAGAATGTGGAGGCCAAATCCCACTCGGAGGTCAATTGCTAACAAAATCCTTAGAGTCAAGCTACGACTGCCCACCCTCTTTCAAGATGTCCACAAAATGATTACCGCTCGTCACAAATGCCAAATTTTTGAAGGCAAAAGAAAATCGTCTTTACCTCTCGCAACCAATCACTATTGAAGATCCTTTTCAAAGAAGCTGGGGTCTAGACTTCATTAGGGAAATCCATCCTACCTCATCTCGCCCAACATAGATGGATCCTCACAAAGAACAAACTATTTTACCAAATAGATAGAAGTCATCCATATAGGAATGCTTACGGCATCATCATCATTTCATTCTTTGAAACCATATATTGTCTAGATTTGGCTCTCCTGTAAAGATCATAACCGATAACAAGCCGCGCATTTGGATCTAAAAATATGGTAGAATTCGGTCATAAATACTCGATTATATTGGGTCATTCTATACCTTAGTACCCCAAGGTATTGGGTCAAGTAGAATCCTCAAATAAAAGTTTGCAAACATAATCAAGAAGTTGTTGGAAGATAACCTTAAATCATGGCATAATAAGCTAGTACATGCATTATGAGCAAGTATTAGATCGGGACAGCTTAAAAATTCAATTGGGATGTTCCTTACCAAATTAGTTTAAGGAGCCGATGCAATATTTCCAACCAACTTTAGAGTGCCAAGCCATGAATTGATCCAAGTTAAAGTACATCAAGAATGATGATATGACAAGGAGAATACACCAGACTATACATATACAACAAACCAGGGAGGAAGTTTACATCAGAACACAGCAACTACAAGAAAACATCAAGAAGTTGTTTGATAAAAGAACCAAGGCAAGTGACTTTAAAATTGGTGACAAAGTTTGAAATCGGATTCGAGGAGAGAAGATAAGAGCAAAAATGGAAAATTTGATAATTTATGGCAAGGCCCTTATTTTATTCAATCTGCAATTAGAAATAATGCATTCTTTCTGCAAGAATTGGATGGAGCTGAATATTTTGGAGGTCTTGTCAATGGCAGGATGCTCAAACATTACTTCTATTAGCTAACTTGTTTTTTTATTAGTTTCAAAGATTTTTGTTCATTGTATATAACACTGCTTTTGAATTTGAAAAGAAAGAAAAAAATACAAAAACAATAGAAAAATAGAAAAAGAGGGCAGAAATAAAAGAATAAAGGTACAGCCCCATACCAAAAAAAAGAAAAGGAAAAATCTGAAAGTGTGCAAGCTTAAATGCCACTACCAAAAGAGAGCATTGCTATTTATTCATACAGCCTAATCATGAATAAATATATTTCAATTTACTGTTGATAGGTTAGTGAATTAGATTTGCCAAATTGTGTAAACTTGGCATATTAGTAGATTAGATTAGGATAGAAAGAAATGGCTCTAATCAGACCAAAATCTGAGCCAAAGAAAAATAAAAAGAACTGGTTCTGACATGCTGAAAACTTGAACCAGGAAAAGAAGAAGAAAGCTCAAAAAGATCAAAACCAGAGCTGAAAGAAAGAATGAAGGATGTTTTTTATTTTTCAGATCTCAAGCCTTTACAATTTTGTTTTAAATTTCTGTAAATTTTATTCTATGTGCAGCTTGCTTTTATGCCATAATCTTACAGCAAATCAGACAGCTTAATCCTGGTTTGTTTGTATTTAAATTTCTATTTTAGAATATAGAGAATAAAATCTGCCAGACAGTTTAATCTTGGTAGATAGTAGCTTAGGTAGAGAATTAATGAGTTCAATTGTTTAATCTAGACTCATGGAAGAAATAAGGGTAGATTTAGATTAGTTTTGTGCTTTCAATAAAAGAATAAAATGTTGATGTCAAAAGGTTTGCAAGTCCAAGTGCACCTTATGAAGAAAAAAATGTTAGGAAAAGTAGGCTGTGTAGGTAGAATGTTTGGGAGAAATTTGTTTGCTAATACAAAGTACTGATCATATTTTTAAGCAGCATGATCAAGGAAGAAAAGGTTGTCATGGATAAGGCATAGGTCTGCATTCCAGAGAAAATATTTTGAAGTTCTTGACACCTCCAATGAGCTGCCATCCCCAAGTGGAGCCACTGTTAGCCATCAGTAAATTTTGTCACAGCAAATGATGGCTAATACAGATCTTGAGCCTTCAAGAGATTATTTTCATAGAAAATTACTCATTCTTGAAACCTTCTGGTGTTTTCTAACTTAAGAGTAATCTTCACTTCTTTTTCCTTCAAAAAAAAAATCCTCAAGAAGACTTGCTGAATAAAGGAGAATGTTTTCAGCCATTTTTCCCATCTTTTCACCTTCATAATTTCCTCCAAAATCCCCCCATATCACTCATTTTTCCCTTTTATTTATCCTCCATTTCCCTCTGTAAATGCCCTTTTTCCTTCTCATTTACCCTTTAGTTTCTTAAAAAACCTTCAAAAATCCCTCTTAAACTTATAAAAATCCCTTTTTTATGGTTTAAATCATCCCTTGTTTCCTATTGGAACCTCAAAAAACACTAAAAAACGCACCTTTTAAGACTATTTTTGACCTTTTTATACATAAGGCTTTAAGCCCCCTTAGCTTAAGCCCCCTTACTGGTTTCCACCATATAACCTTGTGCCTGCAACCAAGGCCTTAACCCCTTCACCATCGCACATTGACGTTCCCTTTTATTCTTCCCCTTATCTTTTTTATGCCGATTGGTCGATGCTCTGATGCGGTCTCCACCGTCAATCGGGTTTGATCTAACGGCCAGTGATTAACACTTTGCGCCCATTCCTGGCCCCTTCTTTCCTTAGCTCTCTGTCCCTTGATCCTCCACGAGACCATGCCCCAACATCAAGCTTTTAGCCCCCATTGCATCGACTTTTTGCATTTTTCTTCGTTTCACTTTTTGTTCTCCTCCGCCGATGATTCAACCTCCGATAAGATCTCCACCATCGATCTACCAAGATCGATGGTTTTTGGTACTCCCCTCCTTGTCAGTCTCCCATCTACCTCATAGCCCCTTATCTTTCCGCTCTCGGTCCCCTTCTCCTCCACCTGACCCTTCCCGCCCCTTATCCTTTCACCCCCGCAACCGATATACACCATAAATCTTATTGATCTAATGGTTCTCGTTTAACCCGATCAAACAACCCATCGCACATAACATCCCACTACCAAACAAAAGAGCTGAGGCCAAAATTATGGCCCACCTCCCACCACTCTGCCGCTTGTCTAATCTGTGTTTTTCACCTAGCTTCCATTGCCTCCTCACTTGAGCACCTTCCATCTGTCACGCTCCCCTGTGGCCATTGGATCTACACCCCCAGATCCAACGGCCCACATTCGATTTTGTGTAGAATTTGTTGTCAAGGTCAAAGTTTAACAACCCGAATCTATGCGAAACAGTCGGTTTCAGGGTGGACAAGTGTTGCACCCTATGTGGTATCGCATTCAAAATGCACAAAACTACTTATTGCTTGGATGCCGTGCGAAAACCGCTGACGGTTTTCACAAAAACCACTGTTATATTTCGCGCCCAAATTCACATTTAAACCATTTTTTCACGTGTTTTGTTCATAAGACCTCCCCCTACATGCATTTCCTCCTCTTCACTGCTCCTTGTGCCCTCCACCAGCCTCCAAAGAAGTTTATCTGATGCTGCAGGGTTTTATAACGTTTTTATTTATTTATTGCAGGATTTGATGGCGTTCTAAGGATAAAAACCCTTCCCACAGTCCATAAAGGGACAGGGCTGAAGGTTACCATCTCTGAAGTCTAAATAACACAGAAAGGAAGTTATCAGGGTGTGAATTCCGGATTTTTAATCAATGTTTCATAAACATTGGTTATTCAAATGAAACCCTCCCGCACGCTAAAGACACTTGTCCACAAAAAAAAAGAAAAAGACAGTGAAGATTAAAGTTAATGGATCAAAGCAAAAGCCCGGAGATTAGAAGACCTAACCAATGATTTACAAGGATAAAGACACAGTGAATAAAGCAGAAAGATGTTTAAAGGATAATACAGGTAATAGATAAAGACAAAAAGCCCAAAGTTGATTATAAAGGCCTTAAAGCAAGATCAAAGCCTAAATCAGTGTTTAAAGCCACAAAGAAGACAAATCAACAAAGAGAGCCTCCAAATGCCACATAAGTGGCAATTATTCCTCAGAAATTCCACCTACAGGTCTATTTCCTCAAAAGAATACAAATTGAATGCACAGTTAGAGATATTTTCCAAAGACAGTTCAGAAAGTAATTAGAAGCCTACTAAAAGCCTCCAAACTCAACAAAAGTGACTGAAGTAGATAAATTTTAATGTAGAAATCAATTAGAAAATTTAAAACATCTAAAATCTTCTCCATAAGGCCTCCCAAAGGTCGAGAAGCATTTACTTTGTATTAATTGAACAATTAAATCTTCCTTTCACTCCACCTCCTCAATTTACCTATAAATACCATATGAGGAGTTCATTGTAAATGTTGGTTGAATACTTATTGAATGTAAATAGATATTGAGGCTATTGAAGCTTTGTTTTGTAATTGAAGAAAGATAGGTTGAAAAGAGAAGTTTGAAGCTGTAAAAGACCCACTAGACTTGAAGATTGTAACTGGTTTGAACATCAAATATACAAGATATTTTATGGGATCCTGGTCTATGTCAAATGGTGATGTTTTTCTTACTGTAATTGTTATTTTTCTCATGTTTTCCATACTGTCCACTTTCTTTTATAAAGAACAACAAATATAGATTAGGATTTACTATAAAGTACCCTATTTCTCACTGATAAATCTTTATCTTTATGTTTTCTTCTGATTGTGTTTTGAGGATAATTCAATAGAGTATAATCAGTGAAGTGTTGGTGAGCCCATTTTTCCTGAGTACAACTTGAGATATTGTCTTTGAAAGTTCTTGAAAAGTATGCTAATTAAAGTTGAACTAGAGAAGTTTATTGTTAGCCCTGTCCTCTAGTTTATCTCCAATAGTTGCTTTGAAAATATCCCTTAAGAGTATGTCAAAATTAGGATAGGTTCAAATTCCTTACCTGATCTTCGGCTACTTCTTATGTTTATCTTGAATTTTTTCCTTTGAGAATATGCTGAAAGCAAGCTAGGTTAAAAGTCCTTACTTGATCTTAAGCTATTCTTTGTTTGTTTTCGATGTTTTCCATTGAGATTATGATGAAAGCAGGCTAGGTTAAAAGTCCTTACTTGATCTTAAGCTGCTCTTTGTTTTCTTACAACTTTGCTTCTTTCACCACACTTTTTAAATGTTCCATACCATAAAATCAACTTAAAGAGATCCTTTGACATAGATGACTTGCCCCATGGACCACTCTTGAAACTTGTTGTACAATTAAATCCTTTTGTGACACCATAGCCCAATGGATTGATACTGTTTCTTACCTATCCTATCAACTGAACCATTCTGTCAACCTGCTCACACCTTTAACCTTCAAAATACTTCCTTCATCTCAATGATATCCATCCCAACCAAAAAAACAAAACCCTCGTACTTCATAACTAGCCTAATATCATATCATAAGCCTTAAAGAAATATCTTTGAAAACACTTATATAGAGAGATCCATCTTTGAATCTAGGGGGGATAGATCCTAGGATTCTAAAGTGGTTTTGATGTAGGCTTTGCAGCGTTTTTTCTTGCCAATATTGCAAACTACGGAGACCTAACATATCTGTTGTATCCAAGAAGAATGACCTCTCTAAATAACTTGCGCTTTTCCTTTCCACAGTATAAACAACTTACCCAAATAATTTAACAACCTGTCATCAATATGATAATTGTTTTCTTCTATTTGAGTACCATGAGTTCGCGATTTATAACTTTATTTTATCATCAATTCTATACCTTTCCACATAGATTTCATGTTTCAATGAACTATTCTGCAGTACTATTGAAGTATTCAAAGACAGTATATTCATCATATCATCTACTTTATTTATCACACCCTTCTTGTTCTCAATTTCTAAGTGAATTTGCTCAATAAATTTCATCCAAATGTAGGAGTGAGATTGTTGCAACTTAGATTGTGATTGAATGTATTGAAGCGGCTGATGATATGTATGAATCACTTTACCCTTTGTATTACCACTAACATCTGTTTTAAATGGTTTTCGATGGTTTAACAAAATTGAGATTGATTTTGTGAAGATTTTCTGCTTATCTAATTTAAAAACTTTAAAATTGACACACATTCCCCATGTCTCGTTTTTCTTATGAGCCAAAATTATGGGTGAACTGTATGGAGATGAATTGGGTCGCATGGATTCCATTCCTGGAATTTGTTGCTTTATTTCTTTACACTCTATAATTGACTTGTAACACATTCAATTATTAGGGGCATCAGACATCAACTGCATCTCATGTGATTTTTCCATTTTATAAAGTAGATGTTTTGGTTCTTTAACTAGATATTGAAATGAATCTACCTTTTTAACCAAATTACTTTCATACTAAAATTCACAACCTGAAAAAGTATCATTAAGATTGTTATGTTGATCTTTTATCGACATGAGTATGTATCTCTTACTTGAACTTATTAAGCACTTCATATGATTAGCATTGATTAAATTCAAGTGATTTTGAGTTTTATGTGGCCGAACAATGTATTTAATCCCATCTCTCTTGAGATGATACATATGTTCCTTCCTATAAAATAATGCATCACGGTCATAGAGATAAGGGCTACCTAATATAATTCCACAAATGTCTAACGGTATCACATCTAGATCCACTTCGTCGATATAGTTAGTTGTGATTGAAAATTATAACCTACACTATTTGGTAACATGAATTTGAGATTGTTCCTTTAACCATCCTAAAGGATATGGTTTTGGATGATTATGTGTTTTGAAACCCAATTGTTTAACCAATGACTCAGATATCAAATTTTCTTGTGATCCCATATCGAACAATGTATCTATCTTAGTATTCTTTGAAGTTACCCTTATATGAAATAACTCGATTCTTTTTCCTTCATTCAACTGTGTGATATTAGAAGAAGCAGAAGTATTAGCTTCAAAAATTTTACCTGTTGTAACGATAGCGGTGATTTGGCCTCCATCACCTGAATCAGATCCCAAGTCCAAGCCTTGTTGGATTTTTTTTTCAGCCTTCTTTTCACCCTTCTTTGTTTGGAAATTCTTTGGCTTTAGTTCCGGATGAAGTTTCCAACACCTAGCTTCATCATGGCCGATCCTTTGGCAATGTGTACAGGTGGGTATTTCATCTTCCTTCTGAGCTGTGGCAGTCTTCTTTCCCTTTGACTTGCCCTTCTTTTTGCTGTCTTCGGTTTCCATCTTCTTGGATGTCTTTGGTGTAAAATTGAATGGTCTACCACCTGATTCGACATGAATAGCTTGAACACAAACTTCATAAAAATCATTAGGATTGAACATTAATAATGTATGATGCAAATATGAATGCAAGCTGCCAATATAATTCAACAAAGTTTCTTTTTTGTCCAAAGAAATACCGAGTGCTAACGCTTTGTTTCTAAATTCCTATATGAACTCTTGAACATTCTATCCCTTACCTTGTCGCAAGCACTACCAATCAATAACAACATGTTTTGTGTGACCCAACGGATACAATTTTTTCTTTAAAGCTTTTATAAACTTAGTCCATGAGGTTATAACTTTTCCTTTATGATTTAAATCTATCTGTGTCTTACTTTCCCACCAAATCAAAGCAATACGCCCCATTCTAAGAGTAGCTAATTGGATCTTTGTATTATCATTAGTAATATTTTGAATACGACAATATACTTCTAGCTGTTTCACCCAATTATCTAGTTTCTCAGGGTTTATTTCACCATCATACACAGGTAATTCGAACTTAACATCAAGTTTCAAAAATGGACTCTTAAGTTTCTTTTCTTTTTCTGATTCATAACTAGAAGTAGAAGAGGAAGAAGAAGATGATGGAGATGATGGAGGAGAAGGAGATTTATCTACCTTGCCTTTAACCTTGTCCTTCTTTGATGCCTTTGACGATGAGGCTGCATCTCTCGTCTTCTTGTCTTCATATAATTCTGTCAACATCTGTTGCATGTTTAGAAACATCTGATTGATTTGATTCCAATCCATGGGTTTCGTTTCAATAGCTTCAAGATTCTCAATGTTCTTAGTCCCTGTCATCGTTAATTGATGAACGACTTTCCGCTTTCCGATCTCTGGATAAAATTCCTCAAGCTCGCCTTTTCCATGTTGCAATCCCAACCTGGTTAACATCCATTGACAAACAAAATAAAAAGCACAACCTGCTCTGATACCAAATATGATCTGAATGTGATCGATTAAGTGCTAAGTTAGTTTGATTATTTTATCCTTTAGATTGATTGTTAACTAAAGAAGGATTTTAAATGAAAGAAGACATAAAGCAGCAACAAATAAATGATTAAAACACAACATAAAATAGAGAGAAGAAGAAGCAAATAGTTGATTACGGAGTTCGTCCCAGGTGGACTACATATCTGGGTCCGCTTTTTTAGGATTGATCCGAGGAAGTATTTTACATAGAAAAAGAACCAGAATGAATATGCACACAGGCACTTTTGGTTACTGAAAATAGGAATCTCTCTCTCTCAGCTTTCCAACGCCTATCTCTGCGCTTAATTCCAACTCCAAACGGTCGAGCAATGCTAAAAACAAAAACTGCCTCTATCCTGCAATTTCACACTGAATTCTCTCCAAGCCGTCAAAAACCAAGATTTCCTTCATGAAGAAATTCCATGGCTTTATAAGTCTGCATCGAACCTCCAAATGCCAAAATAAAAATTTGTTGATCCTTTTGTGTGATAAGGGTCTCGAATCCCTATAATTTACATAAAACTAGGGATAAAACCTTTGACCTTAGCACTGATTAATTCTAAAAACCCATATTTAAACTTTATATTATAAATTTAGCTGGGCGGCTAGCTAACTGAGCAGAGAATTTATGAGCCAGCATGTGATCAGCGCCGATATCGGCGGTTACGGCCCAGCGGTCACGGTTAGAACCGACGGTTAAGGTCTGACAGTTTCGGTCTTATCCGCTTCATTCATATGTCTTTATCTATGCAGTTTCGACGTGGATTTAACAACTGGAGGTCATATCCTTAATGTCTCCCGTCACGATCTAACTCAGACTTGTCACATGCAATTTAAAAACCCCAACAAGGTTTGGACTGGTGGTTAGGACTTTTTATGGTTTTAAACGTTGATATAAATTTTTTATATATATATATATTTACAAACTTGAGCCTTGGGTTTTGTTTTTTTAATAAGGTTTGTAAAGTGTTTTATACATAAATTATATTTATGCTTAGGGTTATTACCATAGGTTTTAGGTGTTGTTTTTTTACCTTAGGTCTTAGAACTAGGTTTTGGACACCATAGTGCTAGGATTAGAATATAGGTTTAGGATTAGGTCTAGGATTACATTTTGTAAGGTATTTCACCATAGATAATCTAGGACCTTTTTTTACTCCACAATACATGCCATGAACCCGACCATGATCAATTTGAGGAAATTTTCTTCGCACGGTACTAACAGAACTGGCAGATTGGAGACTGAATTGGAGGCTAGAGAAACTAGAACTCTGTTGATCTGTATTGAACAAGATCCTCCTAGATCACATGGTCATATGGATTCATGAGATTTATTTCATCAAACACACATTTCTATTATGAAATTTGATGGCATGAAATTTTTCTTGAACAATTGTCACCGCATCCCAAGTCCTTCGATCATGGAGAACCCAAAATTATTCGTGAGTATATGTGACCTACTATGATTATTTTAACCTAATTTTCAATTAGTATATAACATCCTTGGTGAAAATTCCATGTAATAAAAGTTAAAAAAAATAACCATGGTTGATGGGACACTTATTCCAAGCTAAATGATGGGAAAAAAATCCTAGAGGATGTTCATTTTAGTTATTATGACTAAAGGAAATTAGAAAAGGCAAAGGCTAAGGCTTTGGAAAGGCATGAGGCACTCATTGAAATTTTATTTATGAAAATAATGGAAATTAGGAGAAAAGGGAGATGAAAGGTCACATGTTGCATGTGAGGAGGAAAATGAAGGAAAATAATAGAGAATGAAGAAAATAGAGGCCCCATTGATAAAAAGGATTTTGAGGATCAATTGGCAAGGTTTTGGCTCAAGATTTTTCTCACTCTTATGGCTCTCTCTCTCTCTCTCTCTCTCTCATACTCTTGGACACTAATATTTTTCTTGGAGCACTTTGGAATTGGACCAAGAAAGGTGAGAAAGAAAGGAGGAGGAAGCAAGCAAGGAGGAGCAGGAATCAAGCAACTACGGCAACCTTCATGGCAGGTATCGATTTTCCTGCATTTTTTCCTTGCTTGATATGACATGCATGGTATTGCGGGTGGTTCTTTTCTATCATGGCACGGGTTTTTCCAGGTGTGATAGTGTTTTCATCCTATCCTTTCCATTTATGTATAACTTTTATGATATGGATTTCTCATACTTCGATTGAGTTGGATTTCTAGATGGATTCAAACCTAAGTGAGGTGGATATTTGAAATGAAAAACATATGGCCTAGTGATCTGTGAACCATACTGTAGATCACAATAAAGCCACTGGCCTAGTAACCCCTTAGATAGACTCTGGGTTGTAGTAAAGCAAAATTTTGTGCCTTAGCGGGCCTAGGAATGATTGCTGGTGAATGGAGGGATATACAATAAATCCAAGAGGTTTATTTCTCTCCATTGGGCCTAGTAGTCCCAGGATGGGATGTATAGTAAATCCTAAAGAGTATGTCTTAGTTTAGGGCCTAGTGATCCCTGATTCAAAATGTTCATTACGGTAAAGCCTAAGAGACTAGGAGGCACTCAAATTCCTCACGGTTTAGGTGGAGTACCCAAGTAGCATCCATGCTTTTATGGTTCTTATTTGGTTCGTTATGAGTCACACATTCATGCTTGGAATATGGCACGGGGGTGGTTGGATGAAGAGGGAACTGGCTCAACTAATATAAGGCCAGGTTGACCATGGTAGTCCCATCTCTAGTTGGTTTTTACATACATTAGTGAAGAGCTCATTATTTTGGTATTTGGTATGTAAATGTATTGGTTATTATGTGGATTCTATTTGTATTGTATCCATGGTATTTCTGTTGTTATTATGCTGGTTATAAGGATGCGTTTTATCAGTGATGATTTATTGCTCTATCCATGTTTTCAATTGTGAATGAATGCACAATGGATCTATGGTCAAGTATATTTCACTGAAACTAATTATGTGAGGGAGCACTACTTCTTAGTCATTCTTAGGTAAGTATGAGACCCCTATATTTAAATATGTTGTTTACTCCTGTAGATGCAATGTTTGTGACATGTTTGAAAAAATTCTTATCATGGCTAGGAGGGGTCCAGATGAGTTCCTAATGATGTGATTTCTTCTATACCTTTTTTTAATGCTATTTGTCATCCCGTAAGTTTTCATGAAGTTATGGGCAATGACCTAGGCTATGGGCCTAAAACAGTGGTACGATTCCCAGAGTTGCAGGCACAAAAATGAAAAATTGGGGACTTGGCCACATGCTTGTTGTGTTGTGGTTGCAACTATAGGCTCCCAGCCGCTACCTTGCCTTGGAATGCCTACGACTATGGTCCCAAAGGGTAAAAAATCTAGTCTCCCTCATGGGTCATGGGTCCGTAAGGTTGGTTTACCTCCTGGGGATATTTTTGATGTTGTGTAAGGTGTGCTTGCATTGTTTCCATCGGTTCCACTTCCTTAAGGTAATCTATAACATTGAATCTCATATTTGTAGCCTCTTGTCGCATGTTTACCCTAGTTGGTCGGTTACTTGGGTAGATGTGGGAGGATGGTGTTATAGAGTGTTATCAGAGCATGGTTCAATTATCAGGCTAGATGGGTGGTGTTTTGATCATGCATTTATGTTGGTTGCATGCATGTGTAGTATTCTTGTGGTCTATCTGTGATTGTTACATATGCATGGTGTTGTTCATGGTTACAGTTGTGTTGCCATGGGAATTTTTTTGGTATTGTTGGGACATGTGTCGTCATGTGCGTATGAATAGTTATGTGTTGTTCATGCGTATGTATTGACCATGTATGCCTGCTTACATGTCGCTACATGTTGTACATGTATTACTTGTTTATTCTTGGTTACATGTTTCTCGTGCTTGGGTGTTGTCTGTGCAAGCTTAGGTACATGTCATTAAATGTTGTACATGCATTTCTTGTTCAGGTTTGGTTACATGTTGTTCACGCTTATGTATTTTCCATGTAAGTTGGCATATTTGATGTTTTCATGCATCATGAGGTCATTGTATGCAATTAGGTAATCATGATGATATTGGTATCTTATGATGCTAATGTGTTCGATGAGATAGAAGATGTAGATTGTCAAGGCGAAGTTGGAACACTAGACTTTGGGGTAAGAGCATATCGTCATACATGTACTGTATGTTTGGTATCCAGGTATGATTGGTTAATGGTTGTTATAAGAATTGGGGTTATGTACATGATTGTTATTTTATTGATTTTATGGTTCCATACATGAAAGATATTAGTTAATTAGTGTGATCATATGTACATGTGTCAGTTAGTCGATCATGGTGTTAACTTGATGATAATGTTATATGTCGTTGATGAATATGTTAACTTGTATTTAGCTCAATGATTATGTTATGTGTTGTTGATGAGCATGTTATATGTTAACTTATTATTGTTATATATTGGTTAACTTGATTATTAGGGTTATAGAATTAATATCTTGATGTTATATGTATCATGCTAAATTGGATTGGCCTATGCGGATGGTTAGGGTTACAACATTCATGTATGAGCTAATATGTTGTGATATTATGTCATGTTAATCTAGTTTAACTGTGCATCTATGATTTTTATGCATGAACGACAAATGTTTACGAGTTTATAATGTGAACATGTTAGCTAGTCACTATTATGGACATCATGACCTTATTTATGTTTGAGTTGATATGATGAGAAGTTATATTGTGTTAATCCAGATTGATTTTGCAGACCAGATAGCCTCCCCTTAAGTTACATTGAGGTATGAATTTCTTATGTCACCTAGTTTGTACTTGAATGTTTGATTATGTTGTTTATATATTGTTTTCATGTTTTATTAGTTGTATGATATGATTTTTTGTCTCTGAGATTGCATGAAGAAATGATTAGGTATTAAGATGGTTTCACTAACACACTATGTGTTGAGATAGATGATATGCACTTGAGTATAAGCAGGTGATAGTGGTATCATTATGTCTTACAAATGTTAGTTAATTATGATATGTTTGTTAGTATTGTTAAAGGTTTAATTTATTTAATACATATAATGTATTGATATTTGGAATATGTGATTGGCATGTGAGAACAGTTGCGGGGAAACATGCTTGGTATTAGCATGACAACGTAATAGTTGAATTGTTTATATAACTAATAGTAGGGCGATGTGATAGCATATAGTAAAACTAAATTATATCAAGGTAAGATTATTTTTGTATTGTTATATTTATTTATACGTTGGTAGTTATGTGTTTATGGCAGTTTGAAGCAAGGATTACATGGCAAGATTTTTCCATGAAATCTTGAAAATGGCTTCGACTGAGTTTTCCTTTTGAAGCATTGGGAGACATGGTTATTGAGTCATGTTATCTATTTTTAGTCTTAGGATTTCAGTCTTTTTTTTATTTTTTGATCTTGATTTTCCTTTTTTTTATGTCTGGCGCATAAGTATGCCACTTTGGTTGAGGTTTCCTATTTCGATTGGTTTTCATGGTTTTCTTTTGGTTTGTTTTTTGTGCTTGCTTTTTATGTTTTGAGTCTTAGGAATTGTTTGGGAAAGAGGAAATTTTAAGGAGTTTCAAGAGAGTTGAATCAACCCAGCATGTAGTGAAATACTTGGGTCAATCTCGGTGCATGAGTAAGCATAGTGGAAGGTAAGAACATGAAAAAAATTTGGATTGGTTGGAATCATAGATTTAAATGGACGATGGAAGGAGATTTATGAGGAAGGTAACATAAAATCTAAAGTAAGTGGATCTGAGGCATTAGAAGCCCTCGATATGTTGGGAACTGTTGTTCTCTACGTTGCACATGTGGTGCACGAATAAAGGAAATTTTCATAATTTAGATCTTCTAATATCTAGAAATTATGTTGTGATCATCATCATCATGCTAGTGTTTATATATGTATACATGTATGTGTGTATGTATGTCATTTATGACAGGGTCATCATGGATCACGATTTTTTAATGATAATGTTTATATGTATATATGCATTTACGTATGTCGTTGTCTGACAGGGTCATGATTGTTTTATGTGAATGATTATATATATGTGTGTATGTATTTCACTGTATGACAGGGTTTTCAAGGATCATTCTTGTGGAGGAATGATTTCTTATACAGGTGAATGGCATGAAGAGGTTCTTGGTCGTATGAGGAATCAAGTGGGAAGAGTAACCCTGAAAGATGTATGAGGTCAGTCTCATGTGGACATGAATTGATATTATATTATTATATTATTCCTATGTTTATGTTATGGACATGTAATGCTGAGGGGTACATCAGTGAAGTGAAAGTAGTGTGATTTGCGGCATGCTATGATAAGCATGGATAGCAGAGAGACACTGAGGAAAGGTTGCTTGTGGGGTTAGTCTATGGTATATGGATGTCTCGTACTATTGTTGTGTATATATTGTGCATGTTGTCTATTTAGTGATTATACATATGGTGATGTGTAAATGTGTCATATGTAGTATTTTGTATGTCTGATGTTGTATATATGTTGGTGTGTGTATATTTCATATGCAGTGCTAGGTATAGATGGTGTTATGTACATGTTAGATATGTGGTGTTGTGTGCATGTTTTATATGCAATGCTATGTACATATGTTGTTGTGTGCATGATTGTACATGTGGTGATGCGTGCACATGATTCTTTGTGCATGTTTTACATATGGTGTTGTGTGCAGGTGGTTCCATGTACATGTGGTGCATGTGGCGCAATGTACATGTGGTGTCATGTTCATATCGTGCATGTGGTGTTATGTACACATTGTACATGTGGTGTTGTGTACACATTTTGCAGGTGGTGGCGTGTACATGTGATGTAATGCACACATTATGTAAGTAGTGTTGTGTACAAGTGGTACTGTGAATATGTTGTGCATATGGTACTGGTATACATATGGTATTGTGTGCATTTCATACATGTTGTGTTGTGGGCATGTAGTACTATGTATGTGCATGGTGTAGTCGTGGTATCATCACATGTGTATTCATTGTGGGGTACTCTGCAGATGTATATGTATTGTGTTTTGTTTTATTGTACACAGATTGTAGGTGTATGTGTTGTATGCCAATGTAGGTGTATGTATTGTGTTGTGTTGTACACCGGGTGTAGGTGTATGTGTTGTATGTAAATGTGGGTGTATTTATTTTGTGGTGTTTTATGATGTGTGTGGATGTATGTGTTGTGATGCACACTATGTAATATGTGTATGTGATTAAAGAGAAGAAATGGCACTGTGTGCTTTCTGAGTGTGCCAATCAATCTAGTATGTGTAGAGAAAGAATAAAGGAAAAAGTAAGGACCAATGAAGGATAAGTATTAGTATTTTATTTCAGGTTTGTTATGCATGTGATAGGAAATTTTAACTTGTGATGGTTACATGTGATTTATGATTATGTTTTATGATGATTTCTTGCAATTCATGATTTTAATTTATGATGGTTTGGTTTTAAGCTAACCAAATGTGATATGTTTATACATGATGATAGATCAAACAACTAGTTTGACTTGTTGTGACAAAAAGTGAATAGGATTGCAAGTACCTTATTAACGAGCTACCAATGAGGTATGATGTGAATTTATTTCAATTTATTTTGAAGCTAATGGAAATTATATGCTTGTTACAGGAAAGCATGTAATGCTTAGTTGGATGGTTCAAATTGATTACAATAATTATAAGTAGCAGAAAAAAGGAATTGAAAACAGACAATAGTATGCTAGTAAACCACTTTTGGAGCAAGGTCGTTATGGGACACTAGTACTCAATAGATTCCATTTATTGCCACGATCATGCTATGATCAATATGATGGTTTTGAGGTAGGCATATGCCTTGGTTGTTTGACCTTCCAATGTGAGGAAGCCTTGCCAAGGGATGGAGTGTCTGGGATGGGAGTGCCAACAAAACTTGGATGGTGTGTGACTACACAGAAGGGGTGTTAGTATGAATCTTTTGTCAAAGTGTACGAAAAAATACCACTTTAGCTACGCATAACTCATAGCCCTAACATCAAATATGACTGCCAATATCTTCAAATCTGCGGTTAGTTGATCAAGAAAAATGTTGTACAAATCCAAATCTATGCATAAAAAGACATTAAGCAGTGAAAATAAAGTTTTTCTCCATGCATCCAATAGACAAGACAAGAACAATGTTTTTTGAAAGAACTTTTATATTAAGGGCACCTGAGAGGAAAACAAGAAAGGTGTTTCCAATTCTCCTCAATGGGATGGGTTCTTTGAAAGTCCTCAGCGCTTCAGATCTAGCATTTCTCTCTCTTGTTGGTGAAGAAAACCCAGACAAACATAGAACTCAAAGGGAGCTCACAAAGTGAAGACAAAAAATGTGACAATGATAATAGCTCAAAGTCAGACCACGAGTAAAGATCTAAAGTGATCTCATAGGCAACAAAAGGTGACAAATGAATGGGAAAATCCTTCTATTTATAACAAAATATTAGGGTAATATAGAACTTGGTGCATGAATAAAATATTATTAACCAAATTCTAGAACCACCTTTTAGGAATATTTTATTATATTTGTTGGAGGGAAAAGGATTTTGACTTGGGTCAAATCCTTTATTTGTAAATAATAAATAAATAAATGATTTATTTATTATTTTTAAGGAAGTGGTTGAATGATAATTAAATAAATAATGATTTATTTAATTATTTATAAATGATTTAGTCATATTTAACAAGGAATATTATTTCAACAAGATTTAAATAATTATTCCTAGAAAATAATAAGATAAATAAGTATTTATCTAATTAATTTCCATGTTTTGGGTTATTATGGCACAGGGCCAACAGTGGTCATGTTTAATTAATTATTTCATAGGGGAAAATAAAAAAAATATATATTTGTTTAATATTTCCCTTTGGGGTTTCCTGTTTAGACCATAAACAACTTAATAAAGGTGTTTTACTAAGTTAATTTTACTTAGGATAAAATTGGTCTTACATGGTGTACTTGGGTCCATCTAATGATAATAGGTTAGATGACCAAAAAATGGTATAACAGATTGCCCCCCAGCGTGTGAGTGTTAGGAGAAAATCGTATGACCGAAGTACATTGTAATAACTCAATCAACATACATCAAGAGGGAAGTCAGAGAGAGAAATGTAAGCTAGTCTAATGTGCTAAAGGACTAGACCCTGAGGAGATGAGACTTACAGGTGCAACAAGTCTCTTTTCATGAGATGGTACCTATGCTAAAGGCAGTGGGGGAGGCATACCTATTCCCGCTGAGACAAATTACAAAATAATAATGCGTCCAGTAAACAAGGAACCGAACTGTAAAGTACATGTTGGCATAAACATGAGCCAGATACAAGATAGAATGATGAATCCCACATACATGTTGTGCCTGGGATAACAGCCAGGACTTATACAATAATATCTAAGTACATGAAATACAAATACAACCCAAATTACCCCTATAAATGGGGAAGGGCTCGCAAAATCTGACTGATACATGAAAATCAAAGAGGCGCTGCAAGTGGCGAAGGCTGATATCATCAAATATATGGAGCTGCATCAAAGGCGGGAATGAAGAGGTCTTCCGAGCATGTGGGGGGCTACCTGCAGGGCCACCCCCTCATGAGGGTTGAGACATCTCACACACACCCAGGAATCACCAATATCTATTGCTGCATAACTAGACCATCAAGTATACGGATCTCGATCATGCGAACTAGTGTGGAAGCTGGAACCAAGGTACACTGCCCTCTAGACCTGTCTTCTGGAATGAATGAGCTGATGTCGATAGAAGGAGGTCCGCCATAGGTAAGGCAAGAAGGGATCATCAACTAAGGCATGAGAGAAAATAGTAGAGTGATGGACAGACTGACACTAATGATGATGATGGAATGGGGGGGACTGAGTAGCGAATGGACGACTTCCCTTGTTAGAGCATAAAGGGCATGGATGACCTGGCAGTGACTGACACAATATCATGAGGGATAGGGGACAGTGGAGCTGAAGGCCATAATGTGCGACACGAGAGAGGGACTAAGCAATGAAGGATGGAGGACTAAGGCAGGATACAAAGGGACTCGGGATAGACTCCATGAATGTGATGATGACTCAGCTTGGATGCTATAAACAAGGGTGACTCGATGGTGCTGCCACACAGTAAAGGTCCAATGGGGGACCATAACAACATCAGTACAAGGGGGTATCTCATGACGAAAATCGACACAAACAAGGACAAGTAAGGAGGCAAAGTGGTGCCCCAAGTACAAGTGTTGTAAGTGAGGAAATTCGATTTAGAGGAGAGGTGAATAGACCCTTCATGGACAAAATGTGTCTTGGTGAAGTATCAGATCACGAAAAAATAACAGATGCCCATTTGAGTGCTTGGTGAGAGCTTTCCAATGGTGCAAATGGTTTGTCAAATGGGGCTACGGTTTGGTTGCAGTGGGAAAAAGAAAAATCAGGGGTTTCTCTTCTAATAAGGCATTTTCCCTTCAAATGCATTCATTTTCTTGTGTAGTTGTGGTGAATGTGGAGAGGAGAGAAGGCCCTAAATCTTGCGGCGATCGTAGCGGACAAACCGACCGTTGGAATCAAGATCCGTCAGTTGCAGGCCTAAACCTACTCTTTCTTTTTGATGGATTGAAAGTTTAGATTAGGGTCCCAAATCTTAGGAACAGACCCTCCCTCATCTTCACGGTCGGGTTGCACTATTTGGGCCAAAAAATGTGACCTGGGAAGTAGGTTTTGGCCAAAAAAGTACGACTTGTCCCAGGATTTGGCCAAAAAGTGCGTCCTATCAGATGGAGGTGATTTCAGTGCTGTTGCGGGCTGAGAGTCAGGTTTTGTGTATTTGAATACAGTTTTTTCTATCTGTATACTGAAAAAGATGATGTTTTTGTGCAGATATGACAGACATATGGATCAAATGGAGAGAGAGAGACCTGGGTACATTACGGATGGAAATCCAAGTGGATCAGGGTGTCCGTCAGGCATTGGCCAGGTTTGGGGTTCTGATATTTGTGGAGAACCCTCCGATGAGAGCTGGGGAGCTCTTATTGGCCCAGATTGTCCGTTATTGGGATCCAAATCATGAGGTCTTTATAGTGCAGGGGCACAGGATCGAGTTGACAGTCCAGGATCTGTATTTCCTGACTGGTCTCCCACCATTAGGGATGGTGGGAAATACACAACCAGTGTTACCGTGGGGGTGTAACATCATGGAGTTTGTAGAGTGAAATTGTCAACCAGGCCTCCGAGTTAAAGGGACTCAGATATCGATTGGGGATCTAGAGAAGTTAGAGACCCGTGTAGTGGCGGCAGCAGTGTTGCGGATCCTAGGCAGCCAGGCGCTCCATCACATCACTGGAGGGCAGATGATGATTATGGAAAGTGTGTTAAGTGGGACCTAGTATGGGTGGGCCCAGATGATGTTGGTGTCGTTGAAACGACAGTTGTCGCTTTGCAAGCAGCAATTGAACCATGATTGCGCGTATGGGACTGTATTGTGCTCCTTCTTTTTTGAGAAGATCCTAACCTTGCGACCTCGTGTACAGCTTCTAGATGGGGGTCTGAGAGAACCCAAGATGCACCGGTGGGGGTGACTACTGAGTAGAGGAGGAGGAGGGGCGGTCGGACGGGTGTTCTGACCAGAGTTATTTGCCCATTGGGATCAGATGTCGTTGTACATAGACGACTATCCCTATAGTGGGATGAGTTATTGTGGAGATCCGGACTTGCCACTTCCTCCTGGTCGAGTATGGGGGCCTGATGGTAAGTGACAAGTGGCTAATATTTTAGGTGCATTGTAAAGTTTGTGAATAGTATATATGGTACTGATTCTTACACTTTTGGTATGTAGATATAGCTCTGGTAAAACCGGCGAGATATATGGGACGACCTACAGTATCAGGACCTATAGGTGCTAGTGGATCGAGAACGACACAAAATGAGGACATGGCCGCCCTCCTGGAGGACATCCATCATAGCTGTGAAGGGCTACTGACCGGTGTTTCGGAGCGGGGTTGCCAAGACTTAGACGACTAGTACATAGAGCTATGTATTGGGCTGCCCTCAGAATGGTGAGGGGTCATGCGGTGCATGGCGATGGCCGGTTAGACTGTGCGTGATCTACGAGCTACGGGGGCAGAGCCATTGGCTTGGGATCCTCTAGATAGTGATTAGATGTGGGGTAGTTGGTGCCCCCTAATATGTATGTAGGGGCAAGTGGTGCCCCCTAGTTTTGAGTTTTGTTGTTTGTAACATGCTATGGGCATGTCATATGTATCAGAGTAGATGGACTCTAAAAATATGTTGTACGACCCATAGTATGGATATGCATCATTTTGATGATTTTGAATGTTATTGTCTTGTGTGTGATAAATGCCAATCTAGAACATGGTTTGCAATGTTATCTACGTAGTGATTTTGTAATGACTCTAAATTCACGTATCAAAAGTTCCACTCGTAAATATCATCTAAAAAGTATAGGATTATGCACATGATAAACACCATTGAGTTGCATGACAAGAAGCAGGGAATCTAAATGGACATGCAAATGGAGGATACGATGAGAAAGGGCATCGGCTAAGAGACCACACACTGCATCATATTCAGCCTGAGAAGTTTATGAAGTGTTACCAATGTGAAAGGCGGCGGGGGAGGCATACCTATGCTCGCCGAGACAATAGTACAAAGAATAAGGCGCCCGGAAAACCACGGAATGCAATAATGGAACAAGTGTTGGCAGAAACATGAGCCAGAGAAATACAATGATGAATCCCACATACATGCGAAGCCTGGAATAATCGTCAAGACTTATACAATAATAGTGTAGTACATGAGATACAAATATACCCAAATGCCCCCTACACACGGGGAAGGGCTCACAAAATCTGACTGATACAAGCAAATCGAATAGGTGTTGCAAGCTGCGGAGGTCGATATCATCAAATAAGAGGAGCTACATCCAGGGCTGGAATGAAGAAGTCATCCGAGCATGTGGGGGCCTACCTGTAGGGCCAACCCCTCATGAGGGTTGAGACATCTCACACACACCCGGGTATCGCCAATAACTGTTGCTGAACCATCAAGTGTAGGGATCACGATCATGCGGAAAAGAGCTGAAACCAAGGTACAAACTTCAAACATGAGTATCTCTCAAACCGTGAAGAATTACATGGCGTGCCATATATCAACGGAAACATCTCAACAAGTAGAAACCATAAAAATAATTATTGACCCATAATATATTAATTTGGTAGGTCAAAATTCCCATGCAATATTGGGATAGCTTTTGGTGCTGCTTGGGTTGACATCAATGACAACTGTTGATCAACAGGTTACTCACGCAAAATAAAGGCCTATAAATGCTATAATCTAAGATGAAAACAGATATTGGAGAGCATAAATGTTACATTTGATGAAGATGGTGTTCTAGCGAGTAATGATGAGGATCTAGAATCTTTGAAACTTGAGACAGAGGCTGAAAAAGACACAGATAAAATTCTAGAACAAGAAGCAACTATCAATGAGGAAGAAGTAAACAATGATCATCAAGATATACCAGAACAACAACAAGAAGATCCTCCAAGGAGAAAAAAAAAGTGGATTCAAAAGAACCATCCATCAAATCAAATCATTGGTGACATAAATGAAGGTCGACAGCTTCGTTCATCACAACAAGCTCACGTTTCTTTTCTAGCGACCTTTGAGCCTAGTAGTTTTGAGGAAGCCAGCCAGAACGAACATTGGATAGCAGCTATGAATGAATAAATGGATCAGATTGAGAAGAATAACACTTGGGAATTAATTCCATGACCAAAAGATAAAAATTTCATTGGGACTAAATGGGTGTTTAGGAACAAATTGAATGAAGATGGGCAGGTTACCAGAAACAAAGTAAGATTGGTTTGCAAAGGCTATGCACAAGTGGAAGGAATTGATTTTGAAGAAAAATTTGCACCAGTTGCCAGAATGGAAACCATCCGAATGTTTCTCACCTATGCATGTTCAAGAAAAATCAAAGTCTACCAAATGGATGTTAAGTCAGCATTTCTGAATGTATAATTAGAAGAAGAAGTTTACATTGAACAACCTGAAGGTTTTCTACTATCACAAAAAGAAGACTATGTATGCAGGTTAAAGAAGGCTCTATATGGTCTCAAGAAGGCTCCTAGAGCATGGTATGCTCGTCTTGATGGATATCTACGTCAACAAGGGTTCAAGAAAGGTATTGTTGATAGCAATCTTTATGTAGAAATAGATAAAGATAATTTAACAATCGTTGAGGTATATGTGGATGATATAATATTTGGTAGCAATGATGATCGACTAAGTAAGAAATTTTCTACAAAGATGCAAAGTGAGTTTGAGATGTATTTACTTGGTGAGCTGACATACTTCTTAGGGCTTCAAATATCTCAGCAAGAGAAAGGAATATTTATATGACAAGCCAAGTACATTAAGGAAATTCTCAAGAAATTCAAAATGGAAGATTGAAAACCTATCCTTACTCCGATGGTAACAGGTTGCAAATTGAGCATAGACAATTCATCTAAGGATGTGGATTATAGGTTGTATAGATATATGATTGGTAGTATTCTATATGTAACAGCCTCTCGGCCAGATGTTATGCAAGCAGTTGGACAAGTAGCAATTCCAAGCAGCACCAAAAGAATCACATATTATTGTTGTCAAAAGAATTCTTCGATATCTAAAGGGCATAGAAGAATATGGCTTGTGGTATCCCAAGGGTAAAAATCTCATTATTCAAGCCTTTACAGATGCAGATTGGGCAGGAAGTGTTGATGATCGTAAGAGTACTAGTGGAGCAACATTCTATCTAGGTGGTTGTCTCGTATCATGGTTGAGCAAAAAGCAAACTTCAATCTCGTTATCTACAGCGGAAGCAGAATACATTGCAGTAGCATCATGTTGTACTCAAGTCATTTGGATGAAACAAACTTTGCAAGATCTTCAAGTACAATTCAGTGAGCCTATTCCCATATTCTATGACAACTCTAGTGCCATCAGCATCTCCAAGAATCCTATCATGCATTCAAAAACAAAACACATTCAAATCAAATATCATTTTGTTAGAGAACAAGTCGCTGAAAAGAATATCAAACTTGAGTATGTTTGTACAAAAGAACAAATTTTTGATATCTTCACTAAACCTTTACCTTGTGAAGCATTTGAATATCTTCATCAAAAGCTTGGGATTCTCCCAAGTTCTCATTAGATTACAGGTCTGCAGGATGGTTGTGTGTCAAGGGGAGTGGAAGTGTGTACAGGTCTGCAGGATGGTTGTGTGTCAGCGAGAGTGGAAGTGTGTACAGGTTCGTAGGATGGTTGTGTTTCAAGGGGAGTTACCCTTTTCAATTGATGTCAAAGGGGGAGATAATGTTGTAGGAAGAAGTGTCATGATCGCAGGGGAAGTACTTATGTTTCCATCAATGCCAAAGGGGGAGATTGTTGATCAGCGGTTGTCATTGATGTCAACCCAAGCAGCACCAGGGGCTAACCCAATATTGCATGGGAATTTTGACCTAAAAAATTAATATATTCTGGGTCAATAATGTTTTTTATGGTTTCTACTTGTCGATATGTTTCCATTGACATATGGCACGCCATGTAATTCTTCACGGTTTGAGAGATATTCATGTTTTAAGTTTGTAACCCCAGTTAGTGGGCTAAAACCCCGTGGAGTTGGGGCATGGGTCATTGAAAAGTCATAATTAATATTTTTTATGCTCCTAAAATCCCTCCCACGTTCACTTGTTGAAGCCCCTCTCAACCTAAGCATTTATATAAATTGTGATCTTCATTTCCTCCTTATAAAAAGGATTCAGCCATCTGAAACAGGTCATCGTGGAATTTTCGCTCTAAATTGTTTTCTAAAAAGGTTCAGAAGCTGAAATTTTGATGAGGAAAATCCAAAATCCTAAGGAAGCTGCAGTAAAAATTTTAGATCAAGGTGCGCAATATGTTTGGAGATATGATCTGTGGAAGTCAGGGTTTTTGCAGGCTCTTGAAATTCATCTCAAAGAAGTGACCTTGGTAACATCGTCATAACTCTCTCTCTAAGTATTGGATTGGAATTCCATAAAAATTGGTAGATATTTTATAGTTTGTGCTTGTTTCTCTATCAATTTCAGAGCCAAATGAAGAAACAGTGACACGTGGCACGCCGTACAAGTGCGCTCTGCTAAAATAGTCCATAATTAGGGCATTGTGAGAGATTGGGCATAACTCTTTCTTGAAGAATCCAAATTGGGTCAGACCTATGGAATTGGAAAGAAGACTCAAAGGACAACTACAAACCAAAAATCAGATATTGATGATCTAAAATAACGGAGATACACCAGATTCAATATCGAGCTCCTAGAAGGCAAGAAAAAGCTAGATCATGTGTTGTCAAGGGTTGCAAAGGACCAGAATTTCTATGGAAGCAAAGCAAAGCAAGGTGCAACATAGGGTAGCATGACAAGAGCAGCAACCAAGGTGCATAACAGTAGCAAGAAGTTCATCATATGAAGTCTTCAAGTGGGCAGCACTACATACAATCATTGTAAAGGTATCATTGTACTTAGTCATTGTAAATACATTATTGTACAAATTGTACTAGTATCTATCTACCAAGGGTTGAAGAGGCAGTCTTGGGAGGTCTAGGATCATCATTAGGTGGTCGTGTCAAATTTTGGGTTATGGTCTAGTATATCTTTTTCTTCTACATCACTCTATACCATTGTAAAGTGGACCATTTTCCCTAGTATGGGAGTCCATTCTTCTTTTATTCTTCTATAGGGTGGTTGGGTGGTGCTAGGGTGAGTTGTAGCTCATTGGGTGTTGGGGCATCCGTTCAATTGACTACTGAATAATCTTGGGTGTTGGAGCGTCCATCCAATGGGAGCTGGAGAAGAATGGTTTTCTAGATTCTAGGAAGTTGGAGCTTTATTTTCAATTAGAGTTGAATATTAAAGAATTATTAGAAAAGCATTCGGTGGTTTTTGTCCTGGAGTGGGTTTCCACCTTAAAAAATGCGTGCATTTTTGTTCCTCGTGTTTTCTGCTATCATTGTACAAACACTGATAATAATTGAAGATTAACTAATGCTCTAAATGAAAGGAATACTGATTCACCCCACCCCCCCCCCCTCTCTCAGTATTTCCAACAGTGCTTGCATTCTGAACTCATCCAATCCATTTAGTCGCATCAACCTCTATTTTTGGGCATTTGATAGATCTATATCTAATTCATTTTCCATTCTTAAAGTATTAAATTCAAACTCAACTGAAAGTAGAGCTTTCTTACCATAGACTAGTTCATAAGGAGTGAATCCTATTGTTGTCTTCCAAGTAGTGTTGTAGGCCCAAGTAGCTTCTACCAATTTGTCTTCCCAATATTTTCTGTTGCTGCTCACAACCTTGGTGAGGATTCCCTCTAAAGCTCTGTTAATTACTTCTACTTGGCCATTCGCTTGGGAGTGATAGGCAGTATAAGTTATATGCTTAATCTTGTGCTTCCTCAAAAGATTCTCAATGAGGTGAAAGGTGAATTGTGCTCCCTCATCAATGACTATTTCTCTGGGGTTTCCAATCTTGTAAAACACATTCTCCCTCAGAAATTCTTCTACTTTCTCCTCGGTTGCTTCCCTCACTGCTTTTGTTTCATTCCACTTTGTTAGGTAATTAGTGCAAACTATGATATACTTCTTTTTTCCAAATGGTGGATCGATAGGTACAACAAAGTCCATGCCCCACTTTTCAAATGGCTTAAGAGCCACCTGAGTGTGTAAAGGCATTCCATACCTTTGTGTGGGGTTCCCCATCCTATGGCACTGATCACACCTGCTGTTGTATCTTCTAGAATCTTGGTGAATGATAGGCCCATAGTATCCTTCATGCAAAACTTTGTAAACAGTTCTCTTTGTAGCAAAGTGGCTTCCACATGTGTTGTCATGATGTGTAGAGAGGATATCAAAAACTTGTTCCTCCCTCACACATATCCTTAAGATTTGATTAGGGCCTAGCTTGAAAAGGTCTCCCCCAATCCATGTGAAAGGGGCGCTTTTTCTGATGATTCTACTCCTCTCCCTGAATGAAAGATTAGGAGGGAGTTTCCCAGCAACCACGTAGTTGGATATATTAGCAAACCATGGTAAGAGTGCTGATATAAAAAAGAGGTATTCATTGGGAAGCTAGTCATCCACCATTCCTTCTTCACCTGCAGGGAGAGCTAACCTAGACAAAAAATCTACAACAACATTCTCCTTTCCAGATTTATCAACAATAGTTAGATCAAATTTCTGCAAAAGTAACAACCATCTAATTATCCTAGCATTTACATATGGTTTGTTCATTAAATACTTGGTGGTTGCATGGTTAGTGTGAAAAAAATTCTAATACCCAGTTACATATTCCTAAATTTGTTCACTGCATGGACAATAGCTAACATCTCCTTCTCAGTAAAGGTATAATTCAGCTTACCCTTTGACAAATTCTTGTTGATGAAATAAATGGCATAAGGGATTTTGTACTCTAGTTGTCCTAATGTTGCCCCTATGGCTTTTTTAGATGCATTAGTGTGGATGTGGAAAGACAGAGTCCAATTTGGACCTCGCGGGATGGGGGCAGTAGTCAACTTTTTCTTAATAATCTCGAAAGCCTCTTGAAAAGGACCAAACCAAATAAACTCAGAATCTTTGGCCAATAACCCAAATAATGGAGAAGCCATCTTGCTAAAATATTTGATGAACCTTATATAGTAACTAGCTAAGCCTAAGAAACTCCTGACATCTTTTTGCTTTTGAGGAGCAAGTACCTTTTTGATGATATTGATTTTGTTCGGGTCTACATGTATTCCTACTTGGGATATGGAGTGTCCTAATAAAACCCCTGCTTTCTTCAAAAATTCACACTTTTCTGGGCTCAAGGAGAGATGCATCTCAATGCACCTTCTTAGTACTTTACCCAAATTTGAGAGAGCTTCCTGGAAGTCATCCCCATATGGTGTGAAATCATCCATGTAGATTTCAACAGAGTCACGGGCTAACTTAGAAAATATGCTCATGACAGCTCTTTGGAAGGTAGCTGGGGCATTACACAACCAAAAGGGTAGGACTTTTGTCGTAAAAAAACCACTTTAGCTACGCATAACAAATAGCCCTAACATCAATTGTGGCTGCCAATATTTTAAATCTGCAGTTAGTTGATCCAAATAAAGCTGCACAAACCCAGATCTATGCATAAAAGACATTAAGCAGTGAAAATAAAATGTTGCTCCATGCATCCAATAGATAAGACAAGAACAATATATTTGAAATAATTTTTTATATTAAAGGGGCACCTGAGAGGAAGACAAGAAAGGTGTTTCCAATTCTCCTCAATGGGATGGGTTCTTGAAAGTCCTCAGCATTTCAGATCTAAAATTTCTCTCTCTTGTTGGTGTAGAAAACCCAGACAAAGGATTTTTGACTTGGGTCAATTCCTTTATTTATAAATAATAAATAAATAAATGATTTATTTATTATTTTAAGGAAATGGTGGGAATTTAATTAAATAAATAATGATTTATTTAATTATTTATAAATGGTCTAGTCAAATTTAACTAGGAATATTATTTAAATAAGGATTTAAATAATTTATTCTTAGGAAATAATCAAATAAATAAGGATTTATTTAATTGATTTCCTTATTTTGGGTTAAATATGACTAGGAAATATAAACAAATATATATTTGTTTATTATTTCCTTTTGGGGTTTCCTGTTTAGACCATAAACAACTTAATAAAGGTGTTTTACTAAGTTATTTCACATAGTGAAAGAAATTTTACTTAGGGTAAAATTGGTCTTACATGGTGTACTTGGGTTCATATAATGATAATAGGTTAGATGACCAAAAAATGGTGTAACACAAAGGTACCCCAAAGGTAGGTGAAATTAGTCTTATCTTGGTCTTCAGGGCTGATTTGAATCAGATTGTACCCACTAAACCCATCTAAGAAGGAAAAGAACTTCTTCCCCGCAAGTCCATCCAAGACTTGGTCTATAAAGGGCAAAGGGAAATGGTCTTTCTTGGTGGCTTTGTTAAGTTCTCGATAATTAAAACAAATTCATCACCTCCCATTCTTATTTTGGACTAATACAAGAGGAGATACCCACTCACTGTCAGATATAGGATATATGAACCCTGCATCCAATAGTTTATGCAGATCTTCTTCGACTATGTCCTTTAGATCTGGGTTCATTCTTCTTTGGGGTTGTCTCACAGGCTTGCATCCTTATTTGATTTAAATATGGTTTTTGAATACTGAAGGATGCACCCCTTTCATGTCTTTGTAATCCCATGAAAATGCATCAAGATTCTCTTTCAAAAGTTGGTACAGCTACATCTCTTCTTCATTAGAGAGGTTTGGTTTGATTTTCAAAGACCTGGATGGGCCAAACTCAATACCCATGATGGATTGAGAGGTTGACTCAACTAAGTGCACTTCCATCCAAGGTTGGATTTTAGACTCTTTTACTAAGGTTTCGAGAGGAATGTTAGTGGAGGATTGGTTTTGAATGACATGGTCGATGAGTTCATCTTCATCAAGATGCCCCCCTCTAATAATATCATCTATGGTACACATAGGGGAAGTGTTATATAACTCATATTCTTCATCCTCCAACCATATAGGGAGATCATGATCAATGGAAGTCTAGGTTGG
Source organism: Pinus albicaulis (assembly GCA_034641835.2). Lineage (NCBI taxonomy): Eukaryota > Viridiplantae > Streptophyta > Pinopsida > Pinales > Pinaceae > Pinus > Pinus albicaulis. The sequence continues at coordinate 1,343,411,926 of CM076570.1, read as the reverse complement.
AGGATATAACACTATTTGTTTATACAAGGGCCCATTTTTTATAGTCATGTTTCTAGCCCGACAGCTAATATAAGCATATGAAGTGGCTAACCAAGGTCTCCCTAAGATGAGTGGATAACCATTAAACTTAGTTTTTGGTTGCAAGACAAGGAAATCTATAGGATACTCCCAAAATTCAATGGTAACAATGAAATCCTCAACAATTCCTTTTGGAGTTACTGCGGAACGATCTGCAAGTTGCAGAACTATTGTGGTTTTCCTCAAAGTCCCTTGGAGACTAAGTTTCAACATAGTTTCCTTGGTCATGACATTGATGGTAGCCCCTAGATCAATTAGAGTGTTGGGGAATATGACACCATTTACACACACATCAACAACTAGACTACCAGGATCTAGGTACTTTGGAAATATCACCCTTTGTAGCATTAGGTTAGACAGTTGTCCTACCACATTGATGGTGGAGGTATCTCTTTTTCTTCTCCCAGGTTTCTTGAAGCAATTTTTGTTGATGATCCTATTGTAGATAGGGACATCCTTAATGGCCTGCAGAAGTGGTATCTTTACACACAATATTCCAATTCTCCTAGGATTTTAGTCTCCTCAGGGGTGTGCTGACTAGGTTGGATCAAGGGCTCAAGAAAAGGAGGTTGTTGGATCTTAGTGATGCCTTCTTCCTTTTCCTCCTCAACCTCTACAAGTGGAGATGGAGGATAGTTGTCTAGGAGTACTCTTCCTGACCTGAGGTTAACCTCCTGTATCTCCACATCATAAGCTGGATAGGATGTTTCTCCACTGGGAGCCCATTGTGCCTATCTTTTGTTCGAGTTTGGATTGGGATGTGCAGGTATAGGTAGCCTAGGTGGAGCAGCATGAGTACGTTGAGGTTGAGGTTGGGGTGAAGGCATTAGAGTAGGTGGTTGATTTGTTTTAGGCCTCCACCCTTGGGATGGATTGTTCTAATGAGGTTTTTGTGGAACATACTATTGGAATGGTTGGTTTACTCGCTGAGGATGATATGAAGGGTTGTAAGGCCAAATAGGAGGTGTAGACCAGGATGGAGGAGTGGGGGTGTACGAAGGTTGCATGGGTGCACTCTGATTGTTTTGATAGTGAGAGTAAGGTGCACCTTGCATACCTTGTTGGTATGGCCGAGGGTCCTGAGGCCTTCTTTGGTTGATGAAACAGAGTTGCTCTGGCATTGCTTCCCTGACTTGATATACATCCTTAAGTCCAAGTAAGGAGGGACACTTTTTTGTGGCATGATTCTCCTCATAGACTTAGAAAACCTCTATGACATTCAGTGAACATTAATTTCTTGGGTGCTTCCTGGTACATCTAGGAAAAAAATATGGTCAAGGCTCTCTCTGCTTCCTCTTGCTTCCTTTTGACCTGCATTGTGTCCATTTGCAAAGCAAAGGTGTGCATGTTTCCAATCTCATGTTTTCTGAAGGTGGAAGAGGAAGGGGTATTAGATGTACTTTGGCTATCTCTACCCTTCTTCCTAAATTCCCTAGAATGGTTTCAGAAGACACTTTTGATTGATTCATAGGGTTGTTGGTAGGTATCTCCTCCGGATAGCATATTCAAAGTTTCTATCATCTCTTCACTGATCCCTCAAAGAAGTACAAGTTTAAGTGATTCAGGATCAAGAGTACAATTGGCTCTCTTATAGTTTAGTTGAAACCTATATTCATATTCCTATAAGGATTCATCTGGCCCTAGAGTCATCTTAAAGATCTCATCCTTATTTTCCTTGGACCTACAGTAGTCTTTGTATTTGCTGCTGAAGGTCTCTTCCATCTGTGCCGAGGTAGGGATGTTATTCCCAAGCAGACCCAAGAACTAGCACAAGGCTGCATCCTTAAGGGTGGATGGGAATAGCTTCAAATTCTGATCATCAAAGGTGTAGACATAAGTCCTAAAAACAATAAAAAATTCAAACATGAATGTTTCAGGGTCCTCAGAGGTAATTCCATGGAAGTGTGGAAGAGCTGAGGGGCTAATGTTCTTCACCTTAGTTTCCCCATTAGCCTCTATTATGGGAAAGGCTCTGTGGATCCCAGCCATGGTTAATATAGGTGAAGCAGGTCCCTTAGTTGAAACAAGGTCTTCTTCTTCTTCCCCAATAGGATCCTCAAAATATTCACAAGGCCCTCCTAGAGGGAGTTCAATCTCATTGCCACTGAAGAAGAGTGAAGGGTGGCCAGGGGGTGATGTGGGGGTTTTAGGTAAGGATTGTCGTTGAGTATTCCTAGTCTTACGAGGCATGAAAATCAAATATTTTTGTATTTTTTTCAATATTTATGAAATTACAGGAAAAAAAAGGAAAGCATAAAATAATGCTAAAAACAAAATCAAAGCATCTACTAGACACCTCCCCAGAAACAGCACCAAAAAGTGGTGATCCCTGGTATTGCACCAACAGTGTTGCAACTTCCAGGGGCTACCCTACTTTACTTTATCAACCTGGGGTTCGTACAAACTTGGAGGTGACAGTTCTATATACACAGCAGATGCACTATGTTCATGTCATCCTCTTCTTCTTTACAAAAGGGTATTATTTCCTAAACTATGATAAAAACTGAAAAGTAAATTGCTGAATGGAAATGACATAAAGGAAGATGAACTAAATTGTTGAAAAGAAATGGCAAGAATGAAACTAATTTAATCTGCAGAAAATCAATGACCGAAAAGAGGGTGGAGAATATTCCTATAATTTCTCATTGCTGTCTCCTCCAAGTCTTTATGATAAAATCCTTATAAAAAGGCTTAATAATTCATGCTTCTTCACTCAACCTCATATAGGTACTCAGAGTATGTTAGCCTTAATCACCACCTATACTAGCATAATAAAACCAAATAATAATAAAAATGAAATAAAAAGAGATCTAAGAAGGAAAAAAGGTGACTATTAACCCCTCCAAATATGTCTAACGATGGAGCTCATCATGAGCTACCTCCATGGGGTTCAAAACCAAGACCTCACACATAAGAACCAAGCCTTCCACCATTTCTGCTACATTGTTTCTTATTATTCTATGAACGAATGCATATTTAAGATTTAAAGGGCATGCAATGGGGGGTTGGGACTATGGTTAACCCCTACCCCTACTCCACCCAACCCACGCAATGTGGTGCGCAACTAGGGTTCTGGGTTTAATCTTGGCCCCAACCTTATTCTTAAATGCATACACCAAATTTTGGATCATATATTAAAACGACGGAATATATTACATATGCTATGAAAACCACATAACATGGATATAACCCAAATTTTCAAAGGTCACAGTTATATTGGCGCTCAGTTTTGGTTGCGTTAACCTGATGGTTAACTCTGTTTAGTAGACATGTGATGGTTTTAGCCCGACGGTTAACAGTTACCCTCGACAGTTTGCGCATATCACATGCCACTTGTAATCCGGGAGGGAGGTTAACGGTTAACGATTTTGCAATTTTGGAGGGTATGGCACACACGGTTTTCAAAAGGTTAAGTTTTATGTTATGGTTGGTAAATGTGTAATGGAAGGTGTTATCACTTAGATTGAACCTCAGACTAAGAGAGGCAATTTTGAGGTAACCTCAAACCAAGCTTAACCAAGTAGCTAGCCCTACTAGGCCAAGAGAGGGCTCTCTCCGTATAGATCACAGTCGAAATGGCTAAGGGAAAAAGGTTTTAGGCTAGGTATAGTAGCTCAAGGTTTTGGTTTTGATTTTGTGTTGGGTTTTGCTGGATCAGGAGGAGTCAAACAACTAGGGCATGGAAATTAGATAAAAATTTGTAGGGTTCCAAGGGGTAAGGTAGGTAGAAGGTTTGACATTAAAAGATGATTATGGTGAGGTGAATATACTGGTGAGAAGTTAGGAAGAGCATCTTAGATGAATTCTCCCTAAACTGAAGAAAATAAACAAATTATGCAAAATTTCCCAAAACAGAGCATGAAACATGAATTATGCCTTTCAACTTGAAATTAATCATATCATAGAGATGAAAATGGTTTACGAGGTTACAATACGTTCATACAAATTATTACAAAGAAGAAACCATGTCAAACAATGCATACCACATGGATCCCAAAGAAATAGCTGCAAGTTTATCATTAATGTCCAAGCTAAACTGATACAAAATGTCCTTGAGATGCCCAAAGCTCCAAGTGAGTCCAAAATTTACAAATGACTGAGAAACTACATTAAATAGACTTCAAACTACTCTCCCTAGCCTCAGGGAGTCGAATCCACGTGATAGGGATCAGCTTCACCTACTCCCAATCAAGAATCTGAAGACCAGGAAAACTCAACAATTTGCCTCTAAAAGAGAGAAAACTAATTCATTTGACCTATAGAGGACTTATCTAATGTATCTATCATAGATAAAAGTTAAAACACGATATTTAAATTCACCATGATTATTTACATTAGTAATTTTCTGATTTTCCCAAGTAAAAAGTCAAAAATTCAAAATTAAGCTGATATTAATGAAAACTGCATTTTCTTGGTAAACGCGCAGCGCCATGTCCAAAAAAACATTAGGGGAATTTTGAGGTCTAAAATGGGCCTCCTAAGAAAAATGTACAACAAAAATAAACTTTATAACAACCAATAGGATTCAAGATGATGATGTCAACCATGGGGGATGATTTACCATTTTTAAAATAAAAGGGTAAAAATATTAAAAAATAATAAAATAATAAAACTACTTTTTCAACTCGTATTTTCAACTTATCTCCCAAAATTTTTACTCAAATTTCGAGTGGGAGTACTCGTTGGATGCGAAATTTAATTCCTCATCCAAGGAGTACCCATGTTGCATACTTTCGATGAACCTTGCTACATGAAAAATGAGAAATACATTAAAAAGAAAAAAAAAACGTGATTACAATCACGTTTTTCATGTATTTCTTATTTTTCGTGTAGTAGAACCCATCGAAAGTATGCAACATTGGTACTCCTTGGATGAGAGGGTCATGCCTCCAGCAGTACTCCTACTACGAAAATTTAAGTAAACTTTGAGTGCGTCAAAAATAATTGAAAAAATATTTCATTTTCACACTCTAAGAACTGATGATATACTTCATTCTTATTTGATTCTTTCCACTATTATTTTATAATTTCGTTAGGAGGCCCATTTTAGACCTCAAAATTTTCCTAATGTGACTTGTCTTGCAGGCAACTTTTGGACGCCTTCCCGATGTCTAAATCAACTCCATGATATCTCATTGGAAAGCTCTCTAAGTCTAGTTTCTAAATATTCCTCTAGTTTTGAAAATGGTGTTAATCTGCTCTATCAAAAACATGTTCTCTCAAGACTAGTAAACACACATCGCCAAGGCTAAAACAAGGGCAGAAACATGCTTTTTGGGTGGTTTTTTTCGTTTTTGAGGGACCAGTTCTCCTGAAAATATCCTGAAAATTGTTGGAGTTAATTTCCTCACTATTCTGAACATGATTTTTGGTGGCCCCAAAAAATAACGTAGCACCAGTGGCGCTGCACGTTTAGCAAAATTTATGTTTGTCAAAATTGCCCAAAAATCAAAATTTGCACCACAGTGCCAAATGTGCCAAAATTTGTCAAAATTGTAGTTTACTCGCTGATCAAGGGTTAGAGGTATGAAAATACACCTTATAAATTATCTCTAACTTCTCCTTCTCCTTTTGCTCGGTCAAATCTTGAATCTTTGCATGGGCTCGTTTGAGCTTGGCCCTTGTAATCTTGTTTCTCATGGCATAATGCTTTGTCATCTTCCGCTGAATATCATTGTCCCTTTTGGATTTCTCCAGCAAGCCCTCCAAATGAAAATTGGCTCTATCAAGCCATGATTCTCTATCTCTATTAATCTTAAGAGCAAGCAACTCACTTGGAGTGAGCTGCTCTACCAATTCAGCCTCTCTCTGTCTCATGGGCTAGAGCTCTCCTAAGCCCTATTGTCTTTGGTCTCTATCTAGGAGGTTGATCCTCCTCACCATAAATCTCACCAAAATTTCCCAAGGTTTCCTCCAATAATGCCTTAGACCTCCCTGCCTCTTTTTTTGTTAGGTAAACATGACTCGGGGTAGAGTCAATGTGGACTAGGGTAAACAGTGGTGGTTTTGGGGCACATGGTTTTGTGCACCCATGGTTTTGACCCATGGTATTGCATGTGATGGAGCCTATAAAAGGGATGGAAAGACTTCATTGTAATGTAGGCCTGGAGGTGAGTAGTGAAGGCTCACTTGGCCGGATTGGCCATGGTTTTGGCCAATGTTTAATGAAATTTCATTGGTTGGGTTTTTCCCCGAATTTGGGGTTTTCCCAGATAAACATTGTGTTTATGTTCATGTGATTTGTTGTTGGGTTCTTTATGTTTTTTCTCTCTAAGTAAATTGTTGTATTGTTGCGGTAAAATTCCTAACATTTTTAGCTTTGATGGTCCTGACCTCGCTGATAATCTGCTTGGTCTTCAGCTGCTAATTTTCTTGCTCAAGAAAGTCAATCACATACTGTGCTCTGTCAAGATTAGCTTGAAGCTCACTAATATTTGCCTCTTTGCTTCTGATCAATCCATTGGTGATTCCAACCTCATCCTCATCATCAAAATCAATAAGTCGAAACTCCTGCTCAGTTTCATGCTTGTCCTCGAGCTCATCAATGATAGACTCTGTAGCCTTTTCTTTGCCCTTGTCTACCTATTTTTCCGATGAAGAAAGCATGGCCCCTTTCACACTATGTGAAGCAAACACATTCATGTGACCTCTCTAATAGTTATGTACCAATGTGCCCAAATCATCCCCCTTAGGCTTTCTAATTTCACCTTTGTTAGGTTGCCATGATGTATTTGGTGTCAAAACCCTAGGGAGATGATGAATGAAATGAAGGAGTGTGAAGTGAAAGGAGGTGTGGGGAAATGAAGGAAATGGGAATATGTAAGGGAGCCTAGGCTAGTGAAAACCCTAGGGTAAATGGAATGAGATGAAGGGAATAGGAGATGAGATGACTAGCTTAGATAAATGAAGGGAATGAGTGTAAATTGAAAACCTAGGTCAATGAAAACCCTAGGATATTATAGCTTTGAATGATATGTGTTTAGGGAGGTGAACAAAGATATGGTGAATGAAAATTGATAATAAACCGAAACTAGGGTTTCATAAGCTATAACACTTTCAAATCCTTAAAGGAACAACAAACATGTGAAAATAGAGGTGTTTTCACACTTTCAAAATGTTATGAATGAGGGTGCAGAAATGCAGAGTGCTGGTGCAAGAAACTTTTGGCATTCCTCAACTCCAAATTGAGCTCATGATAGCTCATGGGAAATATCTCTCTGTCTATTTATCATTTGAATCATCAATAAAATCATTTAGACACTCCAACTATGAGAAAACTTGATTTTCCCAAGGTCACTCCAGAAGTACATCAAACCTCTTGTAGCACCTACAATTTTGACATGTATCCAAAATCATGACACTTGTGTAAAACATGAAGGAGTTTTTTCTTATTGGACCTATTATGGAAAAAAACCTCTCTCATGTTTGTCAAATTCATCTCTCTTTGGTTGGAATCATAGTTTGAAACGAAACTGAGCCTGTGTGTGGCAAATGATTTGTCCCTTAGAATGATTTCTTGAAAAATTATGAAGGCATGATGTTTATGAGTTGGGATGGATTCATACTTGCTAAAATGACATCCCTTATGCCTCCTCTACTCATATGTATCTAATTCCATAACAAACCCTAGCTCAGTAGGAAAGGAAATTAGGGTTTGGTGTAAGCAAAACAAGGGATTTTAGGACTGCCTTGTAGAGGGAGGGGAATGAAGGGGTTAGGGGATGTCTAAATTCTTGGGGAAATTTTGGGGGATAGGGATAGATGTTAGAGAGTATGAGAAAGTGGAATTTCAAGGATATAGTGAGGGGAAGGGGTCGAAAAGGGAAAAACACAGGCCTAGTCTCGAAAAGTGTCAAATTGTAGCAATAGGCTAGGGCTTGTGGAAAAATGATGATTATGAGGGATAAGAGTGATGGGAAGTATTTAGGAATGTATATTAAGGATAGGGGAAGGTGTAAGAGAATAAGGATGCAATTCTTGTTGATTATTTATCCATGGAAGTCATGAGACCAAGAAAAATGCCCTCAAAACCCTAGGAGAGGGAAATGAGCTTTCCAAGCACAACTGAGAGACAAATATGGTAACACAAAGCCACTTACCTGGAAATGATAGTTGAGAACCTGAAATTTTTTAATACATTTTACTATTACTACTCCTTCAAAAGGTGAATTTGATGGTGAAACGACCAATTTTCATGATTTTGACCCTATGACCTAATGGGAATGCTTTTTTTACCTGACTTTTGAATGAGACTTTGAACTTTGACTTTAAAGACTTCCAAGTGAACAGAGCATTTCCATAGGTGTTATTATGCTCAAGGAGACATGAGAATGAGTCAACCAATATGATCTTCTGAGGGAGAAAAAGCTTATTTGACAAAGACAACCACCAACGAAACAATTTTATGTCATGACCTAATGGAATGATACAAAATTTATTCAAAATGGGACACCTAAGATGCACATGCAAATGTGTTTTGATCCTTGGTGGAAGTATGCAAATACTGACACTAACATTGGCTCAAGTTGGGGATGGTAGCTCCTTGGAGGTGCCAAGAACACCGTAGACCAAGTGCATATCCACTAGGCATGGAGTCAATAGCTAAAAAAAAACTGAATACTAAAAGAAACTTGACTCAAAAAACTGACTTAAGACTGACTCAAACTAAAACACAACTGACAAAATGAAAAAGATGCTAAGAATTGAGCTTATTCCAAAAACCTACTCTAATTGATTCATTCATCACCTGAAAAAGTGAAATGGAACAACTAATGCAACCATGTAAGCATTCTAGCTATTGTTTGAATTCTCTACAAGTGCTTGCTTATGAGCAAGAAGAAAGAACTACTGAAAGGTGACTCCCATGAAAGCTTGTCAACAGATTGAATATTGATGAATTTGCAAAGCATGAGCCCATCGACTGACCTTAAGAAAACTGTGAAAGGATCTTCATAAGAATACATACTGATTTCCAACCCATCTAATACATTATTGCTTTGCTCTAGGTAGTCTTCGTACCTTGGTTTTAAAATTTTCCTAACCTCTGTTCTTTCTTTCTTTTATGACTTCAGCAAGTTGAAAAACGGATCATGAGACTCGTGAATAACTAATTTTTCCCGATGATCATCAACAAAACAAGAATCTTCTTCATCACTCTCCTAATATGATTGCAAATATTGGTATGATATCTATAATGAAACACCTGTTGAACAAGACAATGAATTCGACTGTCGTATCAAGTTTATATCAACTCTCTTTTCAGGCTCACAATTAGCTAATGGAGAAGGACTTTTACTACAAATATCATCCAACACATCAGCTATAGGGTGTGATATCCCAAATTGGGAAAAGCAGAAATATAAATCATAATAATGTAAGACACAGAAAATTTGAACATGACATAAGAGGGATCAATATGAAACCATCATTTTCTTAAGATGTCAGCAGAAATATACTAAATGATCATGAGGAACAAGCCACTCAAGAAATAGGAACAAGCCTCCAATGATTAAAACAATTAGCACATGAGTTGCTCCAACTGTATCGAATGCCGAAGAGCAGTGATAGCGTTGTCTATATCAGTTTAGCCGATGTTGTGTACATATGTAAATAATATATGGTTGATAGAAAAAAAAAGAAATACCCAGCAAAGAAGATGCGGCCTCCAATACAAGATTTCTAGCCAACCCAGAAAATATTGTTAGAAATACCAAGAAATATACAATGTGCCAAATAACCCTGGGGTTGAGATGACACTGCAAACTATATCTGATATGAAATGAGGTTGTGACAGATATGAAATGGTAATTTCCTCCCCCAATGGTATTTCTAAATAGAAGGTTGATCCCTCTACTCAGAAATAGACCCTCCTGATGAGCTCAATAAACCCTCCCAGCAATTGCCTCCAAAAATAACGCAGTTCAGAATTGTGACTGCACTGTGAGGGATGGTAGATGGTTGGCATGATGCCAAAGATGATAAAATATGCTCGGGAACCCTCCTTTCTAGTCCTCCAATGGATAGGCTACCTCTCCACTGAAAAACAAGCCCAGAAACAACTCTATATGATCCTCCTTTGCTACACCCTACAACACAACCCAGCTCTAAACAGAAAATGCATTGTAGCTGAAGGAGGTAGCTTGGCAAGAATTCCATAATGAGGAAATGTAGCTCAAAGAACCTCTCCTTCCCTGAGGATGAAGTAGGGATTCCCGACCAGGAACACCCTTGTGCTAAACATCACTGCAACCTTACTAAACAACAAGAGGAAGCAAAGTCTAAAAAGACCAATATCAAATGATAATCTCAAAACATGAATAACAAAGGCTACCATCCTCTCAATATATAGCAAGTGAACCTCCTCACATTGGGTCCCATCCATACTTGCCACGAAGCTCATGCAAGTTGTCCTCCACTAAAACTACGATGTCTCATCATAAAGGCCACTCCTCTAAGACAACGTTGTTAACTTGGTCAAAGTTGACTGAATCAACATGATCAAATCCCTGTTCACACCCAAAGGTGCTTAATCCAGATACTTATTCTTCCTCCTTTCACATTAGGAGTGTTATTATTCCTTCTAAAGATGTTTATGGGTCTCCCTACCCATTTATTCACCTACCTAGTGATAAAACCAACTATAATATTCCATTTAGATGAAGGCTAATTTTTTGGAATATTACATAGGGTCATGAAAAACTTGAAAAGAATGCTACAACCTATTTTCCAATGGTTCTAATGAGAATGCATGACACTCTACAGACTTCTCATCCTTTTCTTTAGAGATATTATGAAAATTTTTCTTTAAAAACTTAAATGCTTCAAAACATAATGGTACATAATCATCTTGCATCATTTGATCATATTTTTCAACTTCCAAGCCTTCATATGCAACTTGACATTCAATGGCATTCGGTGGCTGCAAATATGGAGCTAAGGAGGATTTTATGTCACAAATTATTTCCTCAACCATTTTAGGAGAAGGTTTCTCATTAATAACTTGCTCAAGAAGTTCATTATTTTCCTCAACCTCGACATCAAAACTGAAAGACTGGTAATTTCTAATCTTGGAAAAATTTTCTTTCAGAAATTGAAATGAAGCAAAACATAAAGGCAAAGATCCTGTTAGCCACCTATAAAAATTTGTCATATCAAATGGTGGCTAAATCATTTTTTAAAGCCTTTAAGAAACAATTTTATGACCGAATTGTGAGTTCTTAAAGTCTTATGAAGATAACTAATCCTCTAGTTAATCTTCACTGTTGTTTCCCTCATAAATCCTGAAAAAAAAAATCTGTTGTTTACCTAAAGAAGACTGCTGACAAAACCCATTTTTCCCTTCATTTTACCCATCCTTTCACTCATAAATGACCCCATTTTCATCCCCTTCTTTATTCTTAAAATCCCTCCATAAGCCTCATTTAACCTCCAAATTCACTTCAAGACCCTTTTAAAACCATTTGGTTTCCTTCCATTTGGTTTTAAAAACTCCTTTTCCTTCTACCAGAACCCTCAATTTGCCTTAAAAACATTGTTTTTTAGGCCAAAAACACTCTTTTCTACATATAAATTTCTCAAGCCCCCGAGGGCTTAACTCCCATAAAACCCTCCGCCTCATAAGACCTTAAGCCCTGCAACCGGGCGCTAAAAGGCTTAAAACTCTTTCTCGAACCTTATTTTCCTTTGTTTTTTCATAAAACCTAACTTTCCTTTGATTTCTTCTGTTCCCCGATAAAAAAGGTTTAATTAAATCTGGGTCGTCGATCTCTACAGATCAATGGCCATTGGATAAATCATATTGCAAAACCTTATCGCATCGCAAATATTCACTTGACGTGTTTTTATGGTTTATTGCCTCCCACCGATGCTTTCCTGCGATCGTTTCTCCACCGTTGATCTGATCCATTATGCCCAGATCCAACGGTCCATATCGCTCCATTCTCTAAACCCTCCATTCTGCCTTTTGCCTTTATGGTTAAATCTCCACCGTCGATTTATTTTTTAGATCGATGACTTTCGCTCCATCGGCTAATCGCAATCGCAAGTTATTCCCAGTGCAAAATCGCAAGCCCCTTTTTTCCTGTTCTGATGCGATCCCTCCGATTTAATCTTAGTCGTCAAATCCACAAGAATCGATGGTTGAGATTCAATTATGCTCCTCCCTCTGCTGTCTGCTAATGTCTTCTGCATTTTAATCCTGACCGTTGATCTCTCAAACTGATCCAACGGCCAGCGCTTAATCGCATATCACAAATTCAAAAGCCTCGGTGCTTTCGCTTCTTTCCTTTTCTCCGATGCGATTTAATCCCGATCGTCCATTCCACCAGATCCAACAGTCCACGTTGCTCCCGGTTTGAAACCCCGCCCTTTTCATTTCTCCCCCATCGATAGATCTCAACCGTTTATTTCCATGATCCAACAGCCAGGATCTAAACCGCCATTTACCCCAATCATCTTTTCCGCCCATGCATCTTGCCCTTCATCGCGTGCGATCCGCACCGTTGGATCTGTTGTCCCTCATCCGACGGCCACAATTGTGTTTCGCGTAATTTTGCGCCTGAACGTTAACGCCAAAAAATTGCGTGAAATGGGCGATATTAAAAGGGACATGTGTCAGGCGCAGACCCATATCGCGTTTTTTTTTAGAAATTTCAAAACCGCCCCAATGTTGCACGAAAACCATTCTGATTTTCTGCCATACCACCATTCCCCAATGCATTGATTTTCCTCCTTTTAATCTTGGTCGTCTTTTATTTTAATCCAATGGCTCTCGCTGCACTTCACCACCAAGTCATTCACCCTTTCCCCTTTCCTCCCAAACACTCTGTTCAAGAAATCCCAATTGTTGATCATTCTAGATCAACGGCTCTTATTCGTCCTGTGTCCAAACTTCACTCCAAATCTTTTTTCGCTCCCGATAAATATTTTCTTCCTTTTTCTTACATTTTCCTCCTTTCTGCTATAAATTTTCCCCTTCGCATTATAAACTCCCCAATTAATCCTAGTCATTGATCAATCTAGATCAACGGCCCAGACTTAATATGACCTTCACTCACTCAACCGCCTCCCCATTTAAATCTCGTTAAGTGATCTTGGTCGTTGGTTGTTTTCATCCAACTGCCATGATTAAACCTAACCTCCAAAGCAGCCTTATCCTATTCTTTCATGGATTTTTCATAACTTTTGTGTATTTTTGCAGGTTTCAAAAGCTTTTTCACAATTTTTTAAATGAAGTGAAAGCCTGAGATGATGATCCCCAGGCCATTATCCATAAAGACAAGGAATATGCAGGGTTGAATTTATCATTTTACCCGTGCCTCATGAGCACTAATAACTTTATAAAACCCTTTGCGCACCTGCAAAACAACAAAAAACGCAGTGAACCTTAATTATACAAAGAGTATCAGTGTCAAAGGGTGAGATCAAAGAAGAAATCAATGTTTAAAGGTTATAAACAAAATCTTGAGGGATTTAGGCATAAATTCGACTATCAAAGGCCTAATCCACACAGTTAAAGACAGTATGAAGACCTGAAGACAAAGATTAAGCCTAATCAGGCCTAAAACACGGATCAAAAGAAAATTAACAGTGTTTTAGGTTAAAACAATGAGATCTATCAGTCCGAGAAGCCTCCACTACCACATCAAAGGCTAAATGAATTATCTCCAGCTACCAAAAGCCACTTGCAGCCTCAAAGAAATCACAGAAGGTATACTTATTGCCTCAGTCAGTGATATTTTTCCTAAAAGACAGCCAGAGTTATTGCTAACTCGCCTCAAGAGATGTTAAGTCAACAAAATCTGCCCAGCATGCTTAAATACTTAATGAAAATCAATTAATATAGAGGAAATATCAGAAAGCTTCTCCATTGAGCCCCTCAAAGGCTGAGAAGCATTAAACTGTATTAATTGAGCCTAGAGATCTTTTCTCCCATCCCACCTCCTCATTTCTTCTATAAATACTTATGTAGAAGATAAGATAAAGGTTGGTCTCTGAATATCTGATGCATGTAAATAGTTTTATGAAGCTGTTGTAAGCTCTGTTTGTAATTGAAGATACCTAAGTTGAGAAGAGAAGTTTGAAGCTGTAGAGACCCACTAGACTTGAAGATTGTAACTGGTTTGAAGCATTCAAATACAAGCTGATTTATGGGATCCTGGTCTATGTCAATGGTGATGTGTTTCTTATTGTAAATTGTTATTTTCTTTTTGTTTCCATTCTGTCCATTTTCTCTGATAAAGAACATCAAATATAGAGCTAGGATTTACTCTTACCAGTACCCTACTCTCACTGATAAGATTTATCTTTATGTTTTCTTCCATTGTTTGTTTGAGAATGATTTAATACAGTCCAAGCAGTTAAGGAATGCTGGTGAGCCCATGTCTTATTTGTCTAAACTTCAAACATTGTTCTTGAATGTTGTTTTCAGTTTATGCTAAGTAAAGTTGAACTAGGGAAGTCTATGGTTGGCCCTGTCCTCTATTTTTATCTCCAAAAGTTGTATGAAAGTTTCCCTAAGAGTATGTTGAAAGCAGGCTAGGTTCAAAGTCCTTACCTAATCTTAGACTATTCTTTGTTTATCTTAAATGTTATCTTGAAATTTTGCTAATTAAAGAATGAAATAGGGAAGTCTATAATTAGCCCTGTCCTCTAATTTCATCTCCAACAGTTGCTTTGAAAAGTTTCCCTTTGAATATGCTGAAAGCAGGATTGGTTCAAAGTCCTTACTTGATCTTAAGCTATTCTTAATGTTTTAAATGTTTTCTATTGAAAGTGCATCAAAAGTAGGCTAGTTTCAAAGTACTTACCTGATCTTAGATTACTTTTATGTCTCTTCTTAAGTGCATGCCAAAAGCAGGATAGTTTCAAAGTACTTACTTGATCTTAGGTTGTTCTTTGTTCTTCATCTATTTGATCTTCATTTCTTATTGTTTCATTCCATAAAATCAACTTAAAGAGATCCTTTGACATAGATGACTTGCCCCATGGACCACTCTTGAACCTTGTTGTTTTAATTAAATCCTATTATGACTCCATATCCCAATGGATTGAAGCTGCTTCTTGCCTATCTTGTTAGCTGAACCAATTCTTTCACTTTCATACACCTTCACCCTTCACTTAGACTTCCTTCACCTTCACATATCTTTTCCCAACCAAAACCAAACAAAAACCTTGTTCTTCATAACTAGCCTAATATCATACCTAAAAGCCTTAAAGATAAATCAATCTTTGCACTTACAAGAGAGATCCCTCTCTGGATTCAGGAGGGGTAGATCCTAGAATCCCAAAGTGTTTCATAATGTTGTCTCTGCAGCTTTAGTCTTGCCAATCTGCTAAAATTATAGGGAACTAACATTTATGGCGACTCCACTGGGGAGTTCTAAGTAAAATCCTTGAAACAAGACACTCAGTATTTTGTGCAGTATAAGTAGCTCTCTTCAAGCAATACCAAGAAAATGGTAGTCATGATAGGACTTATTTGAATCAGTGACAAACTAATTAACCCTTGGGATTCTCATAGAAACTTATCAAACCTTGAAAGAATCAGCTAGCTAAGCCATAAGAGTAAACTCTCCTTGTCTCATCACCCTAGCTAAGTGTTGAAACAAATTTAGGACACTCTTAGAACCCATAGGACTAAAAAAAACTTAGAAAACCAAAAAATATTTCAGATTGGTTTCAAATAAACATGGTGGTGGACCATAAAAAATTTTACCTCCAAAAGAGCTAAAACATTTTACATGGTGTGTATAATGCACTTCCCCTAGATCTGAAACCTCCACAAGGCTCAACTTTAAACAAATTTCCTAAAGGATTCGATCCTGAAATGGCCTATCAGCTAAGAGAAAGAGACCCTTTGACTCTAGAAGATATGCAGAAAGGAGCCTTGGCTGTGGAAGTTAATCTAATGGAGAAAAGAGCAAGAATGAGAAATGAGAAGAAAGTATCATTCAGGGAGTAATCTGCACCTTCTACATCTAGCTCAAAGATGGAAAGAATGATGGAGGAAATGATGAAAAAGATAAGCATACTTGAGAGAGCACAAGCTAGTCAAAACCAATCAACTCCTCAAAATAGAAATCAAAATCAAAATCAGAATTTTAGGAGAAACCAACCTCAAAATAGACCAAGGGAGGATGATCAACAAATTACTCCTCCTTTTCATCAAAATTATGTAAGTGAGGTTGAAGAAACAATTGAACAAACAGAGGAAGATTACATAAACATGTTGGGAGTAGACAATGATTATTTTGAAGTTCATTACAATAGGAAACAAGGTCTATACACACCCTATGATGATAAAAGAACAAAGGATGAATATGACTATAAAGAGTTGGAAAATGTCATCATAGAAACCCCAAAAGAGTATGATCTTAGGAGTAAAAGAAATCAGGAAACTCCCACAACCAAAACCTCTGACAAATCTACAAAAAATGGCCTTGTAAATAAACCCAAAATTACAAAACAAAAAGACAAAACAGTGGTTGTAAATTCTGATAAAAACAAAGAAAAAGGCACTCAAATTAATGAAAAACAGAGTGCATATTTTAGCAGCGCTAGTACTTCAGCTAGTGCTCCTATCAAAACAATTTTGACCAATGTAAATAGAGGAAATCAGCAAACTAATTTTGCTGATAGAGTGGTAGTTAATAAGGCTGAACCAAGCATGTTAAAAAATCAAATGCCTTTTAGTTTGGGGTAGGAAATTGCCAAAATCAAAATCTCAGTTCCTCTCACTGAACTAGCTACCCAAGATGTATATAGATCCCAAATTTTGAAGGCTTTTAACATAGAAGAGAATAATGACACTGTCAATCTTAATGATGACCAACTAGAGCTCATATTTGGTCCTAAGATTGAGGGTAGATATCAAGAAGGACCAATTCCTCCTTTTTATGTTAGTTTAAAGATTCATGACAAAATTTACACAACACTATGCATGATTCAGGGACCTCTCATAACTTAATGCCCAAAGTTGTAATGGAGAGCCTAGGCCTTGAAATCACTAGACCATACAAAGATCTTTACTCCTTTGACTCAAGCAGAGTGAAATGTTTAGGTTTGATCAAAGACCTCTGTGTAAACGTAGCACAAATTCCAGCCAAGTGTTTAGTGATGGATATTGTAGTGGCTGATGTACCCCCCAAGTATGGTATGTTGTTATCAAGATCTTGGGGAGCTAAGTTACAAGGAATAATGCAAATGGATATGGCATATGCAACCATCCCTATTTTCAATTAAACTATAATACTTTATAGGGAATCTCATATGCAATACATGGTTACTAGCCAAGAGAGGCTACAAAACTCTCCTCTTTATTCTGTACATATAGGCCTTGATTCATTTATCCTTTTCAATGATGAAACATTCAGTGAGCAAGAAAACTTAACTGAATTAGTGGAAAATATAGAAAAAGAGGAAGACAAGACAGAAATGTCGAAACAGTGTGTTAAATCAGAAAATCTTAGCAAACAAAACACAGGACTAGAGCTACAAATCAGTCATCCATTTCTTTTCAACCTTGAGAGTCAAGGGAAGAGTCCTCAACACAATTAAAAACATGAGGAACTAAAACAAATTCAATATAGTTATGATCTTCAAGAACAATCCAAAAGCACACTAGATGAAGAGGATAGTAACCAGACTAGTGAATCTGAAACTAGTCCTCTTTGGAGTATGAACTTTGATGGGTCTTGCACTAAGAGTGATGCAGGTATAGGAGTGTGGCTTCACAATACAATGAACAATCATACTGAAGGACATTCTTACAAATTAAAATTTCAATGCACTAACAACATAGCTGAGTATGAAGCCCTCCTTTTAGGCCTACATTTATTGAAGAAATTAGGGGCCAAAAGGATAAAGGTCCATGGTGATTCTGAGCTAATAATTAGGCAAGTAAATGGGGAATATAGTGCCAAACATCCCAGGCTTAGAGCCTATAGGAATGATGTCATGGATTTATTGAAAACATTTGAGGAATTCCAACTTGTTTTTGTCCCAAGAAATCAAAATATTGTTGCTAATGGTTTAGCTTTTGCTGCTATAACATGCCTAACACCTTATGAAACCAAAAAATGCACAACCCAAATCAAATTTAGACCAGCTTTCCTTGACAATGAAAAATATTGGCAAGTGTTTGATGGAGACAAACAAATAGAATAATTCTTACAGTCTAGAAATGAATTTGAACGGCCAAGTTCAGATTCAGAGTATGAAGATGACTGTCCTAGTGAAGAAAATCTACTTGTTGAAGAAAAAAACTCTCCAGATATTGCTGATATAAATCTGCTAGCTAATAAACTTGAACATACCATGGAGATTAGTGCAGATTTAGAAAAAGAAGAGTTAGAAACATTGCAATCTAACACACAAAGTTTTCCAAAAGGTCTAGTCCCTTTAGAAGAATTGTTTGATTTCAATGATGTTGCCAAGAAACCAAAACTGGAGCCTGTTGAAACTAAGGTAGAAGAGTACAATATAGGCAGTGAACTAAAACCAAAGATGATCAAACTGTCTAAAACTTTACCAGCTCACATCAAACTAAAATACATAGAGCTGTTTAAATAATTTTCTAATGTATTTGCATGGAGTTATGAGGATTTAAAGTCCTATGACACAGAGATAATTCAGCATAAGATACCTCTCAAAGAAAACCAAAAACCTTTTAAACAAAAATTGCGCAGAATAAACCCTGTTCAATTACCCTTGGCTAAGAAAGAAATCAAGAAAATGTATGAAGCTGGAATTATTGTTCCTATCAGATATTCAGAGTGGGTGTCTAATCCAGTGTCATTTAGGAAGAAAACAGGAGAAATATGTTTATATTGCAACAAGATGATGAGCTTAGTGAAAAGAGTTGCCTTCACTAAGTGGGCCCGCAGGCTATTTTTGGCGCAAGTCTGTTTTTGGACTATGTCTATTTTTAGACATATCGATCATATTCTATGAGTTGCAGGATGCTATTTTTGGATGGTTGGTCAAGTTGGAAAAAATATATGGACTTCTATTTTTAGACATATTGGGCATAATCTATTTTTAGATTGCCAGTCTAAAAATAGATATGTCGAATATTATTAGCTCTTTATAATATTTGGACTCTAAAGATTATCTTATTCTCTTGAAGCACTTCAGTTAAGTGCACAGATGTGGCACAGGAGCTGACAGAAGGAATTACACTATTCCTAAGGGTTAAGTGGAGCTATTGCATGGAGGCTTCAGTTAGAACTCATGTGACAAAGTTTGGTGGAGTTGTAGAAGTAGTTGGTGGAGTTGTGTTCAGTTTAACTCAGTTAGACACAGTTGAGCTAGTTGTATCTATTCTAACTGATTGATACACTAGTGAGAGTGGTGTGAATTAATTATTAATTAAATCACTAAATATTAACTCATTAATCAACTGTAGAATACATCAGTTAACTACAGTGCATGGACAGTTTTAGTGGAGACGATTGGAGAGGTAGGTGAAAGAGCAGGTTGACTATCAGTTGGGACTATAGTGTTGCATGAGTTTGCACCACACATTGATGGAGATGCCAATGAGGATTGTGCAGTGCAATCCAAGTAGATTCGAGTTCATTCAGAGCCATTCTTCAGTAGGGATTGCGCAGCAGAGGCAGGCTAGTAGGTGGCAAAGATCGGTGCATGGATTTGCTAGATCGGGGCCTGATTAGTGTGTAGCGATTGTATTGTATTGAGAGCTTGTGAGAATATTTGTATGAGGATTGTTACATGATCTCTATGACATATATTATATACATATAATTAGGGTTTTTAGCTTCAGGCTTTCCCGTTAAAACACTGTGTTCATATGTGTGAATTTTTATGGTTTCAATGTGTGCATGCAATTGATTTAATTTCTGCATATGATGATCAATAGTAGAAGAGATTCTGTATTGTGCATGAAGTTGAAATAGTGTGTGATCAGGAGAATATTGGATGTATAACGCATTAGTTATATAAATTTCTACAAAATAAGGCTTTGTATTGACTTTAGGAACTTAAACAAAGCCTCATTAAAGGACAACTACCCTTTACCCAAGATGGATCACATTTTACAAAAGGTAGTTGGTTCCAAAAGAATTTCTTTGCTTGATGGCTTCTCAGGGTACAATTAGATTTTATTACATCCTAATGATCAACTAAAACCAACCTTTACTACACCTTGGGGTACTTTCATGTATGTGAAAATTCCCTTTGGTTTAATGAATGCTGGTGCTACATTTCAGAGAGCCATGGATATTGCATTCTCAGAAGAATTAGGCTATTTCATTATTATTTACCTTGATGATATCATTTTTTTTTCCAAAACAGATGAAGAACACCTAGAACACTTGAGAAAAGTCTTTGAGAAATGTAGAAAATATGGGTTATCTTTAAATCTGAAGAAAACAATGTTTGGTCTCCAAGAAGGTAAACTACTTGGACACATCATATTAGAAGAGGGGATAAAGATAGACCGAAAAAGGACTGAGGGTATATTGCAAATCACCCATCCTAGAAACATCAAGGAACTTCACTCTTTCATTGGAAAGATTAATTTCTTGAGAAGGTTCATACCCAACTTAGCTAAACTCCTTAGAAACATAACAAACATGTTGAAGAAGAATGAGTTAAATGGACCTTAGAAGCAAATAAATCATTTGAACTGGTAAAACAAGCATTAACCAAAACACCAATTCTTATAAGTCCTGATTTTACAAAGGATTTCTTCATTTTTTCATTTGCATCAGAACACACTATAGCCACTATCCTACTACAGAAAAACTTGAATGGACAAGAGTAGCCAATTGCATTCTTTAGTAAGGCATTGATAGATGCACCTCTGAAGTACAATATCATGGAAAAACAAGCCTTTGCCTTGGTCAAAGCCTTAAATACTTCAGAGTTTACATTTTACACTCTCACATAATTGCATTTGTGCCTAATTTAGTTGTAAAGGATATTTTAACACAAGATCCAAATGGCAAAAGAGGAAAGTGGATAGTTGTGATACTTGAATATGATTTAGAAATCAAGCCCACTAAACTCATAAAAGGCCAAGGACTAGCAAGATTAATGGTTGAATCAAACTTTGAAGCTCTTGATATAAACATGATAAATGCATTAGATGAACAGGAGGAATTGCCATCTCCCATTGTTGAAGATCATTTTATGAATTCCTCCTGGTATGCTGATATTTTATATGTTTTGCTCAATTTGAATACACCTCCTGGTTTGTCTAAAACAAAGGCAAGATTTTTAAAGTTGAAAGCTGTAAATAACTGCATTTTTTATAAATGTCTTTATTGGAAAAATGCTAGTGGATTATTGCTTAAATTTTTGCCTGAGAATGATGCATATAAGATCAAGCATGAGTTCCATGAAGGAGAATGTGGGGGCCACCTCTATTAGAAGACAACTTCCAATAAAATCCTTAGAGCTGGTTACTATTGGCCCACCCTCTTTCAAGATGTCCACAAAATGATTATTTCCTGTCACAAATGCCAACTCTTTGAAGGCAAAAGAAAAATGCTTCCCTTACCCTTGCATCCAATCACTGTTGAAGCTCCTTTTCAACAGTGGGGTCTAGACTTCATAGGAGAAATCCATCCACCCTCATCTGCCCAACATAGATGGATTCTCACAGCAACAGACTACTTTACCAAATGGATAGAAGCCATCCCTTCTAGGCAAGCCAATGACTCTGTCATCATAAAATTCCTTGAAAACCATATTCTCTCTAGATTTGGCTGTCCTAGGAAGATTATCACTAACAATGCTGCTGAATTTGGATCCAAAAAGATGGTTGAAGTCTATCACAAATATCAGATTACTTTGGGTCATTCTACTACCTATTACCCTCAAGGTAATGGGTTGGCAGAATCCTCAAACAAAATTTCGGTAAATATAATCAAGAAGTTGCTGGAGGATAATAAGAAATCATGGCACACAAAGCTAGTACATGCACTATGGGCTGACAGATTAACACTTAAGAAATCAATTGGGATGTCACCCTACCAGCTTGTTTATGGAGTAGATGCAATTTTTCCAACCATCCTAGGAGTGCCAATTATGAAGCTGATCCAAGAAGTACAATCTGAAGACAATGACATGGTAAGAAGAATTAATCAGACCATACACCTTCAGCAAACCAGAGAGGAAGTCTACAACAGAGCATTACAAAATCAAGAAAGTATCAAGAAGCTTTTTGATAAAAGGACAAAGGCCAGTGATTTCAACTTTGGTGACAAAGCTTTAAAGTGGGATTTAAGGAGAGAAGATAAGGGCAAGCATGGGAAATTTGATAATTTATGGCTTGGCCCTTATCTCATTCATTCTACTACTGGTAACAATGCCTATTTCTTGCAAGAATTGGATGGAGCTGAACTTTTTGGGGGTCATGTCAATGGCAGGATGCTCAAACATTATTTTTCTTGACCATATCTTTTTTTTTCTAAGTTAAGTTAATCTATTAACAGAAGAAATAGTTTACATCGGGTCGTAGCCTAGTCTTTGCCCAGACCTATGGCAATCTTGACAAAAAAACCAGAGAAAAAGACTGCCCTCATAGAGGGAAACCAGCCTTGGACAATTTTCGAAATGTTGCATTGCCCTCGCATGGGTACCATGGAATGATGCTTTTGAAGTTGACAGCAATCAAAAACAAAATTATAAACTGACACAACAAAATACTCAAAAACAAGCCCGATAGTATGGGCCGATAATAAGCACGAAAATCAAACAAAGAAAGAGCAACTACTCATCAGGCGGTTCTTCCACAACTCTGCACCAGAGTGCATCCATGTCTCCATATTTCTTGAACAGGTCCATGATGGAAGTGACCACCTGCCTGGAAGGTGTCAGATCTCCTTGCGTCATTTCCACGTCATGAGTCCTGCTCGCTTGCCCAGGATCTCCTTGCGCCATTTCCACATCCTAATTTCCGCTCACTTGACCATGGTCTCCTTGCACTGCCTTGCCCAGAGAGTGCATCGACCCCACCTGTTGGTCCGAGGTCTGGGCATCTGCTTTACACAGACCCACCGGGCTCAAGTTGTGTTCATCCACCTGGGGCTCTTCACGGAAGACCACTGTAATAGAGGCAGTGACCCGAGGGTGATTTAGTGAGCAGTTGAAAGAAAAATGTGCCGTATGAGGCATGGGAAGAGACGGAGTGGTGAGAATTGGAGGATTCGGGGAGCCCAAGCGGTGGCCAGAGCCATGAATATGACCCCTCCTACTCTGGTGTTGGGATAGCAACCCAAATGAGAAGACGATTCTGAGGTGGAGCTAGAGGTGGAGGGAGTGCGTCGGGGTTGGCGTCTGGTGCTACCCCTGCAGCACCTCATCCTTTGACGAAGGCGAGGCATAGGCACAATCTCAGCATAGGGCACAAGAAGAGGTGGAAGATCAGGATTGACAGAGGCCTGAGGAAAACGAAAATTCAAAGAGACCAAAGCAAACAGACAAAGACCAGAATGCGAGAAGTGGAGATTATCACCAAGGTCCAAGCAACAGCTCAGCGGGCTTCATTTTCCAGTCACATTGTGCACACTGGGGAGCCCAGCGTCCTGAGAACACCATTGATTCATCAGCTGAGGAGCGCCTACAAAACCAAAGCAATTCGCCATGTTATCAATCCAAATGAGCCTGCATCGAAGAACACCCGGCATTAAACCCACATTGATGAGAGCTGAAGGCCGATGCATTGCGTCGCATGTGAAATCGCACAAAGGAATGGAGGTGGGATTGCAAACAATGCCAGGAGTAAATGCTATCAATCTGTTGGCAGCCAGTATTAAATGCCATTCATCAACCGTGATTTGGGTGGGCAGGTGTCTCCACGTTGTGCCGCACCCAAGTCCCATCGCCTTAAAACCTATCCTCCTCACCCACATCCGGGAATTTTTCTTGACCATATCAGTTTGAAAGCCTTTTTTATTTTTTCCTCATTGTGAATATCATATCCTTCATTACATTCAAAGTTAGAATATGAAAAAATACCAAAACAATAGAAAAGAAAAGAGGGCAAATTGTAAAAAACAAGAAAGGTACATCCCCATACCAAAAAAGAGAAACAAAATTTGAAAGTGTGCAAGCTCAAAAGCCACTCCTAAGAAACACACTCCTAGTTAGTCATATAGCCTAATCATGACTAATTAGTTTTCAATTTTCTATTGATAGTTTAGTGAAATAGATTTGCCAAATAGCTTATTCTTGGTTTATCAGTTAGATAGATTAGGATAGAAGAAAAAAGGTTCAAACAAGCTCAAAATTTGAACCTATGAATCTCAAAAGAAGAATGGCTCTAATTATATCAAATCTTGAGCCAAAAATAGAAAATAGACTGGTTCTAATATGCGCAAAACTTGAACCAGATAAGAGAGAAAACACAGCTCAAACAAATTCAAAAAAGAGCTGAAGAAAAGTGAAGGATATTCTTAAACTTTCAGATCTTAAGCCTTCACCATTTTGCTTTACTTTTATGCAAATAAAATTCTATGTGCAGCTTGTTTTTATGTCATAGATATGTATCAAGTCAAACTGTTTAATCTTTGCTTGACTGCCTTTAAATTTCTGTTTTAGAATTTAGAGAATAAACTCTGTCAGACAGTCTAATCCTGACAGAGTGTAGTTAGGTAGAGAAGCTTGTGAACTCAACTGCTTAATATGAGTTCATGGAGAAATAAGAGTAAACTTAGACTATTTTTATGCTTTCAAAAGAATAAAATGTTTGTAAAAAGAGTTTGCCAATCCAAATGCACTCTAGAAAGAAGAAAAAATGTTAGATCATTAGGATTGGGTAGGTAGAAAGCTTGTTTTGATAGAATTCCATTGTTTCTAATGGCTGCAAACATTGTCAGATCAAAAAGAAGACCAGCAAAAGAAAAGCAAGTTGCAGCCCAATGGATGAGGCATTGATCTACATCCAGAGAATATTGGTCTGAGGTTCTTGACACCTCCAAGGAGCTACCATCCCAAGTTGGAGCCGCTGTTAGCCACCTATAAAAATTTGTCATATCAAATGGTGGCTAAATCATTTTTTAAAGCCGTTAAGAAACAATTTTATGACCAAATTGTGACTTTTTAAAGTCTTATGAAGATAACTAATCCTCTAGTTAATCATCATTGTTGTTTACCTAAAGAAGACTACTAACCAATCCCATTTTTCCCTTCATTTTACCCCTCCTTTCACTCATAAATGACCCCATTTTCATCCCCTTATTTCTTCTTAAAATCCCTCCATAAGCCTCATTTAACCTCCAAATTCACTTCAAGACCCTTTTAAAACCATTTGGTTTAAAATACTCCTTTTCCTTCTACTGGAACCCTCAATTTGCCTTAAAAACTCTTTTCTGCATATAAATTTCTCAATCCCCCGAGGACTTAACTCTCGTAAAACACTCTGCCTCATAAGACCTTAAGCCCTGCAATCGGGCGCTAAAAGGCTTAAAACTCTTTCTCGAACCTTATTTTCCTTTGTTTTTTCATAAAACCCGACTTTCCTTTGATTTCTTCTGTTCCTTGACGAAAAAGGTTTAATTAAATCTGGGCCGTCGATCTCTGCAGATCAACGACCATCAGCTAAATCATATCGCAAAACCTTATCGCATCGCAAATATTCACTTGACACGTTTTTATGGTTTATTGCCTCCCGCCGATGCGATCCTGTGACTGTTTCTCCACCGTTGATTCGATCCATTATGCCCAGATCCAACGGTCCATATCACTCCATTCTCCAAACCCGTCATTCTGTCTTTTGCCTTTATGGTTAAATCTCCACCGTCGATCTAGTTTTTAGATCGACAGCTCTCGCTCCATCGGCTAATCATAATTGCAAGTTATTCCCAGCGCAAAATCACAAGCCCCTTTTTTCCTGTTCCGATGCGATCCCTCTGATTTAATCTCAGCTGTGGAATCCATAAGAACCGATGGTTGAGATTCAATCGTGCTCCTCCCTCCGCCTTCCGCTATTGTCTTCCGCAATTTAATCCTGACCATTGATCTCTCAAACCGATCCAACGGCCAGCGCTTAATCGCATATCGTAAATTCAAAAGCCCCAACGCTTTCACCTCTTTCCTTTTCTCCAATGTGATTTAATCCCGATCATCCATTTCACCAGATCCAATGGTACACGTTGCTCCCACTCTCAAACCCCACCCTTTTCATTTCTCCCCCATCAATAGATCTCAACCGTTTATTTCCATGATCCAATGGCCAGGATTTAAACCGCTATTTACCCCAATCATCTTTTTCTCCCATGCATCTTGCCCTCCATCGCGTGCGATCTGCACCATTGGATCTGCTGCCCCTCATCTGACGGCCAGAATTATGTTTTGCGTAATTTTGCACCTGAACGTTAACGCCAAAAAATTGCACGAAATGGGCAGTATTAAAAGGGACATGTGTCGGGCACAGACCCATATCGTATTTTTTTTGAGAAAATTCAAAACTGCCCCAATGCTGCGCGAAAACCATTCTAGTTTTCCGCCATACCACCATTCCCCAATGCATTGATTTTCCTCCTTTTAATCTTGGTCGTTTTTTATTTTAATCTGACAGCTCTCGCTGCACTTCACCACCATGTCATTCACCCTTTCCACTTTGCTCCCAAACACTCCGTTCAAGAAATCTCGACCGTTGATCATTCTAGATCAACGGCTCTTATTCGTCCTGCATCCAAACTTCACTCCAACTCTTTTTTCGCTCCCGATAAAGATTTTCTTCCTTTTTCTTACATTTTCCTCCTTTCTACTATAACTTTTCCCCTCCGCATTATAAACTCCCCAATTAATCCTAGCCATTGATCAATCTAGATCAATGGCCCAGACTTAATCTTACCTTCACTCACTCAACCGCCTCCCCATTTAAATCCTGTCAAGTGATCTCAGTCATTGGTTGTTTTCATCCAACGGCCACAATTAAACCTAACCTCCAAAACAGCCTTATCCTATTCTTTCACGGATTTTTCATAACTTTTGTGTATTTTTGCAGGTTTCAAAAGCTTTTTCACAGTTTTTTAAATGAAGTGAAAGCCTGAGATGACGATCCCCAGGCCATTATCCATAAAGACAAGGAATCTGCAGGGTTAAATTTATCATTTTACCCGTGCCTCATGAGCACTGATAATTTTATAAAACCCTTTGCATGCCTAAAAAACAACAAAAAACACAGTGAACCTTAATTATACAAAGAGTATCAGTGTCAAAGGGTGAGATCAAAGCAGAAATCAATGTTTAAATGTTATAAACATATTTTTGAGGGATTTAGGCATAAATTCGACTATCAAAGGCCTAATCCACACAGTTAAAGACAGTATGAAGACCTGAAGACAAAGATTAATCCTAATCAGGCCTAAAACACAGATCAAAAGCAAATTAACAGTGTTTTAGGTTAAAACAATGAGATCTATCAATCCGAGAAGCCTCCACCGCCACATCAGAGGCTAAATGAATTCTCTCCAGCTACAAAAAGCCACCTGCAGCCTCAAAGCAATCACAAAAGGCATAGTTATTGCCTCAGTCAGTGACATTTTGCCTAAAAGATAGCCAGAGTTATTGCTAACTCACCTCAAGAGTTTTTAAGTCAACAAAATCTGCCTAGCATGCTTAAATACTTAATGAAAATCAATTAATACAGAGGAAATATCAGAAATCTTCTCCATTGAGCCCCTCAAAGGCCGAGAAGCATTAAACTGTATTAATTGAGATTAGAGATCTTTTCTCCCATCCCACCTCCTCATTTCTTCTATAAATACTTCTGTAGAAGATAAGATAAAGGTTGGTCTCTGAATATTTGATGCATTTAAATAGTTTTATGAAGTTGCTGTAAGCTCTGTTTGTAATTGAAGATACCTAAGTTGAGACGAGAAGTTTGAAGTTGTAGAGACCCACTGGACTTGAAGATTGTAACTGGTTTGAAGCATTCAAATACAAGTTGATTTATGGGATCCTGGTCTATGTCAATGGTGATGTGTTTCTTATTGTAAATTGTTATTTTCTTTTTGTTTCCATTCTATACATTTTCTCTGATAAAGAACAGCAAATATAGAGCTAGGATTTACTCTTACTAGTACCCTACTCTCACTGATAAGCTTTATCTTTATGTTTTTTTCCTTTTTTTGTTTGAGAATGATTTAATACAGTCCAAGCAGTTAAGGAATGTTGGTGAGCCCATGTCTTACTGTATAAAATTCAAACTTTGTTCTTGAATTTTATTTTCAGTTTATGCTAAGTAAAGTTGAACTAGGGAATTCTATGGTTAGCCCTGTCCTCTAGTTTTATCTCCAAAATTTGTCTGAAAGTTTCCCTAAGAGTATGTTGAAAGCAGGCTAGGTTCAAAGTCCTTACCTAATCTTAGACTATTTTTTGTTTATCTTAAATGTTGTCTTGAAAGTTTTCTAATTAAAGAATGAACTAGGGAAGTCTATGGTTAGCCCTGTCCTCTAGTTTCTTCTCCAACAGTTGCTTTGAAAAGTTTCCCTTTGAATATGCTGAAAGAAGGATAGGTTCAAAGTCCTTACTTGATATTAGGCTATTCTTAATGTTTTAAATGTTTTCTATTGAAAGTGCATCAAAGCATGCTAGCTTCAAAGTACTTACCTGATCTTAGATTACTTTTATGTCTCTTCTTAAGTGCATGCCAAAAGCAGGATAGTTTCAAAGTACTTACTTGATCTTAGGTTGTTCTTTGTTCTTCATCTGTTTGATCTTCATTTATTATTGTTTCATTCCATAAAATCAACTTAAAGATATCCTTTGACATAGATGACTTGCCCCATGGACCACTCTTGAACCTTGTTGTTTTAATTAAATCCTATTATGACTCCATAGCCCAATGTAATGAAGTTGCTTCTTTCCTATCTTGTTAGCTGAACCAATTCTTTCACTTTCATACACCTTCACCCTTCATTTAGACTTCCTTCACCTTCACATATCTTTGCCCAACCAAAACCAAACAAAAACCTTGTTCTTCATAACTAGCCTAATATCATACCTAAAAGCCTTAAAGATAAATCAATATTTTCACTTATAAGAGAGATCCCTCTCTGGATTCATGAGGGCTAGATCCTAGAATCCCAAAGTGGTTTGTAATGTTGTCTCTGCAGCTTTATTCTACCCAATCTACTAAAATTATAGGGAACTAACAGATCCTTTACTTATTTCAAATTTTTTAGCATTTTCCTCATCTCTGTCATCATAAATATGCATCAGATGATCACTATATTCGAGCTGCTGAAACTGAACTTCCTCCCACAAACCAACTATTGATTGCTCTGCAAGATTAGCTTCTGTTTGGAGAACATAATCATCGTCATACTGATCATACTTTGGAAAATCATCAATATATGTAATGTCACTAATCATACACATTAGATTATTAGATTGTTTTTCCTCAAATTTATTTACAAATCCATTTTCTGATCTATGGTAGTTGGGATTAGAAGGAAAATTTTTAGGGCTTGCAATCGGGTCATGATAAGCTTGAATGGAAAATACATCTCTCATGGTGATCCTTTGCATCATTTCCTCTATTGTACTTACCAAAATGTCTAGCTTTACCTCTGAATATGTCAGGTGCTCTGCAATGTTCTTCTTCTCTTCTTCCTTCATCTTTTCCCTTCTGATCAACAGATTAGCCTCTACATCTACTACATTGTTCTGCATCTCTTCAAGTGTTGCAAGGTTACTTTCTCTCAGCTGAAACTCCATTTCTAGATCAAAATAATCTGGGTAATGTAAAAGAGCTGAGCCAGGAGGGGGTCTTATATCACTAGGTATCAAATAGTAAAATTGATTGAATCTGGTATAAAACTGTTGTACTGTCTCCCCTAGCTATATTTCAACCAGGAATATTGTTCTAGAGTCAGGAAAGGTTTTTTTTTTACCACCCACCTGTCGAGGAAAACTTTAACGAACCGCGGGAAATATGAGATGCTCGCGGCGGGCAAGTTTTTGAACCAACTCTTGACTTTTCCTTGCAAAGAAAGAGAAAATAGCCTGATACTAACATCCTCTTCATCAACTTCAAAAAGGTCTAGGAAAGTCTCAAAATTTTGAATATGTCTCTCAGTAGTGATGTTGTCATATTCACCATAAAACCTCGGCAAATATAGGTAATGATTTTCAGGGAAAGCATGGAGTATAGGAGGTAAGACGAGAGGTTTGTATCGATCTGGAATTTTACAAGGTGTAGGAGTATGTACAGAAGTTGTAGGATCAATCTTGATCTCTTTAGGCTCATCAATTTGAAGATGGTCATCATACGATTCAGAAAAAGGATGTGGACCAAGATCAAAAGAAAAATCGGTATTTACACTTTTTGAATAGGTAGAATCAAGATTTTGATTTTTCATACAACAAACTCCGAAAAACTTTCATGATGGTTTAAGGAAATGAAAAGAAGTAATTTAAAAGAAAGCATATTAGACCTTGAATACAATTCCACCTTGAATACATGATCTATGTGTAAGATCCTTCCATTTTCCTGCTGGCAAGGTTGATCCTCTAGTGGATTCTTTACATCAAGTTGGAGTTTCCAGGTGAAGAGTTCAGCGTTCATATGCATCTGATTGTTATCCACCATCAACAATATGATCTAAAAAATTTTGTTTTGTCCCAGGGAAGATATGATCTTTCGCTTCCTGAGTATGGTCACCAAAATGTTATCACTCAGATTGAAACTCGGGCTGAGAGAGGCAATTCTGAGGTAACCTCAAACCAAGCTTAGGCAAGTAGCTAGCCCTAATAGGCCAGGAGAGGGATCTTTCCATATAGATCACAGTAAAAATGGTTGAGGGAAAAAGGTTTTAGGATAGGTATAGTAGCTCAGGGTTTTGATTTTTATGTTGTGTTGGGTTTTGCTGGATCAGGAGGAGTCAAATAGCTAGAGCGAGGAAATTAGGTTAAAATTTGCAGGGGTTCCAAGTGGCAAGGTAGGTAGAAATTTTTACATTAAAACATGATTACGGTGAGGTGAATAGACTAGTGAGAAGTTAGGAAGAGCGTCTGAGATGAATTCTCCCTAAACTGAAGAAAATAAACAAATTACGAAAAATTCCCCAAAACAGAGCATGAAACACGAATTCTGCCTTTCAACTTGAAATTAAGCATATAATAGAGATGAAAATGGTTTAAGAGGTTAAAATACATTCATACAAATGATTACAAAGAATAAACTATGTCAAACAATGCATACCACATGGATCCAAAAGAAATAGCTGCAAGTTTATCATTAACGTCCAAGCCAAACTGATACAAAATGTCCTTAAGATGCCCAAAGCTCCAAGTGAGTCCAACCTTTACAAATGACT
Source organism: Pinus albicaulis (assembly GCA_034641835.2). Classification (NCBI taxonomy): domain Eukaryota; kingdom Viridiplantae; phylum Streptophyta; class Pinopsida; order Pinales; family Pinaceae; genus Pinus; species Pinus albicaulis. The sequence goes on along the minus strand of CM076570.1, from coordinate 1,343,380,553 downwards.
GATAAATACATTAAATAGACTTTGAAATACTCTCCCTAGCCTCATGGAGTCAAATCCAGGTGATACGGATCAGTTTCACTCACTCCCAAACAAGAATCTGAAGACTAGGAAAACTCAACAATTTGCCTCTAAAAGAGAGGAAACTGATTCATTTGACCTCTAGAGGACTTATATAATGTATCTATCCTAGATAAAAATTAAAACATGATATTTAAATTCACCATGACCATTTACATCAATAATTATCTCATTTTCCCAAGTAAAAGTCAAAAAGTCAAAATTTTGCTGATGCTAATGAAAAATGCATTTTATTGGCAAATGCATAGCACCATGTTAGAAAAAATGACCTGTATTTCAAGAAACATTTGGAGGCCTTCTCGATGTCCAAATCTGCTCCATGATAGCTCATTGGAAATCTCTCTAAGTGTAGTTTCCAAATATGCCTCCAGTTTCCAAAATTGTGTCCATTTTCTCTGTCCAAAACGTGTTATCCCAATATTGGTAAAGGCGCAGCGCCAAGGCTAAAACAAGCGCAGAAACATGTTTTTTGGGTGGTTTCTTGCCTTTTTGAGGGACCAATTCTCCTCCAAATCTTCTGAAAATTTATGGATTTAATGTCCTCATCATTCTAAACATGATGGTGGTGGCCATTTTTCAATTGGATGCCCCAAAAAAGATCGCAGTGCCAGTGCCGTTGCGCGTTTAGCAAAATTTTTGTCTATCAAAATTGCCCAAAAACCAAAATTCGCACCACAATGCCAAATGTGACAAAATTTGTGAAAATTGTGAGTTTATTAATCAAGGGTTAGAGGTATGAAGAGACACCCCATTAAGTATTTCTAACTTCCCCTTCTTCTTTTTCTCGGTCAAGGCTTGAATCTTTGCATGGGCTCGTTTGAGCTTGGCCCTTGTAATCTTGTTTCTTATGGCATAGTGCTTTGCCATCTTCCGCAGAATATCATTGTCCCTTTTGGATTTCTCCAGCAAGCCCTCCAAATGAATATTGGCTCTATCAAGCCATGATTCTGTATCTCTGCTAATCTGAAGGGCAAGCAACTCACTTGGAGTGATCTGCTCTGCCAATTTAGCCTCTCTCTATCTCTCACGGGATAGAGCTCTCCTAAGCCCTATTGTATTTGGTTTATGTCTAGGAGGTTGATCCTCCTCACCATAAATCTCACCAAAATTGCGCAAGGTTTCCTCCAACAAGGCCTTAGCCTTCCCTACTTCTTTTTTAGCTTTGATGGTCCTGACCTCGCTGATAATCTGCTTGGTCTTTAGCTGCTAATTTTCCTGCTCAAGAAAGTCAATCACATATTGTGCTCTGTCAATATTAGCTTGAAGCTCACTAATATTTGCCTCTTTTATTTTGATCAATGCATTGGTGATTCTAAACTCAACCTCATCATCAAGGTCAATCAGCTGAAACTCTTGCTCAGTTTCATGCTTGTCCTCCATCTCATCAATGAAAGGGTATGTAGCCTTTTCTTTTCCCTTGTCTACCTATTTTGCTGATGAAGAAAGCATGGCCCCTTTCACACTATGTGAAGCAAACACATGCATGTGAGCTCTCTGATAGGTATGTACCAATGTGCCCAAATCAGCCCTCTTAGGCTTGCTAATTTCACCTCTTCTAGGTTGCCATGATGTATTTGGTGTCAAAACCCTAGGGAGACGATGAATGAAATGAAGGAGTGTGAAGTGAAAGGATGTATGGGGAAATGAAGGAAATGGGAATATGTAAGGGAGACTAGGCTAGTGAAAAACCTAAGGTAAATGGAATGAGATGAAGAGAATAGGATATGAGAGGGCTAGCTTAGATAAATGAAGGGAATGAGTGTAAACGGAAAACCTAGGTCAATGAAAACCCTAGGATCTTATAACTTTGACTGATATGTGTTTAGGGAGGTGAACAAAGATATGGTGTGTGAAAACTGATAATGAACTAAAACTAGGGTTTCATAAGCTATAAAACTTTAAAATATTTAAATGAACAACAACATGTGAAAAGAGAGGTGTTTTATATCCACTTACTGATCAAAAACTCCTTGGAGAAATTTATGAGGAAACCGGGGCTGGATGGAAGCGATGACAACCTTCAAAACAACCATTGTGTAAACATGCAACATTTATGGGTAAGAGTGCAGCACTGGGATGAACGTGCAGTACTAATCTCCAAATGCACACCGCCTGTGTTAATTTCTCTAGGATTTCAGGGTAAATGCGTAGCGCCAATCTCCAAACGCGCAATGCTAAGAAGCACTGTTTTGCAGACCACATTTGGAGGCCTTCCATGTGTCCAAATTGGGCCTAGGATAGTCAGTTGGAAAGAAATTTAAGCATTATTTCCAAATATATCTTTGGTTTTCTGTTTGGATTTCATTTTTCTTGTAAAAATTTGATTTTCCGAAGACTTGTCAAAAGGTGCTGAATGAGGGTGAAAAAATGTAGAGTTCTTGTGAAAGAGACTTTTGGAGGCCTTCCTCAACTCAAAATTGAGCTCATGATAGCTCATGGGAAAGCTCTCTCTATCAATTTATTAGTTGAGGCACCAAGAAAATCATTTGGACACTCTAGATATGAGACAATGTGATTTTTCCAAGGTCACTCTAGAAGTAAATTAAACCTCCAGTAGCACCTACAATTTTGACATTTCTCCCAAATAATGACACATGTGTAAAATATAAAGGATTTTTTTTGTTCTTGGACCTATTATGGACAAAATCTGCTCTCACGTTTGTCAAATTCATCTCTATTTGGTCGGAAACATAGTTTGAAGCGAAACTGGGCCTGTGTGTGGCAAATGATTTGTCCCTTAGAATGATTTTTTGAAAAATGATGGAGGCATGATATTTATGAGTTGTGATGGCTTCATACTTTCTAAAATGAAATCCATTATTCCTCCTCTACTCAGATGTCTCTAATTCCATAACAAACCCCAGCTCATTAGGAAAGGAAATTAGAGTTTGGTGTAAGAAAAACAAGGGATTTTAGGACTGCCTTGTTGAGGGAGGGGAATGAAGGGGTTAGGGGCTGTCTAAATTCTTGGGGAAATTTTTGGAGATAGGGATAGATGTTAGAGAGTAGGGGAAAGTGGAATTTCAAGGATTGAGTGAAGGGAAGTGGTCCAAAACTAAAAAATACCAGCCTAGTCTCGAAAAGTGTCAAATTGTAGCAATAGGCTAGGGCTTGTTGAAAAATTATGATTTTGAGGGATAGGAGTGATGGGAAGTGCTTAGGAAGGTATATTAAGAATAGGGGAAGGTGTAAGAGCAAAAGGATACAATTATTGTTGATTATTTAACCATGGAAGTCATGAGACCAAGAAAAATGCCCTCAACACCCTAGGAGAGGGAAATGAGCTTTCCAAGCACAACTAAGAGACAAATATGGTAACACAAAGCCACTTACTTGGAAATGATAGTTCAAAACCTGAAATTGTTGAATACATTTGACTATTACTACTCCTTAAAAAGATGAATTTTATGGTGAAATGACCAATTTTCATGATTTTGACCCTATGACCTAATCAGACTGCTTTTTTGACCTAACTTTCGAATGAGACTTTGACCTTTGACTTTAAAGACTTCCAAGTGAACAGATCATTTCCATAGGTGTTATTATGCTCAAGGATACATGAGAATGATTCATCCAATATGATCTTCTGAGGGAGAAAATTCTTATTTGACAAAGAAAACCACCAGCAAAACAATTTTATGTCGCGACCTAATGGAATGATAAAAAAATTATGGTTCTCAAACTCATGTGGTTGTTGTTATTTGCAGAAACCGGATTATCCACAGTATCATAAAACAAGTGTCAACGTTTTGAATCCCAACGGGGATCCATCTTTAGGACAAGAAATGAATGAAGGTTGAAAGAAGGTCGTGAGCAGTATAAATAGTGAAGGCTAATGATGATGATAAGAGGAGCCGACAATAAATCATTCTAATTAATAAATATTTTTTTTATAATTAATAAATAAAATTTTTTATTTAAAATTTTTCAAAAATTAATTTCTATTTTACTTCAGCTCATTATTATAATGTCATTTTAAATGATAAATTTTTTTAAAAAAATTATAAATATTAAAAATTATTAATAATTAAATTTTAATTTAATCATTTATATTCTTAAATGAATTAATTCTAATTCTAAAATAAAACCCTAAAATAAATTCAAATCTATTATGAATTTAATATTTGAAGTCTAAAAATAATAACAATGTCTAAATTTATTAATGTGAGGAAATTATTAAAAACTAATATGACATGATCTACAATATTAAAAATATATAAATAACTATATGTTACTATATGAATTATAATCAAGTCTTATTATTCAAACCCTAATAAATTTCCAACTATTTAAATTTTAATTTTAATTTAAACAATTCCTAATAAATTATCACTTCAACAACCATCATGCTAAGGGTTGATTCTAATAATAATACTTTATTTATTTATTTATTTCTCCCTTCATATTAATTCAAAAACCTTATAATGAGTTACATTTAAATTTTAATTTTTAATAAGCTTTCATTTACTCATAAAAATAATAATTAATTAATTTTTATTAATAGAATAAAAATTAATTAATGAAAATAATTATTATGAGTAAGTGAAATAATAAAAGTTTTTGAGCTAACACGGCCCTAAAATAGATAACTAAAAAGGAGGGAGAAGCATACCTGCAACATTATACCTAGGATAAGGACGAACCTAGGGAGCAAATCTGTTTAATAAGAGGTCGCCAACTATCACTAATCTCAAATCCTCCATCCCTGTTAATGTTATGCGGGTGTTTTATAATCTCCAACGCTTCTCTAATTTTACATCTTTGATAATGTTCCTCCCTTGCAATGATCCTAGCATCCTCAAGGCATAAGTGATGTTTTGTTTTTGAGGAGTGATCAACAAGAGCCGAGGTTCGTGATCGCTCATGTTTAATATCGACGCCATGCTCTTTTAGACGCTTATGAAGAGAGCGCCCAATTTCGCCAATATAACACTTCCCACACAAACAATCAATCTTATAAACACCTTTAAGCTGACCCTCACTAATGCTATCTTTAACTGAGCGCATATCTTGTCTAATGGTTCCTGCTGCTGAGAATTGTGCAAAAATGTTACTCTTCCCTAAAACCCTGGCAATATTATATGTCACACCCTTAATATATGGCAAAAAAATCTTTCTACCCCTCTCTTGAGGATCCTGGCATTTCTTGGATGCGACAACGCTCTTTGCTTTGTTTATGGCCTTCCTGATTTCCCTTTCCTTATACCCTAAACCCAAGAAGACATGTGTTAGGTGAGAGATTTCTTCCTCTAGGTGATCCTCATCTAATATTCACAGGGCTCTTACATCAAAGCTTACCAGGATATCGTTCTCATCCCCCTTCTCTTTCTCAATAAGCTTGACGAAGTCACTTGAGTCCTTGATAAAGGAATCAGTGTTCCCAACAAGAGGTTTGATAATTTTTGTGACATACTTTTCTAGTTTGTAGGTGGGGGATCCAATGGTATTGACAATTGGTCTAAGAGGAACCCCATCTTTATGAATCTTAGGAAGCCCATAAATTCTCGAAGTGATCTCACAGGAAGGTGTCAATTTATTCTTCAGCTTATCATCAAGATGGGAGTTCGAGATTGCCTTCTTAACCTCTCTTAAGATCTTTGGCAAGGGGTTGGACTTCAACTTCTTATAGCCACCGCAATCAAGATGTTCTTTCATTTTTCTAATATAATCCTCCTTATCTAAAACAACAGTAGCCCCTCCCTTGTCTGCTTTAAGGACTACAATCTCATCGCTATTGCAAAGGTTTCTAAGGGTGCCTATCTCCTCCTTGCTAAGGTTGCATTTAGGGGGTTTAGATTTCCTTAGAATCAGGGAGCATTCCTGTCTAAGGGCTTCTTTGTCATCCAAAGGTAAACTTTGAATGCCCTCCTCAATGCTACATAGAATGCTTTCATTGGGAATACCTTTAGGAGAAACAACAAATCCCAAACCTTTGCTGATAATTCATTAGGTTGTTGAAGTGATAATTCTCTTCACCATTCTCTTCACCTTCATCTTGACTCCACCTAATGAAGGTGAACAGAAAATCACAAACCCAACCACAATTCTTATCACAGTTAAACAAAAGGTATGGTTTGGTTTACATGGATCAGAAAATTTGATTGGAACCTAGTTGTAGTTTTGATAACCTACCACAGTTCGACCCCTGGGTCAGCAAATGGCGTGGTCGTTCAAATTGAACCTGCATCCAACGACCAAAAACGCATAATGTGGCGCATTTTTGTCGATTCATGGGCCGGCTGAGCGTATTTAATTGTTCGATAAATTGCACCTGGTGACCAAAAAAGGTGGAAAATGTAGGATAGATAGCAGGAGAGTGCGAATTGTAGGGTAGTTAGCAGAAAAATTCTAAGGAGCATAACTCATTTAATTTTTTACCTTTTTGAGGGTAGAAAGCACCCAACTAGGGGTTTTTTACTGTTCTAGATCCATTGTAGACATTTTTTTATCATTCTAAGCACTGTAACTTGATGTAAACACATATTTTTTATAATAATGGAATAGACCCAACAATGGAAGTGTTACACTGAAAACTGTCATCCTGACATTTTACTATGAGTATGAGCTCATTATTACTCATACTTCCTCCTTTTGCAAGTCTAACATACCAGCTCCTCATATCAAGCTTCAAAAATCAGAGAAAAGTCCCTAAAATCCCCTAAGAATTGATATCGCACTTTCTCTATGCATTCCCTGTGGTCCCGCACCTAAAGTTCAGCCTTCCTGCGGTACCATACCGCACGTTCTTTGTGTAATGGGTGCGGACCTCTGTAAAATATAAAAAGGTGAGAAAGTAAAGATAAAAAGTGAAATTCAGATGAATTCTAGAAGATTCTAGATGGGAATTTTCGGGAATGGATACGCTTTGAGAAGGTTCATGCATCCCTCACTTGATGGAGCTGCTTATGATGTGAGCTAATCCTTTGAAGGATGCTCCTTCTTGTTGGAGGAACAAAAGCTCCTCTTTTGTAAAAAAGGCATAGGTAACCTATAGGGATTAGCTCGGTGTTGAGGTATAGTGTGGTTGATTGGTCTCCAATTAACTAAAGACTTTAATGAGGTTAAAATATCATTACATGGGGATTCAGGCTCACTTCATCTCTGGTTATGTGGTTTAAAGAGTGCAGTGCTTGTCAAGCCGAGAAATTCCTACTTCAGACTACAGAGGAGACCTGCTGCTGTCAAGGCACAGGTTGTAAAGGTTTTCTTTATTTGAAGTTAATACAAATATACTCATTTCTCTCATTAAACTGTCTATTCATGGTTTATTTCATAAATTCCTTGATCATTATGATAAGTATGGTTTATAATAATGTCTATACAGGTGCTGTGTAATCTTTTTTCTTGTTTGTGACTGCAGATTCACGAGGAACGTTCTTTCAGTGCACGGGAAGGACTTCAATGAAATCAAGCAAGCGCTAGATATAAGGTAGGCCTTACACCTATATAGTGTTTTTATGAGTCTGATATGCTTAGAGAGAGATTAGTATAATTGGCTGTTTTTTGCTAGTTACCTTTTGTACTATAGGGATCAGTCTTGTCCGCAAGACGGATTAATCTACACAACAGGAAGTTGGACCAGGAGATGTAGCCCAAGAAGGGTGAACTTCTTCATAATTTGTTGTATTGTGTATATTGTTATGGTATTGATGTATTCTTTATTTTCTGCAAAATGGATTTCTAAAGCATGTTAATTTGTTAATGAAATTGATGTAAGTGTTTAAAAACCCTAATCATTTCACTTGCAATTTGTACCATAAACTCTCAAGGTTTCATATATAGAACAGTTTGGTATCAGAGATTCGGTTCTTAGTTACTTTGAGGGTTTAATTTTGTTTCAAGTGTTTATAATGCTTACAAGGTTGAAGCTAAAAAGAGGAGAAGGAAATCTTGTGGTTGCAAGTCCTCAAGTTAGGTCAAGGAGAAGGAGAGAACATTTTCTACAATCTCCACCAAAAATTTCACCTCAAGTTGCACCAGAAGCTTCACTATTCATGGCACATGAAGGAGAGCTTGATAATAAGTCATAGGATGAGAAATATTTTAGAAAACAATTATTTGACACGATACAAATGGTGAAAGTTCTCTATGAAGAGAGAAACACAAGGTTGCAAGGTGAGAGCTCCAATCCTCCAAAGGGAGATAAGCATCCAAGAGGATATGAAGGAGATGGAGACAAGCCTCCAAAAGGGAATGGAGGGAATGGTGATAAACCACCTTTGACTCCACCATTCTCTTCACCTTCATCCTCACCTCAATATTCACCATCATCATATTCTACATCAGCCCCTTCAAAAACACCTCCACAATCTCCAAGGGGACATGGTAAACTCCATTTTTGAAACTTGACATAAAGTTTTATTTTCCTATGTATGATGGAGAGATAATGCTGAGAGATTAGATAATTGGGTTTGTCAACTTGAAGTGTATTGTAGGATACAAAGGATCAAGGATGATGAGACCAAGATTCATCTTGCTTCATTAAGGTTGAAAAGTGCAGAACTTATTTGGTGGGATGCCAAAATTCAAGAGGACATGAAGAAACATGGTAAGGTTTAATCTTCTTGGAATTATTTTATTGTTGCATTGAGAAGAAAATTTTATCCATTAGCATACATGCAAAAATATATCATGGATTGGAAAAACTTTAGGCAATTAAAGGGTCAAAGTGTGCAAATTTATACCCAAGGGCTTAGAAGGAGAGTATTTATATTGGGTGTAGATTTTTCATCTCAAGATACTTTGTTGAAATACATTGGAGGTTTGCATAACTATTTGAGACACACTATTATCATGTTTAACCCTACAAGTTTGCATGAATTTTGTGTAAAGGCCACATATCTAGAAGCAAGAGGTAAACATGTTTTAGATGAGAATAATGAGAGTACCTTTGAGTCTGGAGAAAAAGGAAAGGGTAAGTTTAAGGGAAAAGGAAAGAAGAATTCTTCCATAAAGATGGAGAAATGAAAACTCACATGCAAACATTGTTCCAAAAAGGGCCATGATGAAGATCATTACTGGAAACTTCATCCAGAGATGAGACCCAAAAATTTTAAAAATAAGGAAAAGGAGAAAATAGTTGTAACTAGACAACGTGATTTAGGTTCTAATTCCATAGATGAAATAAAAATCACATACATGGGTTTGAAAGGTAAGAACATTGCAAGTACTAGTTCTTCAAGTTGTCTCAATGATACTCAAAATAAAAAAAACAAGAATTGAGCTTTTCCATATTAATGTTATTTCAAACCATACCAAGATAGACACATTGTTTGAAAGTGGTTCACAAGAAAATATGATCTCTGAAGACATTGTCAAGAAGTTGAATTTAGAGACCATTCCTCATCCTAAACCTTATCTTTTAGGTTGGGTATGTAAGAATGAAAATTTTCATTAGGAGAATTTTGAGGTCTAAAATGGGCCTCCTAAGGAAATTATAAAATAATAGTGGAAATAATAAAATAAGAGTAGATTACATCATCAAATTTTAGAGGGAAAAAAGAAAAAACTATTTTTTCAACTCGTATTTTCAACTTATATCCCTATGGATTTACTCAAGTTTTGAGTGACAACACTCTTTGAATGCATAATTTTATTTCTCATCCAAGGATTACCCATGTCGCATACTTTCGATGGACCCTGCGACATGAAAAATGATAAATACACGAAAAACGTGATTGCAATCACGTTTTTTCATGTATTTCTCATTTTTCTTGTAGTAGGGTCCATAAAAAGTATGCAACATGGGTACTTATTGGATGAGGAATTAATTTTTGCATCCAAGTAGTACTCCCACTCAAAATTTGAGTAAAACCTTAGGGAGATAAGTTGAAAATACGAGTTGAAAAAGAAGTTTTATTATTTTATTATTTTTTAATATTTTTACTTTTTTACTCCAAAAATGGTGAATGATCCCCCATGGTTGACATCATCATCTTGAATCCTATTGGTTCTTATAAAAAAAAAATTAGTTGTACATTTTTCTTAGGAGGCCCATTTTAAACATCAAAATTTACCCAATGGGAAGTGATAAGGAAGTGCATACTTAGATTTGCAATCACTGCAAACTTTCTTGATGAAGTTGAAATTGACGTAGTTTTGCTTGATATATGTGGTATATTTTTCGGAAGAAGGGAAAATTTTAGGGGCTAATATTCGCAGGCAGACTAATTTTCTATACTTTTTTCCAAAAAATGATTCACCAATCTACATTTTTTTTTAAATTAATTTTCTCAAATTTTATAGTATAAATTTGTTTTACCTTTAAAATCACCAAGACATTATATAAACTAATATAATTTAATAAAAAAATATTTATATTTTTACAAAAATATCTTCAAAATTTTTATAGTTTGTCTGTTAGAGACTAGCAAGATTTTCCAAGGCTTCTAAACTTTAAGATAAACTTCCATCCTTGAAATTTTCCTTGTTGAGAATCCCATATCTTTATGATAGGAGAGCTAGTTTTCATCTCCATGAGAATAAATATCATTTTTTCAAGAATGGGATTGAGTACATTGTTAAAGAGCATAGCAAGAAAACGAGTTTGTATCTTATGAATGTTGGAAAAATGACGATAATTGTTAATGCTAGTCAGAATTTTGCATTGTTAATGTTCAAGCATAAAGATTGTTGAAAATGAAGTCTTTCAAGGATATGAATCAAATGTTAAATCTGATTTAATTGATGTTGCTAATCCAAATGATAATATGTTTCAGGAGTTTAACATGTTGCCTCCTAAAATAGGTAAAAAATATGAAATTTGTTTTAGGATGCATCACTGTTGAACATTGGTGTAAACAAGATATCAGTGTTAAAGAATGCAAGGGTCAAAGAGAAAAAGAAAAATCACTTTGAAAAAGAGTACATTGGCCCCAAAACTTCTTTTTGTGGGCATAATTCTTTGGCTTTGAAAAGGGATGGTGCATGGAAATGGCAATCACATTTGGTCAAGAGTCGAGCCAAGTGCAAGGCTAGACATGGTAAGCATCGTTATGACGATAGTGTTCAAGGTGAGAAGAATTTAAAATTACATAAGTTTCCTTTGATTGAATACTGAGTAGGGGATGTTCATATTCCTTCAAAGGAAGTTTTTTGTTCTACATATTTTGGGGAATTCCAGCAAGATGTCATTGTTGACAGCAATATAAGGATTCCAAAGAAAGGAAAAGTGATGTACTTTCATGAAAATGTCAAAGCGAAAAATTCAAGAAAATTTCATTAGAATGAGACTAGAAAGGTGAGGGAGTTGTACCCTCATCTATTTTTTGATTGATAATGAGCTTTTGGAGGTCCAAAAGCTTCCAGTGGGGAGGAATGATCTGGTGGATTAGTTTAGTGCTCAAACTTCAAAGTGCTCAGACTGGCTCAAAACCAACGCCAAAGAAAATATATTGTCTCCTTGAATCCAATGTAACTCGTTTCACGCAAATATGACATTATATTATCATGATATCAAGTTCTAATCTATTTGGGAAAGAACTAAAAATTTTGGTAAAACGGTGCAGGTACACCAAGTCAGCAATTCGTACGCTCACTGGGCATTTAACTGGGTTGAGTATGTATTTAGCAGACCAATCATTGACTTCCACTTGTCGCATTATTATTCATCGATATTTGATGTTTTTTTATTGTTTAATGGAATGGTGTGGTATACCAATGAGGGAGAGCCACGTGGGCCAATTGGTGGCTGCCATGTGGCTACCTCTTGACCATGTAAAATTTTGTGGGAGGTCGAGCTACCTCTATGGGGTTCAAAAATGAGACCTCACACATACCAACCAAGCCTTCCATCTTTTCTGTTACATTAATTCTTATTATGTTATGGGTGAAATGTGTCTTTAAGATTTAAAGGGTATGCAATGTGGGGTTGGGAACGGGGTCAACCCCTAACCCACTCTCTATTTCAATGGTTCAAGGTTGGAAGAGTGGAGAATAAGTCTCCTCATCTTCAGTTTCTATAATTCATAGAGCTTTTGGGGTCCAAAAGCTTCCCATTGGGGAGGTGTGATCAGGTGATCATGTCCAAGTTATGAAAATTTCTCAAAAATGAAAGTGTTCAAAAATGGTTGCAATCTAAACCACCATAAATTTCTCGTCGCTGCGATTCTGGTGCCATGAACGGTTCTCAAAACCAAGGTCGTATGTGAAAGTTATGAAGGTTTGAAGTTTCCAGTAAACTCCATTTTTCAGTTGACCAAGTTTGACTTTTATGAATTTGGAAAATTTTAAAAAAGAATATTCCTTAAAATATTCCCCAAAATATTCCCTAGAATATTCCATCTAGGCAAATTATAAGCAGACAAGTGGCATGTGATGATTCGTTGATGGATTTACTTTTTGTGTTGTGGCCAATCGGAGGCTGCCATGTGGCAGGCCCGAAGGTCACCACGTGGCCACAGGCCAGAGTCAAATTGGTGTGACAAAATTTTTATGGGTCCATTGGTTTCAAACCTCGGACCTCACCGGCGCGAACAGGAGCGCCTACCAACTCGTCTACACAATGTTTCTTAACCTATTAGGCAACAACGCATGTTTAAACTTTAATGAGGATTTGGGCGGCGGAAAATGGGGGCTAGCCCCCCCACACAACATAATCCATGTGACCAAATGGCAGAGACTGGGGGCTACCCACCGGCGATTACGGTGGCAGTTAGTGCCACATATGTAAACACTCCTCGACAGTTATTGCCACGGCTGGGTTCATGGTGCGGTTAGCGGTTAAGCTGGCGGGTATGTCGGAGGCCACCACATGTGAACGAAACCTCTTACATTTAATGCCAACGTTGAAAGTTCTGCCCAAGTTGGAGCATGCCATAATTTTTAGCGGGATTGGCCAGAATGGTCAGGCTAACTGGAGTTCCTCCAGTTTTGGAGGAGGTTTTCTAGTGACACTGGGCAAAAATTTGTTTTTGCCATAAATTTCTTAATTTTCGACCAAACAAGATGAAATTTTAGTCAATTTTGGGTTTCTTGAGAATTCTAAGAAATTTGGGATAGGTTTCAGAGTGAACAGAGGTGATCTTCAGCAAATTTTTCTCAGGGAAGAGGAAGAATCCATTAGGGCCATCAGGGAGAAGGCACTGTATTGGGTTGTACTTCACTGTTTAAGGTGAAACAAAAGCCATTTTTAGCTATTTTCTATCTTCTGAATCTGAATTTATAGTTTGTTTTTCCTGTTTAGGCATATTTTTCACTGTGTAACCTTTTTGAGCAAATTAATAGAGCAAGGACATGCCATTGGGGAGCCTTGGACTGGCAGATGTAGCCCAGGAGGGGTGAACTGCCTCAACAATTTGTTGTGTTATGTTATGGTGAATTTTACTTGCTGTGTATTTCTACTGTGATATGTTAAACAATAAATTTAAATTAAAAATCTTCAAACACAAAAATCGGAAACATTACCAAAACTATTTTGTTTAACCTGTAAGTCATTAAGAACACTTTGCACACTAAATTATATGAGAATGGATACTTTTCATAGCATTACAAATAGTTCCATTTTCTAATCACACATCGTCCCTGAAATCATAACTATACACGGAGGATAGGAAATTTGGTCTGGTCACCCAAACGAAAATGTACAATCATAAAACTAGGAATATGGATAAAGATTATCAAGAAAACCATAACAGTTACTTAAGTGAAAATACCATTATTGAATAAATACACAGGAGTTTATAGATTGAATAAGAATAAACTCATAAACAATCATTACTGCACAAAACATTACAATAATGAAAGGTAGAGGTTTTCTGAGAACTTCAATTGTAAATGAGAGTTATACCATGAATAAATAACCTAGAAAGCCTCAAAGTACTTGTTATAAATACAATTTTTCAAACTATTAAAAGAGAAATGCTCTATATCCTGGAATAGGGTAAGTCCAGTAAGATATAAAACTCGAGGGTCTCAATGCTTGATCTTAAAACGAAAATATAAGAAAACAAATTAACTTATTCTGTAGAGAAACGTAGAAATGAGGAAAAAAGATACACTGTGCCAAATCCTGCTTCCAAATCAAATCCCGAGAATCAGAAAAAAAATAAAATAAAAAATAAAAAATAAAAATAAATAAATAAATTTGGTATTGACAGTTCCTATATAATACGCATGTAATATAACTCAAGACAAAGACTGTAGGCTACAAATTTCATTGCACTAACATAATAAACATACAAACATAGTAGTGATATAATTATATAACCTTGTATTTTGAGTCAAGAAACAGAAAACGAAGCTAAAACTCCAGAAAGCTTGGATTAAGGAGAATCCAAATCTTGAAGAAGTCTGAGGGTCACAATATACATATTATAACCATAAAACCCGAAAACGACCAAGTGCATAATCTCCATAAATCAATAAACAAGATTTTTAGGCATAAAGCCGCAACAATTTAAAAAATATATATATTTATTACATCTGGAATAAAATTCTTAGTAGAGAAAAGTATAACCAATTTTAATGTATAAGAAGTAAGACTTCCTACAAAACTCTGGAAGGGGACAGGTAGTCTGTGTAACTAGAATACTTGGAGAAAAAAGCATGTTTTTTCGTTAAGCACGGAAACTGCAAAAAACCTCTGTGTTTAAGGGAGCAGAATAGAGCACTAAAGGGAAAACACACCTTTGATAATAGATGAGGAGTTTAATTATGTGCCAAAGAGGATTATTTAATAAATAAAGCAGACCATTCCTCATACAAATACAGGTGGGTAACCCTTAATAATGTTTAATACTTGTCAAAGAGGAAACCAACCATCGAAACCTATAGACTTCCAACTGAAAATCGAACATAGAGAAAACTGGGTTAAAACAAGGAGGCTATGAAACTAATACATCTGAGTGAAAGATATAATTGAAATTTTGCCTAACCAAAGAGCTTGATATGAAACAAACTTACCAATTCGTAACATCTGTGTATGTCGCTCCATGGAGGAAGCCGGAAAATTCTCCATCAACAAGTAAATATTCAAAGGCAGTGCCAAAGGCATCCAACTAACCTTCATAGCAACACCTCCAGCTAGAGGAGTTGGAACCGGGAATGTGCATGAGGAATTAGCTGAGAGTAGCTCGGCTCCGTCAAATGAGGACTGCGAGAAGAGATTGGGGTTTTTACCCATCAGTGGACTCCCATCGAAACTAACCCACCGTCGATTAGAAATGAATCGAACAGCAAGCAAGGAGTCAAGTGTGATAGAAATCCAAGTCCAATCCCGGAAAATCTTCTACAGCTAGATTCTCATAAAAGTTCAGTGCCAAAACAACTACCATCGGTTAACAATAATCGAGGTAATTAATGAGACATGGTACATGTGCAAACCCCAAAACAATTGACAACTATGCATATTTTAATGCATAACAGAATAGTCCAAGTTCTAAGTTTAGTTTTAATATATTGTAGTAATGTTCTAATAACACTCATATTACTTTGTAGTCAGCGATCTTAGATAATGAATTAAGATGTTAGGATTGCAATTTGTAAAGTATAGTAATTTGTATATAGACATGTAAACAAAAAACTATGTTCGTATGTTACAAGTGGTATCAAAGCAGTGTTCATATGCTGGGACCCTAAGGGTGAACTAACGATTAAGTTGTGTGTATACTAATGCACATAATAGAAGCTTAGAAGGAAACATCATGAGCAGGGGAACAACGCAATAACCACCCCAGGACACCGGGGAACCCCAAACACAACTAGTAGTGAGCCTCGAAATGTGGGTTCAGCTAAGTGTCGATCAGCACCAACAAACGAGTAGACTGCTGGAAGAACAGTGACACCAAACCAAGATACTGTTGAATATAGAACAACAACTACAGGAAGAAATGGTGCAAGTTTGAAGGGATAACAAATGATTAATGCAAGAGCAAGAAAAGATACTTAAGAGCCTATCGGACAAGAAAAACCAAGAAATGGAACACCCCATTGCTGACAGGGGCATGCAAGAAGGTGATGAACAGCAAACAAGAGACAACATCACTAACAAAGTGGAAAGAATCCCATCCCAGTGAAGTAACAAGAACAAAAACTACAATGAAGAAGAATCCAACAATTTGTCGGATCATCAAGAAGTTAAGAAGTAGAAAGTAGAGCTTCAGGGGGAGTTTCAGAAAATAAAACCACCAACATTTGATGGTGAAGCTGAGGAAGTGGCAGAGGCATGGTTAATAAACATGAACAAATATTTTCAAATGTACAAATATAGCAACAACATGAAGGCCAGATTGGCCATATATCAATTAAGAGAGAAAGCCACTTTATGGTGGGAAGAAGTGAAGAATGTTCGCAGCATTGAAGAACAAGATGTTACTTGGGAATCGTTCCAACAATACTTTAAAGACAAGTATTTAACGGAACGTTTCCATGATGAGAAAGCTAAAGAGTTCCATGATTTGAAGCTGGGACAGATGATTATGGATGAGTACATCACCAAGTTCACCTCCCTGTTACGATATGTTCCATACCTTCGAGAGGAAAAGGCTAAGTTGCAAAGAGATCTGAGTAGCCTTCCAACACATATGAAAGAGCGAATTGAATTTGTAAATCACAGAACCATGGACGAAGCCATTCGTAAGGCATGAATGTGCTATCAACATTCCAAGGCTAAAGGGGAGGTTGGAAAAGTTGACAGCCAAGAAAAGGGTAGAAAAGCAACTCAAACTTCAAGGGAGCCAAAAGCAATAACTTTAAAAATTCTGCGCAAAGTTCTGTCAGTAAACAATTTGGAAGAAATCATCAAAGAACCCATTGGCCAACAGAAGAGAAGCCTACAGAGGCATCTAGCAAACCTGAACAAGGGTAGGTGACCAAGCCACCTCTATAATGTTGGGGGTGTGGTGAGGCACACTACTATAAAAACTTCCCACAACTAGCAAGAAATGACACAGTTGCAAACTTGCAGGAAGCTTCTACAGTAGGCGATGTGGCACGAAATATTCCTCATATCAATGTGGCATTGGAGGATCGACAGGCAGATTATCAGCCAACAATGATTGAGTTGGAAGGTAAATATTGTCTCAATTTGTTTCTATTTTGGTAGACCCAATTGCAAGTCTAAGTTATGTTAGTCCCAAAATAGTGGAAATGTGTAAATTAAAAGAAAAGAAATTCAAAAACTCGTGACTGGTACAGCTAGCCACAGGAGCAAAAAGAAAGGTAACTGCCAAGATTCCAAACTACACATTAGAAATTGTAGATCAACAGTTAAATTTGGATCTGAACATATTTCCATTAGGGTCCTATGATGTTTTTTTGGGCATGGATTGGCTAGAAAAACATTGGACCCTAGTGGACTGCAAGGAAAAGATTATTTATTACAGAATTCAAGATGCAACACGTAAGGAGATTCAGGGAGCCTAAAAGGAATTATAGCTACGTCCAATTACAAAATCCCAAATGAGTAAATGTATGAGTAAGGGATGTCAAATATATACTATTCAGGTGGGATATGCTAACTCCAAGGAAAAAGAACCTACGATGAAAACATACCAGTGGTACAAGATTTTATGGATGTTTTTCTAGAAAATATTCCTAGATTACCACCAAGGCGAGATATTGATTTCACTATTGAATTGATTCTAGGAGCATCACCTGTGTCAAGGGCTCCTTACAGAATGAGTGTTCCAGAATTAACTGAATTGAAAATGCAGTTACAAGAACTGTTGAACAAAGATTACATTCGTTCGAGTGTGTCCCCTTAGGGAGCACAAGTGTTGTTCGTGAAGAAGAAGGACAGAACCATGCGAATGTGCATGGATTATAGACAGCTTAACAAGTTAACAGTCAAGAGTAAATATCCTTTACCCAGGATTGATAATCTTTTTGATCAAGTGAAGGGGACCGCAGTGTTTTCTAAAATCGATTTAAGATCTGGATATCACCAGATCCAAATCAAGGATGAAGAAAAATTCAAGATTGTATTACATACCAAGTACAGGCATTATGAATTTTTGGTGTTACCCTTTGGGTTAACAAATGCACCAGCAACCTTTATGAAGTTAATGGATGGAATATTTCATCCTTTCTTGGATACTTTTGTACTTATATTTATAGATGATATTTTAATCTATTCTAAAAACCAGGAAGAACATAGAGAGCATTTAAGGATTGTGTTGGAAATGCTAAGAAAACACCAGTTGTACACTAAGTTTAACAAATGTGATTTCTTTAAAATAGAAATCTAGTACCTAGGCCATGTCATTTTAGCAGAGGGGATTGTTGTTGATCCAGAGAAAATCAAGACAATTATGGAATGGCGAGTACCCCAGAATATGGTTGATATTCAATCCTTTATGGGTTTAGCTAGGTATTATCGGAGATTTATTAAGGGATTTTCCATAATTGCTTTTCCCATTGCCTCTTTGCAGAGAAAAGAAAAAGTCTTTAAGTGGATTATTGAGTGCCAAAACAGTTTCAAGATACTGAAGAAATTATTGACCACTGCACCAGTGTTGAAAGTAGTTGAACCCAACAAATAATCTGAAGTATGTACAGATGCTAGTAAAGAGGGTGTTGGGGCAATCTTATCCTAAGAAGGAAAAGTAGTGGCATATGATTCAAGAAAGTTGAAGGAACATGAACAAAGGTACTCAGCCTATGATCTAGAATTAATAGCAGTAGTGCATGCACTCCGGGTATGGAGACACTACCTGCTGGGTAAAAATTTTGTGCTTAAAACATATCATAGCATCTTGACTAGTTATTTCAAGCAAGCTGATTTAAACTCCAGACAGGAAAGATGGAATGCCCTCCTAAGTGAGTTTCATATGGACATCTAGCACGTGAAAGATAAGGAAAATCGGGTGGTTGATGCTTTAAGTATGAAGCTGCATTGTGTTTATGAGATTTATTACAATCAACTTGAAAGTAAATTATTAGATTAGGTAAAAGAAGAAGCACAAAAAGATCCAGAATATCAATTCCTATGGCAGCAAGTGGAAGAGACCAGAAAGAAACGAAGTACTTCTGAGTATGGAGTAAATAATGAACAGATGCTAACCTTTAGAGGAAAGGTGTATGTACCAAACCGTTTGGACCTAAAAGAGTTGATTATGGATGAATATCATAAAAATAATTATGCAGGTCACCCAGGATACCATAAAATTTTGACTACTATTAGAAAGGTATATTTCTGGCCTGGTATGCATAAAAAAATTGCTGAGTATTTAAATAAATGTTTGGAGTGTCAGCAGGTGAAGGTGTAGCATCAACATCCCACAGTATTGTTGTAGCCCATACCGGTATCTGAATGGAAGTGGGAGGTCATATCCCTAGACTTCATTACAGGTTTACCACGGTCAAAAAGGAAAAATGACTCCATCATGGTGGTAGTGGACAGATTGAGTAAATCTGCACATTTTATACCTGTGCAGTCTACTTACAAGACTGTACAGATAGCAGACATTTTATGAGAGAAATTTTCAGGCTACATGGTATTTCGAAGACGATTATCTTATACAGGGATGTTAAGTTTACATCAACATTTTGGAAGACTTTGTTTATAGGTTTGGGGACCCAAATAAAATTTAGTACAACGTATCATCCCCAGACAGACGATCAAACAGAGCGAGTGAACCAAGTATCGAAAGACATGTTGCGCATGTATGTGATGCAGCAGCCAACCAAATGGGAAGACTATTTGCATCTTCTTGAATTTTCCTACAACAATGGTTATCAAGAGTCCCTTAAGATGAGTCCCTTCGAGGCCTTGTATGGGAGGCAGTGTCGCACACCCATAAATTGGAGCAGCTCTGAAACAAAATTAATGTTGGGACCCAAGATGCTTGCTGAAATGGAATTAGAAGTAAAGAAGATAAGACAAAATTTGAAGGATGCACAAGATCGGCAGAAGATCTATGCATATAAAAAGAGGTCTTATCGGGAATTTGAAGTGGGATACCATGTGTATGTGAGGATCAAACCCAAGAGGAGTACATTGCGGTGGACCTCTTGTGCCAAGTTGGCTCCCAGGTTCTATGGACCCTTCCAAATTTTGGAAAGGGTAGGACCTGTGGCCTATCGGCTGGCTTTACCCAGTCACATCCGAGTACATAATGTGTTTTATGTGTCCTTATTAAAGTGTTATGTGCATGATTCGAATAACGTAATTCAATGGTAGAACATACTAGTAGAGTTGGATGGCTATTTTCTGGTCTAGCCGCAACACATACTTCACTGGAGGGAAATTATGCTTCGGAAGCGAGTCATCACCCAGGTTAAAGTGCAATGGAAGCACTTCGGCCTAGATGAGGCTACTTGGGAGGATGAAATATTTGTGTGTGAGGCTTACCTAGAGCTCTTTTCAGAGCTAGAGTGAAGCACCAAGGACGATGTTACTTCCAAGGGGGGAAGTTGTGACAACTGCATTTAATGATAACTAATTGTTAACTAGTTAAAAGACATTTTTAATTATTTGTTTTAAGAAAAGATTGGAACTATTAATGTTTTTCTGAAAATTTATTTTCATTAGTGATTAATTATGAATAATAAATAAGTTATGGAAAGTGGCTCCATAAAAAGTAAAAGTTGATGGTAAAATGTTTCCCAAGAACTGGAAGGTGGTTGGGGACAGTTGGAAATAGTTACCTGCTCCTCTGGGGATAAGAGACTAATCCTAGCGAGAAGTAGGGGTTTTGTTCATGGAGAAAGGGAGAGTGTCGATTTTTCCAGAGCTGGTAGTGACCAATGGAAAACACTCAGCAATCCCGAACTATTTCTAGTACTAACTGGACTAGGTGTCCTGAGTTCATAGCAGAAATATCCACTGTCGACCCATACCTTTCAGGAAGGGAGCACGAGGGCAAGAGGAGGACATAATCACCTCTCTTGATGGTTGGGAGGACCACATCTATAAACTGCATAATCAGATAAGTAATCTGCGCTTTCTCTGTGATTAAGTACCACAATACTTTCATTCTATGTGTGCACAGGTATTTTATACTAGTATTAGAAACAGTAAATATTCTATAGACAGGTGTTGGGAAAAATGGAGTGAACTGTCTTCTTTATTAATAACTCTTTATGAATTTCTATTAGATCTGTATGAGTTTTGTGAAAATAGCGCATGCTAAGAAATAGATGCAGAACAATCCTTGTATTATTATTCAAGTTTCTTTAAATTATACCAGGAAATATATATATATATATATATATATATATATATAGGTTTTATAGTAAATCTCTTAGACAATAAATAACTATTTGCATGGACTGTAGTGCTGCAAAAAAAATATGAAAGAAGGAGTATTTTTATAAACCTGTAAGTTGTATTTTTCTTTTATGTCCAAGGAAAAAAAAAGAGGACTGTCGGTCAAGGGTACTGGGTGAAACCCGACCCGAGACACATCGTCCCTCAAATCATAACTATACACGGACGATCGGAAAGGTGGTCCGGTCACCCAAATGGAAATGTACAGTCATAAAACTAAGAATACAGATAAAGATTATCAAGAAAATCATAACTGTTATTTAAGGGCAAATACCATTATTGAATAAATACACAGGAGTTTCTAGATTGATAAGAATAAACTCAGAACCAATAATTTACTGCACAGAACATTATAATAATGAAAGGTAGAGGTTTGCCAAGAACTTCAACTATAAATGAGAGTTATACCATGAATAAATAACCTAAAAAGCCTGAAAGTAGTTTTTATAAATACAACTGTTCATACTATTAAAAGAGAAATTCTCTATATCCTGGAATAGGGTAAGTCCAGTAATGATTCCTAATATATAAAACTTGAGGGTCTCAACGCTTGATCTTAAAATGAAAATTTAAGAAAACAAATTAACTTAGTCTGTAGCGAAATGCAGAAATGAGGAAAAAAACTACACCGTGCCAATTCCTACTTCCAAATCAAAACCTAAGAATCTGAAAAAAAATGTATTAAGATTTGGTATTGACAGTTCCTATATAATACGCATGTAATATAACTCAAGACAAAGTCTGTAGGCTGCAAAGTTCATTGAATAGACATAATAAACATAAGAACACAGTAGTTATATAATTATATAACCTTCTATTTCGAGTCAAGAAACAGAAAACGAAGCTAAAACTCCAGAAAGCTTGGATTAAGGAGAATCCAAATCTTGAAGAAGTTTGAGGGTCACAATATACATATTATAACCATAAAACCCGAAAACAACCAAGTATGAAATCTCCATAAATCAATAAACAAGATTGTTAGGCATAAAGACGCAACAATTTTTAAAAAAGATCTATTACATCTGGAATAAAATTCTCAGTGGAGAAAAGTATAACCAATTTTAACGTATAAGAAGCAAGACTTCCTATGAAACTCCGGAAGGGGACAAGTAGTCCATGTAACCAGAATAGTTGGAGAAAGAAGCATGTTTTTTCGTTAAGCATGGCAATGGCAAAAAACCTTCGCATTCAAAGAAGCAACATAGAGCACCAAAGGGAAAACGCACCTGCGATAAGACATGAGGAGTTAAATTATGTGCCAAAGAGGATTATTTAATAAAGAAATCAGACCATTCCTCGTACAAATACAGGTGGGTAACCCTTAATAATGTTTAATACTTGTTAAAGAGGAAACCGACCATCGAAACCTACAAACTTCCAACTGAAAATCGAACATAGAGAAAACCGGGTTAAAACAAGGAGGCTATGGAACTAATACATCTGAGTGAAAGACATAATTGAAATGTTGCCTAAGCAGAGATCCCGATAGGAAGCAAACTTACCAATTCGTAACATTTGTGTATGTCGCTCCATGGAGGAAGTCGAAAAATTCTCCATCAACATGTAAATATTCAAAGGCAGCGCCAAAGGCGTCTAGCTAACCTTCATAGGAGCACCTCCAGCTAGAGGAGTCGGAACTGGGACTGCGCATGAGGAATTACCCGAGAGCAGCTCGGAACTATCAAATGAGGACTGCGAGAAGAGATTGGGGTTTTTACCCATCGGTGGACTCCCGCCGAAACTAACCCACCGTCAATTAGAAATGAATCGAACAGTAAGCAAGGAGACATGTGTGATAGAAATCCGAGTCCAATCCCGAAAAATCTTCTACAGCTGGATTCTCATAAAAGCGCAGTACCAACACAGCTACCGTCGATTAACAATAATCGAGGTAATTAATGAGACATGGTACAGGTGCAAACCCCAAAACAAGTGACAACTATGCATTGTTTAATGCATAACGGGAATAGTCAAAGTTCTAAGTTTAGTTTTAATATATTGTATTAATGTTCTAATAACACTCATGTATTACTTTACAATCAGCAATCTTAGATAATGAATTAAGATGTTACGATTGCAATTTGTAAAGTATAGTAATTTGTATAGACATGTAAAAAAAAAAAAAAAAAAAAAATCGCATGTTACTGTAATTCATTAAATTCTTATTATAAAATTAATATGTGATGTTTAAAAGTATTCGTAATAATTAAAAAAAAAAAAAAAATCAATGTGTCATCAATAAAATATTTTGATATGAATATTGAGATATATTTAAAAATATTTTACAATTTGGTTTTTAGGGTATATTTTTTTTGTCAATTTTTTGAATAGTTTAAGTTATGTACTCTCTATATATAGCAATTAAAAAATATATAAGTGTATAGAGAGAGAGATGCAAATTTTTTTCCAAATTTTGCACTCTAAAAGATGTTTTCACCTAAATAAAGTGATCTCTATCCTTACATGATAGATCCATGCTTAAGATGGATCTATACTGGTAAGTATTCTAGATGCATGGTAAAGACCATGCTATCAAAAGCCAAAGAAGTCTACAATGATAAATTATAACTTTTTTAACAAATTCTGCAAATTTGATTGAAAAAAACTATAAATTTCTCGAATAAAAATAATTTAAATTATAATTTGTTTTGTTTATGAAAATATTGTATTCCAATCACTATTACCCTATTTTTTCAAAGACCAACATTGTGTTCGAAACCCTAAAGCTGAAAAAATGATCAAACCAAATAAATATTTTCACTGACCTCCTTCCTGTGCACATGGATGCGAAATCTGAAAATGATCCAAATCGAATAGATATTTTAACCGATCCCCCTTCCCGTGCACATGGACGTTGGTAAATTCTTCAAGCTATAATAATTTCAAAACCTTACCTTACATAAATACCATAAAAATATTACTGACAAAACCACGGCGTGTAAAGGAACCAAAAAAAAGAATTTGTTATTTTCCTTTTAATTATTATTATTTTTTTATTATTATTTTTTTATTTATTTTGACCCATTTAACAAAGAAAAGACATACAATTATTAATTTTATCTTATTTCTAATTTATTTGAGTTCTTAATTTTATATTATTTAAAAGTATCAAAATGTTTTATTAATAATTATAATTATTATTCTATATTTTTTTTTTTTTTTTAATATAATTTCATGAGTCAAAATGTTTAACATGACAAAGGAAGATAGGACATTACAACTTATCTTCCATATTGAGCCGATGAGTGTCTGTCGACTCAAAAAATAAATAAATTATTAATTAAAATAAAATTGAGGTAAATTAGTCAATTTACAGTTTGTGGATTTTTAGCTCCAAATTTTTACAACCCATGGTTTTTTAATTTAAACTTTTGAACTTCAATGTCCTAATGATGAACCACACTTGTTAGACTAAAACGTCTACCAAAAAGCATAATGTGATGGATCAAGAAGTACCATAACAAAAACCATGCCTTTCCCCATGGCTTTCCCCATAATATTCTTAACCCATGAATTTTCTTATTGTATTCTTAACCCATGGTTTTTTCCATGTTATTCTTAACCCATGAATTTTCCAATGGTATTATTCTCTAATGTATCCAATTTAAGGGGATAAATTTCCATATAGATTAAATTTCTCGAGGTGTAAGGTGAAGCATGGACTTTACTTCAATGTGTGTTCATGAATATGTTCCATATGATACTTATG
The DNA here is from genome assembly GCA_034641835.2 of Pinus albicaulis. Lineage (NCBI taxonomy): Eukaryota > Viridiplantae > Streptophyta > Pinopsida > Pinales > Pinaceae > Pinus > Pinus albicaulis. The sequence continues at coordinate 1,343,355,558 of CM076570.1, read as the reverse complement.
GATATATTTTTGAAAAAAAATTGAAAATTAATTATTTTTAGGTTTCATTTTACATATAATGTTATATCATGTAAAAATAATTTTTAAAAATATCAGAATAGTTTGATTTTTGTTTCGAAATATTATTGATTCACAGTATCACAATTGATAAATCCATTCACAGGTATGCATGTTGATGAAAACTTTGGAAATAACATTATACGTTGAAGAGGGATGATAAATAAAAATGAGAGTAATGACCAATGTCTATTCCAAAATCATCTCTACTAACATTTTCGTTTCTTTGTAGTGGAGTTATTTTTTGTTAATTCTTATGGATTTCTTTGGATTGGAGTTATTTTTTTGTAATTTTTTCCATTGTACTAGAGTTATTTTTTGTAAATTTTTCCATTGTTGTGCCAAAAGGCATTCTCTAGCCCAATATGGATTTCTTTGGACTGGAGTTATTTTTTGTAATTTTTTCCATTATAGTGGATTTAATTTTTGTAATTTTTTCCACTGGAGTTTTTTTTGTAATTTTTTCCATTGTACTGGATTTAATTTTTGTAATTTTTTCCATTGTTGCACCAAGAGAGGCTCTTTTATCCCAATATGGATTTCTTTGGACTGGAGTTATTTTTTGTAATTTTTTTCATTGTTGCACCAAGAGACGCTCTCTAGCCCAATATGGTAGAGATGTATAAACTAATGTAATGTAAAGGTTTTTTCTCGTCAAATTGAAATTAAAATAAATCTACGTTAAATCATTTTTACTTGGTCAAAATAAAATAAAAATATTGAAAAAAATAATGTTAAAATAAAAATAAATTCATGGTATTAACCCATGGTATTGATCCATGGTATTCATGTGGAATATATCCTATTTAAAGGGGGAAATTAAACCAACCTAGATCCATCTCAACTCTGAATCTACAAAGCGCAGCACAGAAAGAAAAGCATTCAACAATAATTTGTGTTACTATAAAATCTTACATATGTCAAGTATCAAAATATTTTCTTTAATATTCTTTACATCTTCAATAATGGTGTATTTTATAGAATTTGAATATCTAGTTAAAGCCTGATGAGCATTAAAGACCATATGGAAAACTCTAGTAATGGAATTTATGGTACATTTTTTATTTGTGTTTGAAATTGAGAATGATATATATATATATATATATGGTAGTATATGTTCATTACTCTTATTATGATAGTTGGTTTGGACAAGTAATCCTTCCTCCACCACTTCATCATACTTAGAAAAATTCAATCTAGTGAACATTTCCCAGAGAACCGTGTTTGTGTCATGGGAATGCTCTATAGATTCTTCTTCCATTTGTCCCTCTAATTACTTAGCAGATTCCTTTCTTTATATACATTCATCCAAAAAATCATTTTCCACTAAATTCATGGAATTTATCCACTATGGACCATCCTTTTTTGAATGATTAGGTTAATAACAGTTGCAACGGTTTTCCATGGCCACTCCTAAATCAATGTTTAGATTCGCAAGTGGTGGTTTGATAGCTTTATGAGGGATATTCCTTTTGAATAATGAAATCTAGGTTCTTTTTTTGGATTTTAATTCTAGATAAAAAAATGATTTCATATCTATTATTCGACTCGGTAATCATTTTATCATTATTTGCATGGTTTGCATAACCATAGAATCCTTATTCTTACCTTTTGCTATTTATTTTAATTGTAATCTAGGTAAAATAAGACCAATTTTTTTTTTAATTCTACATCCTTTTTCTTTCCTATTTGTGTTTGGGTTTTTCTGCTTCGCTTTATTTTGTATTCTACCTTCTTTGATTTCTCAAAAGATAATGCTTTAATGTATTATTTGTTGCTTGTTTAAGAAAGTGGAAATCGACACATTTAAACCTCGATCAGGGTGGTGGAATGAAAGGTTGACAGTGCCAGTTGTAAGGCCTGTCAGAGGATAATTAAGGTCAGTTAATGGTAAGAGATGTGGCTGAGCTCACATGCCGCATAACCACCATCCCAATGCATTATCATTATCACAACAACTGTCTTGACAGATTGGATCTGTCTCGGTGGCAAGGTAGAAGGGTTAAATCCTTTTCCGGTTATGGTCCTCAATCTATTCATGTTCGCACTGGAGAAAGGGTCTATAAAACTCCAAGGAAGCTGACGAGGAAGGATGGGTTGTGCTTCTCGACAGGGTATGTTCTGGCTTCTCTTATCATGGCTTCTAATTTAGTTCTGGCTCTGCGGTTCAAGACGATGTCTTCTGGTTTTCTAATGGGCGGTCTCAACCAAGCTGATTTTTCAGGTTGTCTACTGTGTTTTTTAAGCCTGCATGTCATGATAGAAGGAATACACTTTAATTTCCAGCCTTGTTTTCGTAGTCTTGATTTCCATCGAGTTGTCTGTCTGGGGTTTCAATTATGATTTCTTCCCACTGCATGCAGCCTTAGGGATAGTGTTGGGTTATCTCTGAAGATGCATTCTACTCATAGTAATTATGCTTACATTCAAAATATGATTTTATGTATAGCTGGAACTGGTTGTTGGGACCTTGCTCAATTTAAGGGTTGTATCACCGTCTGTTTCTATTCTCACTACCGCATCTTCGAATCGTTGTTGTTACGGTTCCCTGTTGAGTTGCCTCCTTATATTTATAATTCTTGTCTGGGATTTCTGTTTATCTGCACTATTTCTGCTCCAAATCATTTCTGGGTTGGTCATATACTTGTGGAAAAGTTTGGTGGGAACAGTCATTTACATGGTCAATTTCGTAATTGCAAGATTTTAGATTATGTCTTCTTCCAGGGAAATAGTCATGGTCTGAGAAATCTTGTTCTGTTAAAACTTACCAAGGGTCTGTTTGTAAATGAGTTTAGCCCTGCGTATTTTAAACTTTGTAAAAACTCATATGTATTCCAAAGCACCATTACTAGCCTCAGCCAGTCTGCTCAGTCTCATTCAGGGATCTGTTTGTTTGTGAATGGCGTCTCTACTTTGTCTCATATTTTACGAAGGAATCAAGAAGGGAAGGTCTGGCATCAGGATTCTAAGTTTTATCTATTCGCTAGATTGTTCCATATACAAGGTTTTTCTCAATTCAAAGCAGGAACAGGGATACTCAGGTTGCAATGACAAAAGGAAAGGAAAAAAAATTCACTCAAACCAAGTTGCAGAAACAAGCAAAAGAAGAAGGAAAACTAATCAACAGACCCTTGAAGGTATAGCAAAAATCTATGAAACTGGAATTCCAATAACTATTCATAAAACAATTCAGGGCTGGGAGAGAGATACTGATGAAGAAGAGGATGATATTCAGGAAAGAATAGACTTCCTCTCAGACCCAGGTAGTACACGTGGGAGAGTCTCTCTCTTTCAACAATCTGTTAAAACATATTGGAAGATCAAATGTGTGCTTGCAAAAGCACTGATGAGTACACAGGAGAAACAACTAAATTCTTCCCTGTTGTTTGAGCTCCAGCAGATGAAACAAGACATGAGGGAAATGACAAAGGTTCAAATTCAAACCAATGCGAGACTGGCATGGATGGAGCAACAACTGCAAAACTTGTAGCAAGCAGAGAACCAGGGTCAACTACAAAAGACCCTGCACCAGTTGATTCATCTGATGATTAACTCTCTTTTTAAGATTTTTTTGTATGTGTTTGGACGCTATTAGGCTTACTCTCTGTTTTATATGCAGTTTTTATGGACATAGTCAAGGATTACTAGCCGTTATTAGAAGAAAGAAATAATACCAATTTTGGTTGGCTTATAGCTCTCTGAGGTGGCCAACAGACCTAGTTTCCTTCGGGCAGGTTGAGGCTACCAAACATTGCATCTTTTGTATAGCAACTTGCTCTTTACAAAATAGAAAATAGACAGGTCCTACGAAATTTACAAAAAAAAAGGAAATCGACGCATTTAAGGTGTTAGAATAAATTTTTATTTGAAGCTCTAAGTTAATGCTAATTTATTATTTGTTGCTTGTTTGAGAAAGTGGGAATCGATGGATTTAAGTTGTTAGAATAAATTTTTATTTAAAGCTCTAAGTTAATGCTAATTTATTATTTGTTGCTTGTTTAAGAAAGTGGGAATCGATGCATTTAAGGTGTTAGAATAAACTTTTATTTGAAGCTCTATTGCAGGTGTTGTTCTATCTCTAAACTTTTTTCTGACTATGGTGAATCATTAGCTGAAATATTTAACCCTCTCCTTAGAACGTTATTGATAGTTGGAAATTTTTCTCTAGCAACAAAGAGAGAATCTCCCAATGACATGTCCCAAATATACTTTCCCTTTTTTGGGTTGTGATTGGAACCTAGTTTCCACCAAATATATTTATCATTGAAAGGAGACTTTCCAATTATTGTTATTCTAAATCCTAAATGCAATCCTATTTAACTATGCAAATGAAATCCTATGTCTAGTCTTATACGACCAGTGATAAGAAATTAATTGAATGAATGTAATTCAGTATGGAAAACAAGAAGAAATTCATTTTCTCCACCATAAATCACATCAACATATTCAAATAAAATGAATGATAAGGAATTCAACATAAAATGGTTTTAGAATATATTTTTGTATCCAAATTCATAACCTTCTTATCCTATTTTATCAAGCAATCTCCATAATGAATAGAAATTGATAAAATAATTTACAAAAATCCAAGATTAAGTAAATTAATCATGAAATTTATTTTAATTTTATTAAAATTTGAGAAAAAAATCTTTAATATTAAATTTAAGAAAAACCCATCTACCTTGAATCTAAAAATCATTTGATAAAAATATACCAGAAAAATCAATGGACTTTCAACGTCTTCCATGCTTCTTCAAACTTTGACAAATTTCAAGTCTAGATTTCCAACTCACATGTTTTCAAAATTATACTCAAAGTGATAGAAATATCTAGCTTTGATTATAGGGTTGGACTTCGACAAAATTCAAGTCTAGATTTCTAACTCACATGTTTTCAAAATTATATTCAAAGTAATAGAAATATCTAGCTTTGATTATAGAGTTTCCAACCACCCTTGGAAAAATAGAAATTCATAGGAATATGTAAGTTCTTCTTAATCATTGATCTCCCCTCCCCTCCCTTATTTATTTGAAGTGAATCATTTTATAAAATTCAAATTGATTCCTTAAAAAAAACTTCTCTCCAATTTTTCTTCAAGAAACTTTCTAAATGGATAATTTGTTGCTTAGTTTGCTACATGAGAGGATAGACTCTTCTATTTATAGAGAGGAATTTCTCATTGTCTCAAGTGTTAAGATTATTATTCTTCTTTATGTTGCCCTTCATTACTTCTTCGAATTTGAAATACATTTTTAATTGATTTTAGAATTTTTATAGAACTTATAATGGATAATGTCTAGTTGGCTGTGATTTCATCAATATTATTCAAAATCAATCATCTCTTAATAACATTTCTCTTCAAAATTTCTCTCTTAGAAATAGGTTTTAATTTATCTCTGCTCCCAATAAAATTTCATTACAATGCTATGTGAAGTATACATGAAGAATGTAAAGCTAGAGTTCTCTTCTTTCTCCTTTAGAAGAAGTTGGTTCTGTTTTTTGTTTTCTTCCTTTGCCATTTTGACATTTAAATTTTACTAATAAAATTATATTATTGAAAAAATACTAAAAAAAATAATAAATAATATAAGACTAAGAATTATCAAAAAAATATTGGAAATACTTGCTATAATGCATATAAAATAGTTATCAATATTTTTTTTAAAGAGATGAAGAGCAAAGAAGAAGACAAAAAAATAGGTCGAAGGGAATTCAAAGTGTCCTTTCATGCGGGGTGATGAATTATATGAAAAGCATTAAATTTTCAATCTCCCTTTCAATTTCAGAGTAATTGTAAATTTGGGAGACAATTTATGCATTCAAATAGAAATAGTAAGAATAAATATAATGCTTTCTGAAACACGGGGCTTTGTGTTTTAGGGATATAGATATAATTGTATAATGAAACTTCATGAAAACAAGGATGGCTGCAAGGCAGCTAGTCCCTGCCTTGAGCGGAGTTCGAGGTGAAGACTAGTAAAAAAATTGAAATAAACCAAGCATGAGAGAGCCATGTTTTTCAAAGAGTCTGAGAATTTGAATATACTTGTCAGGTAGATTCTATAAAATAGCACTTCAGACAATCTGAATATACTTGTCAGGTAGATTCTATAAAATAGCACTTCAGACAATCTGAATATACTTGTAAAGTAGATTCTATAAAATAGCACTTAGTTCTCGATAAAGACTAGTGATATTTTTTAAATAAACCAAGCATTGTGCTAGAAAGAGCAACGTTTTTCAAAAATGAATCTGAATATACTTATCAAGTAGATTATATAACATAGCACTTCAAAAAATCTGAATCTGAATATACTTATAAAGTAGATTCTATAAAATAGCACTTAGTTCTTAGTAAAGACCAGTAATATTTTTTAAATAAACCAAGCATTGTGCAGAAAGAGCAACGTTTTCAAAGAGTCCCAATATACTTGTAAAAGTAATAACACTTAGGTCTCTCAAATCCATATAAACAATTAATAATTATAATATTAAAAATATAATTATTGTTTTAAAAATTGTGATTTTTAATAAAGTTCAAAATAAAATTGGATTTTTTTCAATTGTTGACATGTTGAGGCTCGAAAGTCGTCATTGTTTTCACCTATAATCTCATTGTGTTCGAATAATTTTATTATGTTAAAAAAACATTTCAAATTTGTATTATCATCCAAATACATTTAAAAAGCGAAAAAGCACTATGTGAAAGGCAACCACGTTGTGTATGCATGAATGTCAGCAAATATGAGTTTGCCACAACATATGAACACCCGTCAAAGTATCTTAGTAACACCTACAACGACATTTATAGGTTGAAATGGAAGGCAAAGAAGTTTTGCATGAATGCCAGCTTAAACCTCCTTTTGAGATTCCACAGTAGGTCGAAAGTGCCAACCAATATTTTCTCACACTTCATGCTCGAATCTGTGAATGGAGAGCACCCATCACCCCAGAAAAGACCGCTACAGGTTCATTGTCAAATTGGCCTCTTTAAGAAAGCTGCTACAAGGTAATTGAATATTTCTTCAAATCTGAAAATTAACACATTGTGATTGCAATTGATTAGTGTCGAGTACCAATGGATAGTAAGTAACGTTAGTTGCGAGCCCCTTGGGATCTTATTTGCTGTCTGTGAGAGTTGCAGGGTACTTATATGACCGAGAAGCAAGAAGGTAGTGTATTCATCTCCAGAATTGTTCTCTTCAAGGTTTGTCAAGATCCTCCACAACTGCTGCCCCTGCGCCATCTCAAAATGAGCTTACTTGCATTGGCCATGAATGCTTTTAACTTTCGTTTATTGTTATGACTCTTGTGACCTTATTTGGGGCTCTGTTTTCAGTCATTATTGTTTTGAGGACAAGCGAATTCTGCAGAGGTGATATATATGCTAAGTTTAGGCTGGAGAAAAGGACCGAAGAGAAGCCCGAACAGGGTAATGACAAGAATATCGAGATTGCCAATGTCGAAATCTAGAGGCTATGCAACTAACTCGGGATGTAAAAATTGTGGAAGAATTCCTTTAAAATCGTCCTGAGTTAAGGCAATATGTCACTATGTGTTTTTAGAATACTCATAAATCCAAATCTTATAAATTAATTATAATCAGTGTCACCCAACATTGTTATTGACCGGCGTGTGTGAGAACCGCATAGCAGTTACAGCTCCAGGTAGCATTCCATAGATCCATCCATTTGATTTCGTCATTGACAGTATGCGAGGGTTTGTATTCTTCCAAGATAATGATACACTAAGCTTTTGATATTTGTTTTGCAGACTTTATATAAAAGTAACTCCAGGAATTACAGGTTAAGATGGCAGCCCTGTAAGTATAAATTACTGCATTTTTTCATTATGTATTTAATTTATTATATCCAGAGTATAAATCACTGCATTGTTTCATTATATATTTAATTTATTATATCCAAACTTGTACCGAATTTACCAAAATATTTTCCCTAGCATCGTGTTGCTCGACCGCAGCTATGCAATTCCACCCACTCTCAGCCCCAAATTGGAGCCTCCTCCATTGTTTGATGGAAATACCAGTTGGCTGCAAAAAATTGTTGAAGCAAACTGCGACCTGTCAAGGAAGCCGCTGTTGTGAATGCACTCACGAAACTACAGGTAACTAGATTTTCTAGTCTTAAATCTTAAGAGTTCGTCTTAATTAAATGGTATTCTCAATCCTGAAAGCCTATTTTCAGAATTTAAACTACATTAATATCAAATTAAATTAATGTAAAACAGTATTTGAGCAAGGAAAAACAATATTTGAGCAATGGCAAAATTTGTGCAGCGACAAACCTAGAGGAAATACTGAGAAATGTAGATCCAGCACTTTTAGTAATTTGTCTTATATTCACAGCCATAACCATATTGAACCACTCTCTTCCAAGAATTCTTGACGTCGTAGTCCGATGTTGTGTACCAGGTAAGCTTCTTCATGCCTCTATTGCCTCCATTTTATTACTTGGCACCAGTCAGTGTGGTTACAACATAGTCTTGTAGCTGAGTTAGGTTGATAGTAAGTAAGTTTCCAGATACCACAAATGAGAACAGAGGAGGTTAGAATAAACATTGCATATTGTAGGTAGCACAATTTGAACATTTAAAATGTTGTAATTGAAAGCCAAGCAGGGACAGATTTGTTTGAAGAAAATAAATAAACATAAGCATGGATAAAACTAGTTTGAAAAAAACAAACAAATTCAATCCGTTAAAAAAATATCACATATTTTTTCTGCTGATATTAATGTAACGGGTTTCTACTCGTATTTTGCAAGGAACTGTGCCAGGAACTGGATTTTTCTGCCGATATTAATGTAACGGGTTTCTACTCGTCTTCTGCAAGGAACTGTGCCAGGAACTGGATCAGGAACTGCTACCTGGGAAAAAAAGAATTTGAGCTCAAAATGTTCTTCAAAGAGCTTGCCCAGACGCTGGAAAATAGCTACGGAACGCTGCTCCTCTCCATCCAGTATGGTCGAGATCACTGTTTCCGTTATTTCAGATCACTGTTTTCCTGGGAAGTGGAATTTCCATATATCCAAGAAACAAGAAGCATGAGCACATAAGAAAAAAAAATCACCTGAAAAATCACCTGAAGATTTCATTGTTTTCATTACTGAAGATTTCATTGAGGGGGAGAATAAAAACTATTGCAGAAACTATTTCATTGACGAGCGAAACCTATTTCATTGACAGGCGAAGAAACAAGATTTCGCCACTTGCATCTTTCATGCAAACCACCTGTCCTATAGCTACCTAGCTACCTATTCACATGTTTCTTTCAAAATAAGATACTCGTATCTTTGTTATATGTTTGTTATACTTGGTGTTATCTCAAACATTAAGTGTTCCAAGATTAATGTTAGCATTATCCATGTTTGAGAACAGTGATATTGAATTTATAATATAACATAGTATATAACAATGCTGAATTTACTTAATATATCCGTATTGCCTCGATATGAGGCCAAATAAGATGACAAACTGTTTAATTGGAGGAAAGGGAATATTCGCACCTGAATTTCCTTAAGACTTTGGCTAAAAGATAAAATGGGCTTTGGATTTGCGACAGGGAGTAATGACTAAAAAAATTTCGATTACAATAGTCCCTGCCATGCCGCAGGCGGCAGGGACTAACAAGAGAACAAAAATTGTTAACAAGAACTATGACCAATAATTAACATATCTATCAGTTATCCACTATTGGTTACAATGAGATCATATATAATGTATCAGGTCCTTAAAAAGAATTATTTACCTGAGATAGATAGAACCTGAAAATACATCAACTAACTTAAAAAAAACCATAAGTATCAATCTTATCGACCCTCGGCTTTCAGAATTTGGGATATATGAAAAATAGGCCCAATGTGTTTCCACTCAATAATGATTAATTTTAAATAAATATGACCAATAATTAACATATGTATCACTTATCCACTATTGGTTACAAGGAGATCATATATAATGTATCAGGTCCTTGAAGAATTATTTACCTGAGATAGATAGAACCTGAAAATACATCAACTAACCTTAAAAAACCATCAAAGTATCAATCTTATCGTCCCTCGGCTTTCAGAATTTGGAATATATGAAAATAGGCCCAATGTGTGTCCACTCAATAATGATTAATTTTGAAAGGTCGTTAGCTATTGGGACTACGAATTCTGGTAGTCTAAAAAAATCTACAGAATAATTCACAAATTTTGTCAAGATATTTTGTATTTGAACAGAAATTTTTGAAAATTTGGGTTATAAATATTAAATTTCAAGATAATCTTCAATATTGATGATGTTAAATTGATTTTCACCATCAAAAAAATATTCAAACACTCCAACTAACTGATTTTCAAACTTATTTTTACCAAATTCCAAAAGAAAAAACTACCATCTAAACTTTTGTTAGACTATTTTATTACATCAGTTATGTTATTTTGTTACATTATTAGACAATTCCCTATCAATTACGTATCATCTATGAGAAATGCTAGAAATTAAGAAATAAATGTGTGCATTATTTACCCAATACTAAAGTCCCTCAACCATTGGGACCATCAATTGATGTATTAGATATAGTATTAGGAATTTTAGGCAAATATAATTAGATGTGGGCATGATCTTTGTGATACTAGTAGATTTTGAAAAGTTGTAACCTGTCGGTATTTTCAGGTATGTCGGGATGAAATAATTAGAATCAGGCATGATCCACTTGATATTGAAAGATTTTAAAAGACTTCCATGTACTGGGACTGTCAAGTGAAATATGGACTATCAGGGACTGATAGATACTAAAAATGGGTTGAGTGTTCGGAAATTTTATGTTTTACATCATAAATTTCCAAAGTAGTTGTCGATATAATTGGTTATCCAGTGCATTATCGATTGATATTATAAAACCTATTTCCAAAGCATTTATCCAACTATATAAAGGAAATTTGATAAGTGTGTAGTTTTTATAATAAGAAAATGAACTGATTTTTACTGAAGTAAATTTCAGTTTACATGTTCAAAATATGTGTGTAAATATGGCAATATAAAACATATAGTGCCATGTGACCAGAATGAGAAAACATGAGGTCCACATATGAATCATCCACATAAACTATAGAAGAAGAGCCCAAGTGTGTCAGTTCATGAAGTGAAATAACAGCAGTGGACCAATGAAAAAGAATTCAAGAGGTGTAAACTCCTTAGTCACAATTTTTCCTATACAATACAACTATAAAAGTGAAATAATAATGGAAGAAAGCATCAAATTTAATTCAATACGCTTAGACTATGCAATTTAGACAAGAACATGACACAAATTTAAAAAGGGTCCCTGTTATTTATTGGTTAATATATACAAATGGAATTTTGTTGTGCTAAATTCATAACATGAAGGATAAAATAAAATTTTTGTGATGGGTTGGGGTAGGGAGTGGGTGCATTTTTAGTAAAATAAAAAGAGATGTTTGTGGACTGAGTAAACAAATGGTGACACATTAGGAAAATAATTTATCTTCATCTAATATTCTCCAAAAGATTTGTTCATATTAAACGTTAAAGATATGACTAAATGGCCATAAAAATTTATTATTATTATTATTATTATTATTAGTCTTACCATGTGTTATTAAATTTGAAAAATATTCTCACTAAACATTGAACATAAAATAACCAATAGAACATCTCTTCGGGACAAATTATGTGGTTAAATTTCCTTAGTTTTCAATCATGCATGATTGACTTAAGGTGTAATCTAGGGATTTCACTCTGAGTTAGTAAATAGTTTCCTATGTGTGTTCATCATTTCTCTTTAACTTGACGTTGCTTCATTATCTCTAAGTATCCATAGCCTTCACAAATGTGCCATAGTATCATACAAGCATGGCCTTTCTACCAACAAGCTTACATAACCCCAATGGATTTACTTGCCTTTCCCACAAGTTTTACAGTTTTTTCAACTTCCCCTTTTAATTTATATATATAACTTCATTTGCAATTGGGTGCATATGAAGTGGGGAGAATTTCTTTTATTTTCTAGCAAAGTACTTCTCCTAAAGTTTTAGCCTAAGGTTATTCCCAAATTTATTCGTTCTAGGTATCAACTATTTAATGTGTGTGAAATGGAGCTCAAAAGAAAAAAATTGTCAAAAACCCAAGGTCAAATGTGCTCAAGTTAAATATATAAATCCTTGGAAGCAAAGATGTGTCACCACAAATGTAGAAATTCTTGCTATAAGCGATCAACTTTGAAAAATAATAAACACAATATTTTTTTTAGATATTAGTAGTCGTTAAAGAACAACATAAATGCCAACATCAATTTACTAGGATTAATGAATCCATACAAAACTTCTCATGGCTAAATAAAACAAGAAAACTAAAAAAATCAAGGAATATGAAAACTTCATAAATCCTAATTATACAAAAATATTTCTATTAACTAACAAACATGAATTAAAAATATAATATAAAAATAAAAAATAAAAAGAAAACTCTACACTGAATATGAAAAAATATATATATATAAAATAAAATAAAAAGAAAGCTCTAGATTGAATATGAAAGGAAATAAGAAATCAATGCGAAATTTCCAACACTATATGAGATTAAAATCTAAGAATTAAGAATAAAACAAATAATATTAGATTGAAATTTAAATTAATACAAGAAAATTACTCATCATAAAAGTAGTGAAAATCCAAGAAATTTGTCCAAATCAAAACTTTAGAAAGCCACACATAGAAAATAAGAAACACAAGTACTCATAAATTGTGAGGTGTGCTAAAATGAAATGAATAAACCCAAATTCACAAGTTCATATAAATTCAATATCTCATGACCTTCCAACTCTTATCGTATATGGGTTCTTACTCCCCAAGACAATTCCTTCTATTTAGCAGAATAAAAACACAATCATCCTCATTTTGTTAACTCTATTTGTAATTAAGTTCAAGAATGTCATGAACATGACACATACTATTCAAATTGGCAATAAGAAAAGGCTTCTAATTTATTTTTCTTTGAATTAAATTAGAAGAAAATTGTAATTCCATATCACATGACAGCTTGTATGAGTTAACTAAGCCAGGAAGACTTATTTAACTTAGTCAATTCGAGTTGAGGGTAAACCTAGAGGCATGTAGAGTTCTCTCTAAGTTTTAGGGAGTCTAGTTACAATATTTAACTTAATTATTTGAGTTAAAATCAATTTAACTAGTTCTAACTGATGGAGGAACTAGTGAGAGGTCTAGTGAGTTAAGTCTAATTTAATTGACATGCAATGATCAATCAGATAATTGATAATTAACTATAAATAGTTGATGCGTGTCATTTCTAAGGAAGACCCAGTTGATATTGGAGTTAAAGGGAAGTGTACTACCAATTGTATAATTAGAAAATCGTACTAGTGGTGCATGGATTCAGCAGAAGGCCTTATATGTACTGCACAATCATTAATTGGGAATTTCCTAATTAATAGGGTCTCAATTTCTCGAGGGGTTTCACAAGAAAGGCAAGGCATCCAAAGGCAAGAAATTGGTTAAGTATTGAACCGAAGCTAGCCTAGGATAGTGTGAGACATACATAGATAGTGTAGAGATCTCTCAAGCATGAGAGAAGCATTGTATTGTTTCATATTCTTTGGATTATGCAATATACATATAGCAAGGTTTTTAGCCGAGTCTTTCCCGGATAAATATTTGTATTGTGTGATTGAAATTCTTTCTCTTTCTTGTTCAAGTGATTGTGCGATTGTAATAAGTTTCGACAATTTCTAGAATAGATTCAAGTATTTTGTTTTAGCATATTAAAATATCAGTTGAATTTATGTGGATTTTCTACATGGTAATAGAGCAGGAATCACTATAGAAGAGAAGAATACAAGTTTGTTTTGAAAAAGTGAATCAAATCAAATTTGTAGATCTACTCTTCAGGACCAGCAGTAGGATCAGGATGTCTTTCTATGGATTGAGACTCAAATAGTCCCTTGAGGGTAGTTCGAACTACATAGCTTGGAAGGACATGATGGAAGTAGTGTTGGAAGACAACAGGCTAAAGGAGTTCATAGATAATGATATTCCCAGGCCCACAACAATAGATGCTCAAAATCTTGATGCATGGAAGAATAATGTAGCAAAGGCGAGAAGGATTATGTTAGGAGTTCAAAATCATATTGTCTCGAGCCTCCATGGAAAGACAACTCCATATGTTATTTAACAGATTTTTTTTAGAACAACAATGACCACAGGAAGCTGGCGCTGAAGGAGAAGCTTAGAAAAACCAAAATGGAGAAGGGCGACACAATACTAAAATACTTGACGAAGTTGGCTCAATGCCGAGATGAGCTTGAAAGTGTTGGTGTTATAGTTTTTGAGGATGATCTGGGGAGCCTAGCACTTCTAGGCCTTCCCAAGAGTTGGCACATCTACCAGGATTCAGTGAATGGGAGGGAGAAGCCACTAGAGTGGGAGCGATTGTGGTCTGACTTAGTACAAGAAGAGATTCGACAGAATTCCATAAATGGATCCTCATTAAAGACTGATGATGAGGATAATTGTGCCTTGGATGGAAAGGCAAAGAAAGCGAAAGGGAATGTGTCCCATTACAAATAAGATTCTGGTCAGGCAGGTAAGAAGAGAGACTTGAAAAAGATTAAATGTTTTCACTGTCATGAGCTCAGACACTATTCCACAAAGTGTTCACACAAGAACGATGGCAAGAAGCCCTCAGGAGGAGCGGCAAGTGAAGCTCTTACTTCACAATTCGAGTTGGATTTCACTCTCATCACATGTATGGTGTCATCGGTGATGGGTTCTATGTGGTATCTGGATAGTGGAGCTTCATTCCATATGACCGACAATAAATAATTCTTCATAAAATTGGGGAGAAAGATCTCCAGATGCATATCGAGATGGGAGATGAAGCGAGGTATAGCATGGCCGACATTAGTACTCTTAATTTTTAGAGGTATTCTAGTGCTCCTCTCACATTAAAAGATTTCATGTATGTTCCTGGCTTGAAGAAGAATTTAGTTTCAATTTCTATGTTAGAAGATCGTGGCTATGATGTGATATTTAGCAAAGGAAAGGTGTTCCTTCATCACAAAGCCACGAGACAGGTGAAGAATATTGGGGTTCGGGTAAAGAACATCTACAAATTGGATGTATAAGATTGTGCTTCCTTGAGAATGAAAGCAGAGAAGGTGCAGATCTGATACACCAGAGACTTATGACATAGAATATCGGGCCATCTACACCATGACACTTTGAATATCATGCAACATATTTCTACAGGAATTCCCAAGGGTGCACTTGAGTAAGGAGATACATGCAAATGGTGTACATTGGCTAAGTACACCAAAGCCAACTTTCATGATAAGGACATTCGAGCAAAGGCGATCCTTGAAAGAGTTTACTCAGATGTGTGTCGTTTGTCCTAGATAGCCTCCACAACAAAACACATGTATTATGTGATTTTAGTAGATGTTTTTTATGCAAGTGTTGGATATTTTTCATGCAAAAGAATGATCAGACGTTCTAAAAATTTTGTGATTTCAAAGTACTTGTCGAGAAATATACAAGGAAGAAGGTGAAGGATCTCAGGAGCGACAACAATGGATAATATGTCTCAAATTAATTCAATAAATTTCGTTCTTCAGAAGGAATTCGATGGGAATTGATAGCACCTCATAACCTACAGCAGAATGGGGTTGCAGAAAGGAAGACCATAACTATTGTGGGAGTAGCACGAGCGATGTTGCATGATTAGGGACTACCATTGCACTTGTGGGTTGAAGCATGCGACATAGAAGTATTTGTGCAGAATAGAAGTCCTCATCGAATTCTCGGGATGAGAACACCAGAGGAAGAATTTTCAAGTAAGAAACAAGATGTGACACACTTTAAAATTTTTGGTTCATCATTTTATTTCCATGTACCCAAAGATTCCAAAAAAAAGCTAGAACCAACAACTGAGTTGGGAATATTTGTGGGCTACATTGATACACCTCAAAAGTATTACTTGCCATCTATCAGGATGATAGTGGTAAGGAGAGATGTTAAATTTGATGAAGAGAATTCCATGTGAATTTCCCTTGAGAGGGAGCTTTTGTTTCATGCAGTTAAGGAGCTTTTAGCTCCAAAATAAGAACCTCAAGATGTGGAGAAACCACAAGAAGAGGAACCTAGAGTGGAAGCACCCACTCATGCAAAGACATAAAGAGATGGAAGGAAGCACACTAGAGAGGCTGATCGGTTGGTGATTGATGCTAAAGAGAATGTGGGAGCACCCACATCACAACGCATGTTGAGAAGGTCTCTAGAGCGGTACATTGGCTACATGGATCTTATGAGCGAGAGTGTAGAGATTGAGCCATCCTCATTCTAGGAACCAGTGCAACAACCAGTTTGGGTTGATGCCATGGTTGAGGAGTATGACTGGATTATCAGAAAAAATGCATGGGATGTTGGCTCAATACCGAAGGGAACATTAATTATAGAATCTAGGTGGATCTACAAGGTAAAGCAATTAGAAGATGGGAGTGTTGAGAAACATAAGGCCAAATATGTGGCTGGAGGGTTCTCTCAGTTGGAGGGAATTAATTACAAGAAGACCTTTTCTCGAGTTGCAAGGTACTCGTCAATCAATTATGTCATTGTACTTTCAAAGCAGATGGGATGGAAGATACATCAGATGGATGTAAAGACAACCTTCCTCAATGGAGTGATTGAGGAAGAGGTGTGCATTAAGAAACTAAAAGTTTTTGAGACCTTCAACATAGAGTCACATGTATGTAGACTCAAGAGAGTCTTGTATGGATTGAAATACGCACCTCGTTCTTGGTACACCAGGATCGCCAACCTCTTCACCGGGCTAGGCTTCACCAAAAGTAAAGCAGATTCAAACCTTTAGCATATTGTGGTAGAAGGTAAATTATTGATCATTGTACTTTATGTCGATGATTTAATTTTGACAGGTGATGAGGAGCTCATTAAATCTTGCAAAGAGAATCTTGCAAGAGAATTTCAGATGAAGGATATGGTGCTCTTGCATTATTTCCTTGGATTGGAAATATGGAAAAGAGATGGGGAACTACTTGTATCTCAAGGAAAGTATCCCAACGAGATTCTGAAGAAGTTTCACATGGAGAGAAGCAAACCCATGGAGACTCCTCTAGTAGGGAATTGGAGGAAGGAAGATGCTACTTTAGGAAAAGTGGTAAAATATACCATCTATAGGTAGCTTGTGGTTTCAATCATGTACTTGGTGAACACACGACCAGACATATGTTATGCGGTTAACCAAAACAATGTACATGTACAAACACTTGTACACATAACATAAAAAGGTAGTTCAATTTTTAGTTGAGTTCTGGAAGTTCTAAAAGATTAATCCAAAGAGAAGAAATCATTGGGCAGTTCAATCAAAAAAATTCCAATGGAATGCCATCTACAATGATCCGTTCATGATTGGCTTTTGACATTTTCCATTTCTTAATTTTCAATTTTTTCTTTGATTGAAGTTATATCAACTTTATGTGTGTTTCACACACCAAGTGACTATATTGACAACTTATGACATCATGTTCATAGTCTTGAAAGTAAACAAAATACCGACTTTGATGAGTTTGTTGGAAAAAATAACCTTTCAGTATAATAGACCCTCTGTCATATGTAAACCCATTATCATCATAGTTTTCCAATAATTTCGTCTTTCATTCATTGCAATGCATCAAATAATACTTCACATTTTCATTGTTGATAGTAGGTTCAACTACAACAAAAACATCTCCTCCACAATAAAACAAAGTTATGTACTTAAATTTAGATCATAATTAACATGAAAAATTAACTTTAAAATTAACATGTGTACTTGATTTTATTTTCTATTTCTAGATCTCTATCATTTGAAAGAAATTGAAATTTTACCTTATCTAACAAGATCAGAAACTCGGTCACCTTCGGATGATATTGTAGTCTCCTCTGATTACATTTCTTCAAAGTTTGCAATGGACATTTTCCCCTTTGTATTTATTTCTGTATGTTGCCAATCTTTTACATAGATTTTGTTTTCACAAACATCATTGGATTTTGTGTTGTCTATGCAAACATGAAAAAAATAAGAATATTTTCTTTTATCCAATGCAAACACATTTTTGGACAGCTTTGTTTTAATTGAATTCAATTTTCGAGTCCCTTTTATTGTTTCAATGTCATCTCCAATCGATCTATCTACATCTTGGACCCCAATATGCCAAAAAAATCTATATGGAAAATTCAAAGAAGAATATAAATATGTTATATTCAAAATACCATCAAAGATAATCATTGTGATAAATAATGTTTAATATTAGAAATCCAATAAAAATTAAATCATGTACCTTCGTACTTCTGTTGATCAGTTAGTCTCATGGCTTAGTGCAATGATGCACCATTGAACAACTTGTTCAACTGAGATAAGTTTGTTTGCAGAGTGATCCATTTGATATCTTCGAAGTGCTCATTTTATACATGCCCCTACACTGTCATGTTCTCCTTTTCCATGACCAGTCTCAAATAAATTCCAACAGCGTTTAATGTCTTTTTTCATATGAACGCGACACAACCAAAAGAATGATCGTGAAGATTTGAATTGACCTGCGCATCCATCTGACCATATCCAATGTTCATTGAATTTTATTTCACAACTTTTCAAGGAGTCATAAATCTTTTCAAAACAATGTTGTACAAAATATGTATCATGTGTACAATCATCACTGATATAAAAGTGATATTCTTTAATAACATGTTGATTTTCAATGGTGCTTTTTATATGATTAAAATTTTGTTCAGCATGTCTATATATAATATGGACAAGCATGGAGACTTGGTTAGAATGATGATATTCACTCTCTATTTCTTTTTGTGGAACAAATGTGTAGTTTTCTACAAAATCAACTATTGAAAAAATGGTCCCTGGTGGAAAAACTTCACGTGATTTTTTGAATTGCAAGTCCTGCAATCGAGCTCTATGGGAATGCTTGGTGTATTTATAAATTTCTGCTTCATACTTTTTCAAAACTCTATCACAAAAATTTATTCTTCTTGTAAATCAATTCCTTTAGCACTTGTCATACTACTTGAACCAATCGATGTATGAATATATTCATATATCTTCCATTTCACTTTCACATTAGACAATGATTGATCATTTATATCAGTATGATATTTGTTTTGAAATTTAGTCAAATTTATACAATCATTGCATTTTTTTACCACCAACACATTTCTTTTGGTAAAATAATTCATGGCTTTCTCTTCCACATAGAATTTGAGATATGAAACCATGGATAGTGGAAGGAGGATGTGAATCTTTCCAAAATGTTTTATCAAAATTAAGGAATGTGCCATAATATAACTGAAAGTCCACATGATAACGACAACAAGTGTTGCGTACAGTGATAGGTTTAACATACCATGGTTTTTGTTGCACAAAAGAACTAATTCAGACATCAATTTCACGATTCTCTTCTTTGAACTTGTTGAAAAACTCTATTTGAGTGGTGTCCAAGAAATGTTTTGAATGTTCTTCGTACTGATTTCGTGCTATTCTTCTTTGCATCACATCCCGTGCTTTTGGTGAAACATGTGAATTTTTCAACCAATATTCATATATTATTTTTTTAACATCTTCTCCAAGTCTATCTTCGTATGGTTGCCTACAAATAGTTGTCCAACAAGCGAGTTCATCATTTACATCTATTTGCAATTGAAATTTTTGATGTTTGTGCAACGTTTTTCGTGAGGTTCCTAATGTTTGTGCCATTGATTTTACCAAGCGATTCTCTTTAGTACTTGATGAAACCACTGCCATTTGTATTGCTTTACGTGCATCTAAATCAATTTTCTTTCTAGATCTTCTAATTGACTTTAGAGCATTATTTATATTTTGTATCACATTTTCCTTCATTTTTTTTTATCTTTTGTTGATTTTTGAATACCCAATAAAGTCGTAGCTTCTTTTAATTTCTTTGATGTTAAGAGACTTTTCAACATTTGGGCTTGAACTGCCACAGTTTCATCTTTGAAGAACGAATCAATAATGTGATTAACATGATATCGTATAACATGGTCGGTTTTTTTATCTCCATATGTGTGAGTGTCAACATTTTCTAACATCTCATCATTGATATTGATTTCATCTGTACATCTTAGAATTAAATGTACATAATGAGTTTACATATTCGATAAATAATTTAATTAATAAATATGTATAATTTCAATAATACACATTCAATATATATATACCCAATTATTTAATTTATTTACTTGAATTTCTTTCAACATTTTCAACTTCTTCAATCATTGGTTCAATATCTTTTTCACTTTCTCTTTCAAAATTTTCTATCTCATTATCAATGTTTTGAGGAATATCTCTCTCTGTTTACATTGCAAAATACTTTTCAAATTAGTTTATCAAATAAAAATTAAGTTTCACAATACACTAGTCAAATTTTAAATATCAAATTTATAATATTTACATTTACATACATGCTTCAACTTCTAGTTGAGGTTGATTTTCCCTTTCAATATTTGAGAGTTCTTCTCTCTCTTTTTTTGCGATATTCTCTCCCCTATTCTCTATGTTCCTCGGGGTCTCTTCTTCGACCATATTTTCTCTTGCAATTCCTTCGATTTCCCATGATATTTGAGAATGAAGCTCAAAAACATTTCTTCAAAATCTTGTAAAAAACACTCACTACATCAAAATTTAGACAAAAACTCAATTAAAAAAAGCATCACAAAAGATTTAATTTAAAAAAAAAAAAAACTCATTTTAAATTTTTTTCACAAAAGACATACTTCAACCCAAAACACTTACTTTAAAAATTCTGCCAAAAAAATGTCTTTTAAAAATGAAATGAAGCTCAAAATATTTCCTTCCAAGTCTTGCAAAAAAATTTCATTTAAAAAGTTAGACAAAAACTCACTTTAAAAAATCATTATAAAATATTTACTTCAATCCAAAACATTTACTCTAAAAAAATGTCACTTTAAAAAATACCTCCAAAAAAATGTCCATTGAAAATTAAGCCCAACCTCTTAAAAAATACCTCCAAAAAATTTCCTTTGAAAATTAAGCCCAAAAAACTTCTAAAAAAATGTCTCTTAAACAAAATACCTCCAAAAAAATGTCCTTTGAAAATTAAGCCCAAAAAACCTCTAAAAATATATCACTTTAAAAAATACCTCCAAAAAATTTCCTTTGAATACTAAGCCCAAAAAGAGTCCTTTGAAAATTAAGTCCAAAAACATCCTTTGCAAAATTAGCCCAAATGAAGAAATGTGTGAAATTATGCGAAAATAATGATTCCGTTTTCGGCTATTTATATAGCCGCGAAATGTTTTTTTGGAGGGGCTTCATCAAATTTTCCAGCCGACCTTATTTCAAGCAAAAGTTCGGCCGAACTTCTGTAAAAACTTCAGCCAAACTTTTGTGTCATTAGAATTAACGGGCCGACGTGGCAAAAAACAATTCAGCCAAACTTTTTTAAAAGTTCAGACAAACTAACACGTCTGCAACTATGCATCGGCTCAGCTTTGAACACATTTCTTCAAATTTGGAATGACCAGACTCCATCAAACTTTATGAATTCATTGTCGGAACCAAGACAAGCATTTGTAGAATTCAATCTACTTTTAGGAAATATAACTTTTATGGAATTCCATAAATATTTAATAATTTCTAGTTAATTTTGTAATAAAATGGGTGCAAACAATTTCTGAAGGTCATTATGATTCAGTGAAATCAAAATTATGTATCTTCCAAAATAAACTGTAAAAAAAATTGAAAAAATTATGGTGCATTACATTGCTCGGTCATCTGTAATGGATAGTTTTTAGATTTTTAATTTATAACTAATATGTTGAGAAATTTCGCGTGAGCTGAGACATATTCAAAATATGCAATTTTTTCATATTAGATCAGTTCAAAAAATTCTAGTAATTATGATATGCATCAGTTGGTTTCATAAATATAACAAAACCGAATTAGACTCTATCTAGATTGTTGTAACACATTTTTTTCTCAAAAACACAAAGTTTTCAAAGAATACACCAATGCGTTTGAACATGGTTTTTTATGAATCCTTTGATTGTTAAAGAACACACACTCAAAGAAATGTTAAGTTGACATATCAAATGTGAATAAGAAAAATCCAAAAAATAAGTAATAGAAAGCTCATAAATTTCTAACAAGTTTTTTTTATCATAAAATGAAATTCTAAACAGAAAATTTGTTTTGGCTTGCTTAAAAAAAAAAAAAATGATATTTTTTTCTCAAAAAAGGGCAAAAAGTGTAACCCAACTTTACATTTTCGCCGGATTCACTCGCTGAGATTAAATTACAACTCAATGTACTTATGGAGCGACTAAAGAAACATGAGGAATACCATAAATGTGGATAGATTTTTAAGTAGAAAGTTAAATGGCTAGTTAAATAATTGTTTGCAATAAAGTTGTGGAAGAAGATGAGAAACATGATAAGAACCTGGTTGAAAGAAGAATAACTCAAGGAAGTTAAGTACGAGGTAGAAAAAGTGCACTATTGTGACCTAGAGAAAATACCATTTCTTGGAAAGAATGAAGACAAAGTAGTGGATGAGATCTAAGATTCTCATTATTTTAAAAATAATAAATTTTTTGTGGATTCAGGTATGGAAGATGGTGGGAGTTTACCTACAACTGTCACAAAATTATAGGAAAAGCGGAATGCAAATTTTGTTACAAGTGATGAAGGTGAAGGAGGAAAAAAATCTTACTTTGTTCTTAGCGAGTATGAATAGCAAAAATTAAATGTAATGCTTGTGAAAGGAGGTACAAAGAGGAATGATGAACATGAAGTTGTGATTAGGGAGATAGAATCTATGTTATTTCCTGAAGATGGAATCTAACCTCGCTTACAACATTCAAAACAATTTTTTAGATATTTTGAGGAAGATATGTCATTTTTGGAAAGCTAGTTGGCAAGAGATGAAGGTTGCATAGAGCTGGAAAAGTTAGTTTGTTTGAATAAAAATATTAGTGTTTCATACAGCAATATCATGCTTCAAAAGAAGATGCAACTAGGAGAAGTTGACAACAAGCTTCAATTAAGAAACAAATTCTAAAAAGAGATTGATGAGTTGTGGAAACTTATGAAGCAACATTCCAAGAGAATGTACCAAAAGGAGAAGAAAAAATCCAGTCAAAGAATGAAGTAAAATGAGAGAAATTATGTTAGCAAATTAAATGGACAACAACATAATAAAGTATGGGACACAAGAAGAATGAGTAAATGAATTTTAATCCTCGGAAATAATCAGTTACAATTTAAAGTTTGGGATCCTGGAGGAGTTGTTACATTGTTACATAAAAGTGACAGACCTCATAGATATGAGTCTATGAATAACTTTTTACCTTGAGTGCCTGATGGAGGAGCATCTAGGGGTATCTTCAAAAATGAAATTTCCAAAATTCCTGCACAAAATTCTAGAACTTATAAAAGCTAGAAAAATCTCTAGGATTTCTAAATTATGTAAAAGCTCTAGAAAAGCATGGTATTTAGGATAGGATTAGTTTTGGAAATATGGAAGGTGTCATAAAAATCTAGCTTTGCATATTTTTCCTTTATAAAAGTCCAATATATCCTAATTTAGTTGATCTGAACCGCGAGGTTCATTGAATGTAATATTATTCATGAAATGTATAATGATAGAGTGTGTGAAGGGTGGAGTATGAGTAAATGGTCATGTTAGCACTCAAATCTACCTCAGGCTGAAATGAAGTAAAACTCAAGGCTACATCAAACCACGCTCAGCCTCGTAGCTAGCCCTACGAGGACAGGAGAGGGCTCTCTCCGTCAATCTCGAGAAAATAAACAATAGGATGCGAGATGACTTACGATAGGGACTGATTTTAGGCTAGTAAAGAGATAAGTATGTTTGGTTTTTGGTTTTTTTGGGTTTTCGCTGGAGTAATGGGAAAACAAAATTTTGGGTCCGGGGATAAGGTCAGACCTTTGCAGAGATCAAGCTGGGGCGAGATAGGTGATGATCTTGATGCTTCGAATTGGATTTTATGGATAGATTAGACTGACGAGGAGCTGAAGAGGGCAAAGAAGAACTTGGATCCTCTCCAAACAGCAGAAAACATATAGAACTAACTGAATCAAAGTCCAAGCACTGTAAACAATGGATTCAACCTTAAGCACTCATTCAATTTAGTTCAGAAGCATAATGAAAGGACGGCATACATCAAACATGAAGAAATTTACAGTAGACAAAGAAGAAACACCATCAAGAACAGAACACCACAAGGATCCCAACAAGTGCCGCAAAACCCCTGATCTTTCCTTAGCCAAAATATGAAAAGTATGTACAATAGTATCAAAAGTATCCCAATAGTCCAACCTGTAGAATGCCTCAGAAATTACAATATATAGATCACTCTAACCCCTTTCCCCACCTCTAGGGGTCGAATTCCCTCTTCAGGGATCAGTTTCAACCAATTCTAATCATGGAACTACAATCTAGGCAGCTAACAACTTGCCTCTAAAAGAGTGGAAACTGATCCATTACATGATTTTTTACTCTTTTGAGAGTGAATCTTCTAGAAGAGATAAAAACAAGCCAAAGTTACATGAAAAACATGAATTTACATCATAAAAACCAAAGAATTCTATCCATAGGCAAAACTGGTCCAAAATAGGCGAAATACTGAGCTGGCAGCTGAAAACTTCAAAAAATCTCTAGGTGGGTCGCTCCTGAACTGCGTGGGTCGCTCATGTTTCAGGCTGATTTTGAGGTAGCTCCCGACATCCAAATTGAGCTCATGATAGCTCGTTGGAAAGCCCTGGATGTCTACTTTCCAACCCAAGTGGAATTTCTGAATTTTGAGTTGATTTGACCCTCCAAAACCTCATTCTCCCAGAGGTACTTCCTGCTGGTGCAAAAGGTGGCAGCAAGGTGGTTTTCATGGTGTTTTTGAGCTGTGTGACCATCCAGATTTTGTTGAAATGCTAAGTTGACTTCAGAGGATGCATATTTAACCATGAAAAATCCAAAAATGTAAAAATCTCCTCCAGCAAGTGCCTCAAAAAAATGCGAGCGCATGAGCGCGCGACCCACCTAGCCACAAAACCTGTTTTTTAGACCAAAAATTTAGAAATGACAAAATTTTCTCCGAATTTGCCCAAATTCGGAGCGGAGGTCCTCCATCATGTGTCCTGCTCATTCAATGAAGCCTCGGCCAAAATCCGAAGTGGATTAGGCCTTTTCCGCCGTTGAAGTGCCTTGCGCAACCTCCTCTTCATGATCTTCATCCTCGCTTTGCAAACATGCATGCGAGCCCAGTAATGGCCTTTCATGTGGCGAAGCATGTCTTTGTCTCGGTTGGCCTTCGCCAACAGCTTCTCAAGATGTATATTCACCCGTGTGAGTACAGTATCTCTGTCAGCTGGTGTCATGTCACCGGGCCTCTTTCGATTCCACTGCCTGTCCTCACGGATTTGGCGCACCTCATAAAATGTGAGCTCATCCTCGAGCTGTTTGTTGCGCTGCTCCAAATAGTTAATCACCCATTGAGCCTTCTTCAATTGGTATTTCAGTTGATCATTCTCGGCCCTTTGCTCCTGGATGACTTCCCTTAGTTTCGAGCTAGGAGAGCCCGTATCAATATCAATGACTGTCATATCGGTGTCCCGGCCTCCTGATGGGCCCTCATCATGCATGGGCCTCTTGCCCCTGTCTTGTACCTGTACCTGCACTGGAGAAGAAAACGAGACCCTTTCCACATCACGTGGAGATAGTACTCACCGTGTCGATGAAGTCGGCAGGACCCCTTCCAACTCACGTGGAGATAGTACCCGCCGTGTCGCTGCAAATAAGGCCCTGTGGCCTCGCTGATATGTCTGAACCAAAGGAGTAATGATATGCCCAACCTCAAGCATGTCCGGCTGGTGTGAGGGCTCTCCTGCATCATAAACTGCCTCGGGAGGCTGCTGTGGCACTCTAAAAAAGTCTCTAGAAATGAAATCCTCCCAAGTGATGCCCTGCTCTGCCAACTGATGTGACACCAAGATTTTGATCAAAGCGAAATGATATATACTCCTGTATTGCTGCACTGGGCTCGTCTTCTTCTGCACAAATGTAACCATCTTCTCTATGTTGCGGTATATGAAATAAGGAATATTCATCATACGCACCCTTGTGAAGTGCATCAGCAAACGCACATGATATGAGAAAAGACGAGCATACCTGCCCTCACAACTGAAATACTGAATAATGAGCCTCATGAGTGGCGCATACTCATCTCTCAAGAATCTGAATGGAGAAACTCTGCTTAAGTAAGCCACATATCCAGTTTTAATGTATGGCTCATAGTGAAATTTCTCTAACTGCTTACCCTTGCTCCATTCCTCGCCTATGTTCGGTATGCCAGTGGCTTGAGCAATAGTCAAAGGTGATACAATGAAATCAACCCCAGCAAGGTTTACCCGATCACCCCGCAAATGAAGAACAAACAAACGTGCTAATTCACGATGAGGTCGGGTTTGCACAACCATCTCACAAAATCTAAAGCATGACAAGAATCGAAAACAATCCATAGCTAATGGACATGCCTGCAACCGAGCCAAAGAGGTAGGCTCCTCTCTGCGATGATCACCACTTCTGTTTTCTCTGCGGGAACTCCGTGGCACATTACCTTCAGCCACCGAATCACTGCCTGACCCTGGCTCATATTCTGACTCTGTCTCTGACATATCTCTGATCAAGTTTTTGGGCAATGTGTGCACTGATATGAATACAATGAAAGCAAGATTAGGACGTATGTTTAACACTCAATCAATATCCCACCGCCAAAACACCATCAAGGAATCAAATTATGGATAAAAGCTCTGCTTCAAATGGACTGAAAGGCAGCATCTCTGTTTTGAATACAAATGAAATTTTGACAAAATAGGAGTAGGCAACCTTCAAAAGTTTTGGATATATCTAATCAAAGGAGAGCATGGTATTAACAATGACATTTTTGTCTATGAGTTATGACCACAAAGTTTTCAATAGGTCATTTGAAACAATGCTGACATTGGGCAAACAAAAACATGAGCAAATGCTAACATTGGGCAATGTGACTCATTACACACATGAGAAATGTGACTCAAAGGGTTTAATCATGGCATAACAATATCAATGGTGACAGTGATATTATGGATATAAGAGCAGATTTGATTTTCATGTTTTATGAAAGGCTGACCATATCACTGTTTCAGACATCAAACCCATTTTTACACCATTGATTTTCATTTTAACCCTGAAAACAATAATCTCATAACAGTGGGGTTTTTAAATCCTTCATTTGCATATTAGAACCATGTATGATGGCACAAAAACGTTTGCAAACCCCAAGTGATTGAAGAAAACCTGCTTTGAAGGCAACTGGAGTCAATTCCGAGCAAATCTGGGCGCTCAAACACAATTCCGGAATGCTGTCTCTGCGTGGGTCGCACAGGCTCAATTTGGGTCGCGCAGCCCAGGTGGGTCGCTCAGGTGCAAACCCACTGTGCTAAACCAACTCTGTTTGGGTCGCGCAGCCCAGGTGGGTCGCTCAGGTGCAAACCCACTGTGCTAAACCAACTCTGTTTGGGTCGCGCAGCCCAGGTGGGTCGCTCGGCCTCAACTTGGGTCGCGCAGCCCTAAAACCCTGTCCACGCCCTCCAAAAGTCTGAAATCGGCTTTCAACTTGGCAAATACGATTTGGGAGCAATGAAATCGGTTCAAATGAACTGGTTTGGCCTTTGTACACTTCACAAATATCTTCACCATCATACTTTATTCCAACTCTAACTTCAAACCCACATTTCAAATGTTCTTGTAATTTTCACTTTGGCTTTTTCAAATACAAACTTGCTTTGGCTTCTCTGAGGTCGATACTGATGATTTTATTGTCTTTTTGCAGGGATATGGCTGTCTTGGCTAGAGAAAAGACCAGGGGTCTGTTTTGGCAATGTCTTCATGGCGGAACAATTAAAATTTATTACAAAATGATAATGACAAATTTCTAGTTCCAAAACAGAGTTTTGGACTAGAAATATATTTTTTTAACATATGTTGATGATAATACAAATAGAAATACAAGTACTGGACTCTCCTCACCTTGCAGGCTTTATGACTAGTGTATAAATGACTCAAAAAACCCTAGACACCAAGACCTAGGACACTTATTGATATTTTAATGACCTCATGTATCATGACAATAACTATGAATAATTTTTTGAGGAAAATTTTTAAAATAGCGCTGCAGGTGTAATATGAGGAAACACAAGATGACACAACCCTTCGTCAGTTCATGGCATGATCCTAGTGATATGCAAAGAAGTGAAACAAGTGAGACACCTAATAATGAAAATGCAAAAGACGAAACGATCACTGACGGAGGGCAGCAAGGGCTGACTCTAACAGGTCAAATGAATGTATAATCAGGCCAAACATGTACATATGAATTTGGTTTTCAGAATGGAATTTTTAGATGCTTGTGGATTGTGTAGTATCTCTGTGTATATGTTAATGAATGTCTTTATATCTTTGTAATAGTTAACTGGATGAGTAATCAAATCTCTTTAGATTTCTTGGTATTCTTAAGATTGCAGGTTTGTGGATGTGAACATAGCAGGAAAAGTGAAATTTTCTTGCATCACATGAGCTACAAAGCGAGATCAATTGAGCAATGTACAAAGAAGCCACTACAGAGAGTTAACATGATTTGCAGGAGTATACAAGTTATTTGAATACTCGATTTCAGAATATTTAACATCACTATAACATATGATCTGAACCATAGAAGCGAGCTACTATATATTAATCTGAGCCCTTGCATATTAAGAGATGTCACAGAAGAACAAAGTATATATAACAATGCTACCGTAATCAAAGTATGGACAATTGCGTAGAATAGATAGTGATACTAATACAATGATGCCACAGACCATGCCTTAGAGTCTATACGAAAACCTTATAGCCTTTTGTGAACCTTGTCACAAATATATGAACCATGCCTTAGAGCCTTCTACAAAAGTGTGAAATACCTTGACCAAGAGGAGGGAGATTTATGCCAATTTATAGTTGTTCATGTGAATTAAGAGAGGCGATGCTTAGGGCATGTCGTCATGAGGCCGACTTGAACCTGAGGAGGGAAATACAAAATTCAAATTTGCTCAAATAATATTTAAATATATTTCTCTATAATAATTGCTTGCCCACATATTAATAATAATTTCCTTTAAATAATATGAATTCTTCTTTGGGGCTTCTAATGGGGCAAATGGGCTTCTATTTGGTCTTAGGGTTTCTCATGGGAAATTTCTCCCATAATTGCCCCAATTTTCAACAACGGGTTCTTGCCAATCTCTTCTTCTCTTTGTTTCTCCATGCCCATCATGGTGAAAAAAAATCATAAAAACTAACTAAATGATAAGTACATTATTATTTATATGTGAGTTAAATATATATACATTTCAAAACAAATGTAACAAGATTCTTAACCAGTAGATATAACCCCACTTTACCATGGAGATTTTAACTTATAAATAGACTTTGTTACAATACTATGGTAATACCACATACCAAATAAACTATAGGTCATATTCATATTCCATTTAATATGTAATAGCTACTAAATCACTACCATTCACCCTATAATTATTGATACTGAAATTAAAAAATCTAAAAACCATATTGCAAAACAAACACACTTATTCACATACATACCTCTCATATATCAATTAAATATCTCTTCACTATTCCCATGTACCCTAAATTATTTTATTTTTAAAATTTAAACTACCATTCACCCTATTATTATTGATACTGAAATTAAAAATCTAAAAACCATATTGCAAAACAAACACACGTATTCACATAAATATCTCTCATATATCAATTAACTATCTCTTCACTATTCCCATATACCCTAAATTATTTTATTTTTAAAATTTAAGAAGACATATACCCTACATTATTTTATTTTTAAAAAAACATAATACTGATGTATTTTGTCTAATCTTATATTGTACATTTTATTTTCAAAATAAATGTTTATCAATTAATAAATTCCTATCTCATACCCTTATCCAATTTTCAAAATGAAAAGTGTGTCAACATAATAAATACCAACACTTGAAAGAAGCTTCCTTCCATTATGCCTGCTACCAATAGTTGCAAGAAACTTATGATGCCAAAACTCGCAAGAAGCTTATGTTCATGATGTAAGCATGGAAATCAATACCTTTTACTTTAATGAGTATTTATTTATAAATTCAATGGGATGCAGACCCTTACAGTAATATTTTCTCAAGTAGGTACAACACAATATTATTATATGCTTGGGATATGACGATTGCAATACTTCAAAAATCATCAAATGGCATCCTTCCATGAAGAGACAGGAGGTGTTTCTAAGTTCATCCACGTGAATTGTTATTGATTCTTACCATGTCGATTTCCAGAGAAGCGATAGCTTGATAATATATTTTCTATTTCTTTCATCTCATCACGTGTAATCTTAACAGATAGAGCACCAATATTTTCTTCTAAATTGGCCACTTTTGTGGTTCCCGGAATTGGTGAAATGTCATTTTCTTGATGAAAAATACAAGCAAGTGAAATTTGA
This sequence comes from Pinus albicaulis, assembly GCA_034641835.2. Classification (NCBI taxonomy): domain Eukaryota; kingdom Viridiplantae; phylum Streptophyta; class Pinopsida; order Pinales; family Pinaceae; genus Pinus; species Pinus albicaulis. The sequence continues at coordinate 1,343,324,824 of CM076570.1, read as the reverse complement.
CCTGGAGAACATCCCTTCCTGGAATCTATTTCGGCTATCTTTGCAAATGTTACCTTATTCTTTTCGAGATTCCCTACTGTAAGCCTTGGCATTGTCTGTACAAAACATCAATACTTCATAAATTGTAAAAAAACTTCAACATATGTAGTTTTGTCAATGCATTAATAGGAACTCAATGTAATCTTGATAAAAGGAAGTCATATAAATATTAGAAAATGGATATTAAAATAAAATTATTCGGTTATATATATATATATTAGTAAGTTGACTTTATATTTTCAAGCCATAAGATAAAATTTATTTATATATTAATATTTCCTTTTTGAAATACTGGCCTTAAATAAACTATAGTTAAAAGTAGATATACCTTTCTAGCATCATTATTCGTTAAATTTTGTTGGGTATGTGTTATATTCTTTCCACGATTAGCCCCACGCGCTGTATGTTGCGTCGGGCGTAGCTGGGGAGTCACGAGGGGCGAAGCAGTCCCCACCGTTGGGGTCCGGGGCGCTGCCCCGGCTAAAATTTGTTTTTTGTGCGGACCCACTCATAGGCGGATCCGCCCATGGTTTTGTGCATGGTTTTGCACATGGTTTTGGGGTTCGATGGTTTTCGGCCCCTGGTATTTTGTAGATCCGGTCAAGGGAACTACGGTTATGTTCTAATCCAGGGTTAATGGATTGGGGTTTATGTATGCTTCTGCATGTATATATATGTGTTGTAACACTAAAAGGAATATAATGAAAAATCAAGCTGGTCGTCCCGATTTGGGATCCAGGGGAAAATCTCTGTGTTTATCTCTTTTATGTTTTATGCTCTCGCTATTGTTTATTTTCTGTTATAAGATTCGTGTGTAGATAATTTCTGTTCAGGGTTAAAACCTACATTTGGTATCAGAGCTGTTTGGGCTTCAAAGGGAAGCCTTTGCTACTGAGGGTTTTTTTCTCGGGCCTAAGGTAGACTGTGTTCAGTGGGAGATATGCGGGATCGATTCGTGCGGTGAAAGAATATGGCAAGCGGCAGGAAGATAGAGATCGAGAAATTTAATGGTCAGAGCTTTGAGTTATGGAAGCTCATGATGAAGGATCTACTGGTAGATAAAGATCAGTGGATTGCGGTAGATCCAAGTACTAAACCAACGGCAATGTCAGATGAAGACTGGAAGAAACTGGATCGGAAGGCTAAGAGCACAATACGGTTGTGTGTGTTAGATTCAGTATTGTTGAATGTATCTGGGGAAGCTACGGCAAAGAATTTGTGGGAAAAACTTGGGACTTTGTACCAATCTAAGTCTCTGGTGAATAAGTTGTTCCTGCGGAAAAAGCTGTATAACCCGAGGATGAAGGATGGAGACTCGGTGACAGAGCATCTGAACGCCTTCAATACTGTGGTAAGTCAGCTGTTGTCTGTTGATATTAAAATCTCAGATGAAGATAAGTGCATCAGTTTGTTGTGCTCTCTACCAGACTCATGGGACAGTCTGGTTATTGCAATAGGTAGCAACACAACTACCTTGAATTTTGATGACATTGTCTCAGCCTTGCTGTCGGAGGAAATGAGACGGAGAAATATGGAGGGTCAGAATGGAGATGCCTTATCTGTACGAGGAAGGTCCCAGAACAGAAACAAGAATAAGGTTTCGAGGGGGAGATCTAAATCTAGAGGGAGATCTAAATCTCCTGGAAAGTTTGTAAAGGTGTGCTGGAAATGCGGAAAGGAAGGGCACTACAAAAAGGACTGCAGATCTAAAGCTCCCGAGAAAGGAAAGGGATCTGATGATGCTCCTTCTGCAGAGGCAAAAACCACCTCGGATGAAGGTGGGGATGTGTATTTGGCTTCTTCTTCAAATACACATGTAGATCATGAGTCATGGTTGATTGACTCAGGTTCATCCTTTCACTTCACTCCCCATAGGGAGTGGTTCTGCGAGTATGAGAAATATGATGGTGATGTCTTCCTAGGGGATGATAGGAAGGCCAGAATCGTCGGATGTGGAAAGGTCAAGCTGAAGCTGCAAGGTGGAAGGATTAGAACACTTCCTGGTGTTTTGCATATTCCTGCATTGGCCAGAAATCTGATTTCTGTAAGCAAGATGGATGATGCAGGTGTAAAAACAGTGTTCGAGAAAGATGCCTGCAAGATGGTTCGGGGAGCACCGGTATTAATGCGGGGAGTTCGGACTGGAACTCTATACAAGCTACAAGGTAGCACTGTTATTGATGGGTGTAACAGTTCTGTGGTTCCTGAAAGTGGGACGGAAAGTCTAGCTGTCTCTGGAGAAAAGACCATGCTATGGCATCAAAGGCTTGGACATATTGGAGAGAAGGGCCTTCGGATACTCAATAGAGATGGTATGGTAGAAGGTATGTCCAATTGTTCTCTGGATTTCGATTTCTGTGAACATTGTGTATATGGGAAGCAGAATCGGGTGAGTTTTCCTTCTGGTGCTAAGAGGGCAAACAAGATATTAGAACTTGTGCACAGTGATGTGTTTGGGCCTGTGTCAGTTCCATCACTGGGAAAGTCTATGTATTATGTTTCATTCATAGATGACTTCTCAAGGAATACATGGATATATTTCTTGAGGAAGAAATCTGAAGTCTTTGACAAATTTAAAGAATTTAAGGCTCTGGTGGAAAACCAGACAGAGAAGAAGATAAAGGCATTGAGGACAGATAATGGTGGGGAGTTCTGCAAGAAGGAATTTGAAGAGTTCTGTAAGAAGTGTGGTATAGCACGGCATAAGACTACTCCATACACACCTCAGCAAAATGGAGTTGGAGAAAGAATGAACAAAACGCTGATGGAAAAGGAAAGAAGCATGCTCAGTGGTACTAGGATAGGACAAGAATTCTAGGCAGAGGCAGTGAAGACTGCAAGTTACTTGCTTAACAGATCACCTTCATCAGCGTTGGAGGATAAGACTCCACATGAGGTATGGACTGGTAAGAAACCCTCTCTTTCACATCTGAGGGTATTTGGATGTGATGCATATGTACATGTTCCAAAGGAGAAAAGGACTAAGTTGGATAATAAATCTGAAAGGTGCATCTTTATTGGGTATAAGGATGGTTTAAAGGGTTACAAGCTTTGGAACCCAGAAACAAGGAAGGTTGTGTACAGCCGAGATGTGGTGTTTAGAGAAGTGAAGGATGTTGTTAAACATGAAGTCCTACCAAAGGAACCTGAGAAGATAGAGTTTGAGCTAAAGGAGGATGAATCAAACTCTACAATAGAAGAAGAAGACTTTGGAAGATGGAAGAGCTAAATCACTTTAGAAGATCACTTTGGAAAGAAGGCAAACTGTGAAGGTGTCCATCTTCTTTCACAAGCCTGTGTTTTTCCTTAACTAAATCGATGATGAACCTTAACCTGCTGTGGAGTGAGATTCAGGATAGAACTGAAGGAGGCCACATGATGAATGGAATCTCACAAAACTACACACAGATACCAGGACATGGTCAAAGAAAGCCCATTGGGAGAAAATGGGTGTTTAAGAAGAAGATGAATGTAGAAGGCAAGGTGGAGAAATACAAGCTCGACACAGAAGCTAAAGGTTATTCCCAGTGCCTTGAATTGGATTTTGGTGATATTTTTCTCCTGCTTCTGTGCTACTTTGTTAGATTATTACTTTTATCCGTTGTCGTCGTATTTGATTTTGAGACAGAGTCCTATGGATGTGAAGACAGATTTTCACTGGATTTAGAAGAAGAGATCTACATGAAGCAACTCGAAGGCTTTATGGTGAAGGTTATGAAATAACTGGTATGCAGGTTGAAGAAGTCTCTGTATGGGTTAAAACAGTCACCAAGGATGTGGTATCAGAAATTTTATACCTATATACGGGGTCTTGGCTTCAGCAGAAGCAAGGAGGATCACTGTGTTTATTTTAAATTAATTGGTGACTGTGTTATTTATTTGGTCTTGTATGTGGATGATATGTTGTTGATTTGAAATGACAAAGAAATTATCCAAGATTTGAAGACCCAACTGTTCTCCAAATTCGACATGAAGGATCTGGGTGCTGCAAACTATATTTTGGGCATGGAAATTAAGAGAGATCTGGCAAAGAGGAAGCTCTGGTTAAACCAGAGGAAGTATGTCGAGACTATATTGCAGAGGTTCAATATGCAGGATAGTAAACCGGTGAATGTTCCTATTCCCGTAGGTGTAAAGCTGTCTTCTGAACAGTGTCCCAAGACACAAGAAGAAGAGGAGTATATGTCTCGTGTTCCATATGCAAGTGCAGTGGGTAGCTTGATGTATGCAATGGTCTGTACTAGACCAGACATTGCACATGCAATGGGAGTATTGAGCAGGTTTATGTCAAACCCAGGGAAGGAGCATTGGACAACAGTGAAGCAGGTTTTCAGATATTTACGTGGCACTAGTGATTATGGCTTGTGCTACCAGGGAAGACCAGGATTTGAAAGAATGTTGGACATTCGTGGTTTTGTTGATGCAGACTGGGCTGGAGATCTGGACCAAAGAAGATCTACAAGTGGGTATGTGTTTAGCCTATTTGGGGGCGCAGTCAGTTGGATGAGTAAAAGACAGTCTGTAGTGGCTCTTTCAACTACAGAGGCAGAATACATAGCAGCCACTCATGCAAGCAAGGAAGCAGTTTGGTTGCAGAGATTGTGTTCAAGTATGGGGTTGGTACAAGAAGCTATAAGGATAGACTGTGATAGCCAAAGTGCAATTTTCTTGGCTAAGAACCCTGCTTATCATTCAAAGACAAAGCACATTGATGTTCAATATCACTTTGTTAGAGATATGGTTGAGGCTAAAAGGGTGTTGCCGGTAAAGGTGGACACTTTGAAGAATGTTGCAGATGCATTGACGAAGTCTGTGAGCACTCAGAAGTTCTCTTGGTGTAGAGAAACAATGGGTGTTGAATAATTGGCCCAATGACTAAGCTCTCCTGTGGCCCCCTGTGGAAAGAAAAACAGAAAACAACAAGTGGGGAGAATGTTGGGTATGTGTTATATTCTTTCACGATTAGCCCCACTGCTACTATGTCATACGGGCGTATCGGGGGTCACTAGGCTAAGGGGCTCTCATCAAGGTAATCGGCACGCATTTGCAAATTTGTTTTTTGTGCTTTTAATTCCACTCATAAAAGGATTCCATTTCCATGGTTTTGTGCATGTTTTTGCACATGGTTTTGGGGTTCGATGGTTTTCGGCCCCTGGTATTTTGTAGATCCGGTCAAGGGAACTACGGTTATGTTCTAATCCAGGGTTAATGGATTGGGGTTTATGTATGCTTCTGCATGTATATATATGTGTTGTAACACTAAAAGGAATATAATGAAAAATCAAGCTGGTCGTCCCGATTTGGGATCCAGGGGAAAATCTCTGTGTTTATCTGTTTTATGTTTTATGCTCTCGCTATTGTTTATTTTCTGTTATAAGATTCGTGTGTAGATAATTTCTGTTCAGGGTTAAAACCTACAAAATTTTCAACTAACTTCGCTCCAGGTGAAAGGAAACCCTGCCCTAGAGGGTTGTATGGCACTATTCCAATACCAAGTTCTCTACACATAGAATGTCAATATGTTAGTCAACGATTCATAATACACAGCTAATAACAATATGGCAAATGTCAACTCCAAAATTTGATAATACCTGTAAGTAGGAATAATTTGGTCCTCACCATCCCTTGTCCACAAAGACCACTCTAATTGAATTGTTGTTATAGTATGAACAGCATGAACCCTTCTAATTATTGCTGGGGACACCTCGGAAAGTGTTAAAGATTTAGTTTAGAATTAGTTTTAGTTTCAGTTTCTGCATAACCGTTTCAATTTCTACATAATCGTCCGATTGCATGTATAAATAATTCACTTTAATAAATCTAGACAGTGTGTGTTTCTCCAGCAATTCGTTCCGTTATCTATTGTTTTCTGCTTCTCCTCTTTTGTCAATTTGTCATCGTATCGGAGCCAAGTTGCTATGCAGTTTCGTGAGAGTGTCTTCACAGTGTTTGTTGAAGAGAGCCGTGCAGTGCACACCTCCACGTGCAGAGAGGTCAAGATTTGGGGTAACGCAATACTGCAATCGATCGATGCGAAGAAGTATTATCGTTCGTTGAATAACCAAACTTGTCATCGCTGCATGTGTGAAGAGAACGGGGCTCTCCATTCCTGTAATTTGTGAAATGTTGTCCATGCTCAGAAAATTATAGCTTCCTTTGTGTATGCTTTCGCCGTCAAGAATCATGGCACAATTTTGCGTGGATGTCCTCAACTTGTAGCCACTGCCCAAAGAATTGGAGCTATGAGGAGCTTCATTGTTGATTATCGTATTTGAAATCAAGGCCAAATTACTCTTGTTTTCTTCTCATAAGGGTGAAGAAATGTGTTATTGTTGCAGTTTGTTCGCATATTTTTGAGCTCGTTTCGAATTTATCAGTTTCTTTTGTATCCCTTGATTTGCCAGAAGGGTGTATGTTGCCAAAAGGGTATATTTTTTTTTTTTTAAATGATAATTATGCTAGAAAAATATCAAGTTATGATATAATATCACTATAGAGGCTCTTGCTGTAAAGGGGAAAAGACTTGTTTTCTACTTCTGTAAAGGGGAAAAGAGAGTGCAAGTTATTTTTAAAAGGTGTCAGATTTCTTATTGTTTCAAACATGGCTTCGACAAGTCAATTTTCTATTCCTACGCCATTATTTAGTGGAAAGAACTATGATTTTTGGAGTCTTAAAATGTAAGCATGTTTACAAGGCTTAGGTTGTTGGGAATCAGTAGAATTGGGGTTCACAGAACTCGACGCAAATACAATTGCTGGAATGAGTGTTGCTCAAAGAAAACAATTTGATGAAATTAAAAAAAAAGAAGGTAGAGCAAAGTCGTGCATTTTAAATTTCTTAGATGACTCTATTTTTCCTAAATCACTGCTGCTAAGAATGCTAAATCAATTTGGGATATACTTAAGGTTGTTTATCAAGGAAATGATAAAGTAAAAATGGTAAGATTACAGACTCTCAGAACACAATTTGAAACGCTTAAAATGACTGAATCAGAAACCATTGATCAGTTTATGACTAAATTTATGGGTGTTTTTAATTAGCTTCGGATGAATGGTGAAGTAATAGAAGACCAAAGAATTCTTAGATGTTTGCCTAAAAAATTTGATATGATAGTTACTGTTTTTGAGTCGAGAGAATTAACTAAATTGTCTGTGGAAGAATTAACTGGTTCTTTGTTGGCTCATGAAGCAAGAATTAATTTAGATGTCAGTAATTTAGAGCATGTTTTCAAATCTAAAGCTTCTATTGATAGAGGTAGAGGCAGAGGTTTTCGTGGCAGGAGAGGAAAAGGTAGGGGACAGTCTCAGTCTGATGATAGATCACAAGTAACTCAAGCGCAATTAGATCAGTCTCAAAATGATCATGATCATAGGTGGAAAGATAAATAAAAAATTCAATGTCACTACTGCAAAAAATATGGCCATTATAAATCTGAATGTCGAAAATTACAGTGTGTTTTAAGTAAAAAAAAAGCCAATGTCACAAACACTGGATGTGAAACATCAGATGCTTTATTTTTGGCATGCCAAGTGACTGTGAAAGTATCTAATAAATATGTTTGGTTGGTAGACAGCGGATGTAGTAATCACATGACAGGTCATAGTTATTTGTTCTCACATCTTGATACATTTTTCAGTTCCTCTTTCGGTTTGGGTGATGATCGCCAGGTTAAAGCTTCAGGAAAGGGTGTTGTACCTGTCTTAACCAAACAAAATGTTGTGAATAATATCTATGATGTTTATTATGTACCCAATTTCAAGCATAATTTGTTGAGTGTTGGTCAGTTAGATGCACATGGTTACGATGTTAGCTTTCACAACACTACTTGCATGATTTCTGATAAACATAAGTCTCTTGTTGCAAAGATTCCTATGACAAAGAAAAGGTTGTATCAATTACAATTGAAAAGTGAGAAGTTGTATGCACATAATGTTTCAACGCCAACTGACTCTGATCTGTGGCATTTGCGATATGTTCATTTACCTATCAAAAATATGAGTTTGTTGCAAAGACAGTCTATGGTGAAAGGTTTGCCTGCTTTGTCCGATCATATCACTTTCTGTACAAGTTGTATAATGGGTAAACATAAGCGAGATATCTTTGCTTCAGCCTCTAATAGAGCCAAAGAACAATTAGAATTAGTGCAAGAAAAATCAGTTGCTGGTAGTCTCTATTTTCTTACTTTCATTGATGATTTTAACACGAAAATTTGGGTGTATTTCATCAAATATAAATCAGAAACATTTTCCAAGTTTAAGGAGTTCAAAGCCAAGGCTGAAAAATAGAGTGGCAAGTTTATGAAAGTTCTAAGGTCTGATAAAGGAGGTGAGTATGAATCTAACAAATTCATTGATTTTTGCAAACAACATGGTATTAAAAAACAAATGACAACCAGTTATACTCCGCAATAGAATGGAGTCGCAGAAAGAAAGAATCAAACAATTATGAATATGGCTCGAAGTTTGCTTAAAACACAAAATTTGTCTAAATATTTATGGGTTGAAGCAGTTGCATGTTCAGTATATATTCTGAATAGATCGCCAACTTGCAGTGTTCAAATTTTTGTACCTGAAGAAGCATGGAGTCGAAAAAAGGTAATTGTTTCACACTTTCGTGTATTTGGTTGTATTGCTTTCGCTCATGTTCCAGAAAAATTGAGAAAAAAGCTTGATGATAGGAGAAAAAAGAATATTTTTATAGGATATAGTGATCAATCTAAGGCATACATATTGTCTAATCATATAACTAAGAATTTTGTCGTAAGTCGAGATGTGAAATTTCTAGAAGACATTTCTTGGAATGAAATGGAGAACAATATTTGTCATAATCCTTTTATTCTGTTATGTTAGGGTCCCGTGATTTGGCCGACTGGCTAGCCAAATGACGATGTAACATCAAACCAAGCTTTGGAGCCCAAGTACCTAGCCTTCCTGGACTCAGAGAGGGCTCTCTCTATATGTGTAGAAGATGTCGGTGTGTTTACTTGCGATGTTCTGATATTAGGCTAGTTATGAAGTGTGTTTTTGGTTTTTTTAGTTTTTTTATGTTTGTGAGGGATGAAACTGATCAAATACATAAACTGGATGACAAGATGTAGATAAATTGGGCTATGGGGTCAAAAAGATCAAGGAAGCTATGAAGTGATGATGTAAAGCTGCTGTAGGGCCGATTTGATTCACAGTAGAAGGGATCTCTGGGAAAAATGGATTAAATGGACAATAAGTTGGTGAAAGACAAGGGATTTCAAGTGAAAACTAGTTAATAGCAGACATAAACATGTAATAGCAAGCCATTAATCATGCTAGGAATAACTATAAGCTAATCAATACATAGAAATCAAACATTCCAGCCATACATAGAGGTATAAGACCCTCTAACTTCAGGAAATGGCTATCAGACTTTGGGAAAACACATGAGACAAACTAATAACTCATAAACTATGCCGGAACGCCTAAACATAGTCTCTAAGTCATTGGGCACTTGGACAAATAAGTTTTCATAGTTTTAGGCAAAGGGCTAGATCGGGACTAGGCCTCCTTGGTTCAACAAGATGATCAACAAATCATTCAAAGAGAAAGTTTTATGGACAGAACTATGGGCAGCTGATAGGTAGGTAGGGCAAACCATACATCCTACTCAACATACATAGAACTTATGAATAAAACTTAGCAACAATACCTTAAGTTACTAAAGAGAAGCTAAGAATTCTTTAGCATAACTAAGGGAGAAGAAAACATCAAGCTATGAAGATTCAGGGATTTTGAGGTGCCTCCATGGGCATGTCTCAAAATCAATCTTTACTGATCTATAGCAGCAAGAAAAATTAAATATGAGTGAAAACTAGAAGACAAAACAACATTAAGAAGCACTATACCATTCTACCATGTCAAGGAATCCATCAACAAGCCTTCAACATTCCTCAAAAGCATCCAAGAGGCAATCCAAACATCATAACTCAAATGTATTCTTCAAAGCTCATATGACCAATGCATTAATTTTTCTCTCAAGTTCAGCCTCTGATTTACAATGAGAACCATGGGATAAATAGGCTAGAAGGAGGAAAACCTCATGGAGCAACTAGCTATCCCATTGGCCAAGTCAAAATATCTAAACTTGTCCTTGAGGCTTTGCAAAGCCCAAGGCACAAATATCCCATAAAATATCTAAAAAACTGCTAAAAACGGAAATTATATTGACTTTACATGATTTCCCCATGATAAAAATAGCTTAACGCACATTTGGGAAAAGCATATTTTTGGAGTTCAAAAATTACAAAAATACTTCATATTTATGCCTGAAAAAGGTCCCCTGACTTGCTGGATGCAAATGGAAGCCTTCCCGATGTCAAAATGAGGCTCATGATGGCTCGTTGGAAAGCTCTCTGTGTCTGATTTCCAATGCAAGTGGAATCATCTCAATCTGATCTCTGAAAGTCCCTCAAAACTGTACCTGTGTGCAAAAACCCAGAAAATAGCAGGCTGCTGATAGGGCGGGCAGAATGTGTAAAATGAGGCTGTTTTTCGCAAATTTGGAGGGGCGAATGATCTTCAAATGCCCTGAAAATTGCTGGAGAGATGCTCATGAAATTATGGAATCCATTGGTATCACCTTCCTCCCTTGACGACTCATCAAACTGAAATGGCGCATTTATGAGTTTTTGGCGAAAACCCCAAAAATGCCAAAAAACAAAAAGTTTTCGAAACAGGCCCAAAATTGGCATGCATGACCCTCAAGGGTCCATAGAAACATGCTCCGAAGCTGAGGCCAAAATATCGAGGGCTGATGTGCTTTTTGCCTCTTTCCGTGCTAGGCGCCTCTCTTTCAATTTCTTCAATTTTTCTTGTGCCACCTTCAATTTGCGCCGGGCGAATTGGTTTAGTTTCTGAAAGTGAAGAGTTCTCTTTCTCTGTAGCTCAAGATCCCTGTTTGCCTTCTCAAGCTTTGTCTCCAAATGCTGGTTAGCCCTCTCAAGCCAAGCTTCCTTGTTTTCCTCGATTTCCCGCTCAAGGAGGGTTGTGAGAGGAAAAGCTTCAAATTGAGCTTGTTCTTCAGCTTTCTGTTTCTCCAAGGCTCTCCTAAGCCCGATGGTTCTAGGCCTCTTTTGCCTAGGCTGGTCTTCCTCCTCTTCATCATCAAATTCGCCAATAAGCTCTTCAATTCTTACTTGCGCCCTTTCTGCCTCCTTTTTGTACTTGATGGCCCTTGCCTCATGAATGGTTGCATGAAACTTCATTTGTTTGTTCTCAACCTCCAAGAAATGATTGAAATTCCTTGCCCTTTGGAGATCTTCTTGTAACACCTCAATTTGCCCTTCTTTGTGAATGAGGAGGTTTTCAAGGATGCGTGCCTCATTGTCGCTGTCATCGCTTGGGATAGGGATGACAGCTGATTTACCTCCATGCTTGGCGCTTTCTCCAACTGTACTTTTGCCTTTGAAGGCCAATCTAGCGCTCTTTCTGCTTGGCAAGCTAGGAGTTGTCTTTTTGGGCAATTTCCTCTTCTTAGGGACAGTTTTGGTCACCATCAAGGGGGAAGCTTCAGCTTGCTGTCCTTCCTCAACATCCTGTCCAGCTTGTGGCTCAAAAGATGTTTCAATTGCTTGCTCAACCTGCTGCTCTTCAAACTCTGTCTGCTGCTGTTCCTTTTCCTGTACTTGCTGCTATTCCTCAACCTCTGTCTGCTGCCCCTCTTCTTGAATTTGATGCTGTTCATCAACCTCTAGCTGCTGTCCAATGATATCCAACTGCTGCTGTCCCTCAAAATCTGGCTGCTGCTGCTCATCAACCTCCTGTTCTCCCTGTGGCTCAATGCCCTCTTCTTCTCCTTGTTTACTTGGCTGCCCAGTAGTCATCTTGAGTTTTTTAGGGGTAGGCCTACTAGATAAAGGCATTGGGCGATGGACAGGCTGAGTAGGAGACACATGAACAGGAGGGACAGTGGCGAAATCGGCATGGCTAATGAATAAATCCCATGAAACTCCTTTCTTCTCCAGCTGGTGTAAGAAGATGATTTTGATCAAGGAATGATGAAAGAGAGAAGGGATTTGCTGAGGTGGAGCTTTCTTTTGGACAGTAGCTGCCATTTTCTCTATGCTTTTGGACAAAAAGTATGGAAGGTTTAATTGCCTGCTTCTAGTAAAATGCATCAACAAGCGAACATGATAGGCAAAAATTTGGCTAAACCTCCCTTCACGAGTGAAATATCTCATTATGGCCTTCATCAGTGGAGCATAACTGTCAAGAAGATAGGAGAAAGGGAAAATAGCAGTGACGGTTTCCCTATGTTCAGGTTTGATGAAAGGTTTGTAATCCTCTAAATCAAGATGAGCTTGTTTAAACCACTTTTCACCATGATACGGGATCTTGGTAGCCTTGGACACATACCTTGGGGAAATTTTGAAATCAAGACCCGCCAATTGGAACTGTTTGTCCTTGAATCTCAAAGCACACAAATGTGTTAGTGGCGAAAAACTCTTGACTTCTTCTATCCTTTGGCAGAAATCAAGACAGCCTACTTCATGGAAATTGAAAAGCACAGATGGGTGAGCATTGATTTCTTCTGTGGAGATAGGCTCATATCTCTTATGTGGACCGGTCCTGTGGTCTTGCTTTGGAGGCATTCGACTTGGAACGAGGCTTGGAAGAGGCCTGCTTGCCTTGATGTATGAAGAATGCTGTAGTTAGGGCAGCGATAATACTCTGCTTGGATAGTTATGGACCCTGTGATTTTGAATAGAATGTAACAAGGCTTCCTTGAATAAACCCCCTTTACACTTATTAACAATAGTTCTTCAAATCTGGATACACTTCAGCTATGTATCCTTCTTAACAATGGCACTATGTGTAAGAACTGCTTTGTAGATTCTTTGTGCACGGTCTTGAACAAATCCCCTCTTGTGACTTTGTTAGAGGCCTGCTTACACTTGCATTTGGGTCTTCAACACCAAACTTCAAAAATAATAACCCTGCTTTTTAGGTCATTTACCTTGAAAAATACCTCTGTTAGCAGATTTCTGTGAAGACCACACAGTGGAAAGAAGGAGACCTTTTGGTTAGGTGAAGTGTTAAGGAAAACACCTTTCACTTGTAACTCTTGAGAAGTAAATCGCCACCTTTATACATCTGGCCTCAATGTAAACTTGATCATCAACAAATGCCCAATCATCAACAACCCAGCTTTCTAGAAAATAGCCCTGCTTCACCTTCAGAAAATTCTGTCCAACAATCTTCAGAATGATATAATGTAGTGTAATGAAAAGGCAGGCTTAGTTTAGGTGTAGAATCAGTGCAACAGTGGTTTTTAGGAAATATACTCTCTGTTTGTGAGCTTAAGAGATCAACATAATACCTACACCTCTGTTTTAATGTCAAATGCAAACACCATGCATTCTGCCCTTTAGACAGTGGCCATTTTCACTTGTGAAGTTTTGAGAAATTCAACACCACTTTGGTACTTCTGCCCTTAATGTCAAAATCTAGCCATCAACAATCTCTGTCCTTTACTATGCTGTCATCTTTGGAAGCTCTCTGTCAATAAGTCTTCAACCTGTACCTCTGTCTTAATCGTAACTTTACACACCAATAACTCTGCCTTTTACTGTGCTGTTACCTTTGGAAGTTCTCTGTCAACCAACCTTCAGTAGTGAAATACAGTGAAATAGGGGCAGATCTCTAGAAGAGGCTTGTTGTGATAAGTGTTTTGGTACCCTGTTCTTTAGAAATGACCTCCCCTCGAAACATATCACAACAACAGTTTTTCAATAATGACACCATTCAGTGGAAGAAAAACAGAACTATGCTAGGTGATATATCAGTGCACTATGCTCTTTAGAACACCCTCTTTTGTTTGTGAGTTTTTAAGAGAGCCACCCAAATACCTGTACCCCTGCTTTAATATCAAATTTCAAACACTAACAAACTGTTCTTCAGAAAAAAGGTCCCTTTCTTTGTGAAGTTTTGTCAACAAATCTTCGGAATGATGTAATATATTGCGAGGAGAAAACAGACCTAGCTTGGGCGAAAAAATCATTGCACACAGTAGTTTAGGCAATACATTCTTTGTTTGTGAGTTTTGAGATATACACCACTACACTTTATACCCCTGCCTCCAAGGTTTCAACTTCTTATCAACAAACTCTGTCTTTTAATGTGTTGTCATCCTTGAAAAATTTTTGGTAACAAATTCACAGTGGGAGAAAATGGTGAATAAAAGGCAATTTGCTCAGGTAGTGTGCTGCTGTGGGGGACTGTGAGGACAGTTTCTCCTTTTCAAAAACGGTCAAAACCCCTTTAACCATGCACAGTTTCAAACCAAGGCACATAGGTTTTTAAACTTGATTTTCCGAGTTTTTCAAGTTATGAGATGAAGTACCTTGTGAGTTCTTGAGAGGAAATCCCTTGGAAGGAGCTTGAAAAGCACCGGAACGCTCCAACAATGGCGCGGCAACCTTTGGAGCAAACCCGTCGCACAGGAGAAAAGGCCGTCGGGTGGACTTGTCGTGCGGTCGGGCGGGCACCTACAGGCACGTCGCGCCCACCTACAGGCACGTCGCGCCGGCGTTGAAAGCCTGTGTAAAATGACGCCCAGGCACGTCGCGCCGCCTCAGAGTGCAAAATTTTTAAATTTTCGCCCGGTTCTTGCTTGTTCGATCACTTTGTGGAAAAACACGGGCTTAGATTCTAGTTTTGAAAACGAATTTCCACACATCTCAACCTTATATCACTTTCAAAAGAACATTTCTCAACGGTCATTTGAACATTGACTTTTAACTTTGTTTGTTCTTTTCAAACAGTGGGTTTGTTAATTGAACATATATATACCGCCTTTTAACCCCGAGCTCTGATCTTTGTGTTACCTCTTTTTGCCCACAGAACCATTTTATAACTGAAAAATGTTCACTGCTCCCCTCTCTTGGTGATTGTTAGCAAAGAAGGGCTATTTCATAATGCACCAAAAATATTTGAAAAACTGTAGACACCCTTTCTTGAAAGGCGCCTCTTCGGACTTTTGATATATGATATTGTTTTGCTGCTTGACCCTTTCCTCAAGGAGAAAATCTTCTTTTTGATATCAGTGGCACACATATGCTCAAAATTGTCTCTTTGTCTATTCATAGCATTGCACTTTTTTGTCATCATGCATTTTGATTATTTCCCATTGGTCAACTGTTTTTACTTTCCAGGTGATAAATTGCGCACATGGTGATTCACAAGTTTTCTGCAGATTTGTAAATACACTTTTAGGTTGCATCCTTTCACCCTAGACTTCTTTGTTTGCTCGAAGGATTTCCTTTGATTTACCGGATGTAAGTGGTCATGGAATGTCTTTAACCCTTTTAAGTCAAGTTTGCTCCTTTGGCATTCATAGCATACGATATGTTCGATACCTTCTCCTTTCCACTAGATGTCTTGTCACGACGAACAATTCTTGAAACAGGAGTATCAGTATCTTTACATTATCAGAGCTGTCATTTATTTGTGTAGTGACCTTGTTTCAGTCTTTGATATCCTTCTACTGCTCTTTCTTGTATCAATCAGTTTCAGCACCTGTAGTAGCTTCGGCCCTCTACTCATGCATGGAGGAGGCTCTTCATTAGATAAGGTGTTTGAAGGTTTTTAAACAATTCTTTTCGAGACAGCCTTTTTCTGAAGGTGATGGTAAATAAACTACTTGGAAAACATCAGTCTTAGCACCTTCTCTTGCAAGCATCATTGTGTGTCAGCAGTAACCCTAGCCAGAGTAATACTGTCTCCCTGCACTGTCCTAAGGGTGATTTAGATATGTGGCTTGTTCATCTCATGATTGATTTACTTGACAAATAACCTTTGTGACTATGAAGGTCAGTGCTTTCTTGAAAAACCAAGAACTTTCTCCTGCCTGTGTAATGGCATTGGTTATCATCTGTTCTATTTGATCTTGTGGATAGACAGGGTACTTATGCTTTGGAATGTTTACTGATGACAGGCATTCTAAAGTTTCAACAATTCACCTGACTTGAAAGTTTCAGATGATCTCTTTTATCAAATCAGACTCTCCTTTCTTTTGAGCCAGCATATTTCAAGCTCCATTCCTGTTATAATCATCAATTACCTTCATGAAACCTGAAAATACTGTTTCATTGTTTCAGTAGAGGCAAACCTGGACTTTTGCAACCTTCTGAGTCAATCACTGGCCTGCGCCCTCTGCTTATGGATGAAGGAGGCGCCCTAACCCTCTGCTTGTAAATGAAGGAGGTTCTGGGCCTTGACAATTTACCATTTTGCTGAGACAGTGGCGACCTTTTCTTACTGTGATTTTCATGCTGGAAAGAGCTGTAAAGTCCTGATGAGTGACCTTTGTTTTGCAGCTTCATCTCAGGCTCACAATACATTTAGAAGCAGATGTTCTTCTAACTGTAAACTCAAACATTTACTCCATGAGATGAAATATATTTCCTGTCTTTGTAGAACCATAGAACATAGTGAAAAACTTATTAGTCAGCTTGAGAATGGGCTTCATGCGGTGCTGAGACCTAGGGGATATGAGTGGCGCGACTTAAGGCTGTTTGTCAACTTCCTTTGCAAATTAAGGGATCAGTCATGGTAGGTCTGCTGCAGATGGGGGCTTTTTTGGCTTTTTGATGATTGCCAAAGGTGAAATGTCCTAAACGCCACTTCCTAACATAGGGGAGACTATTGAAACAGATGTGGATTTGCTTTTTTAACGCTGATGGGCAGGTCAATAAGGCTGAAGCTAGATAGGGTTTTGATATGAGGTTTTTGATGTTGCCAGGGATGGACTGAATAGGTAGAAAGGTGAAAAAAGTTTTGGGAGGGTTTTCTGGATGACATATTGACATAAGGAAATCAGTTTCTAGAAAACTCAGCTGAAGATATAGTCATCACTAACATGTAAAAAATACTGATGGCTAACATGTTAGATGAACATCAAGCACCTGCAACAAGCACTCCAAGATTACAGGTTCAAGAAAAAACTAGTAGTAGTTCATCAAGCAGTAGCAGTTCATCATCTTTTGGGTCTTTCTGATAATCCTGAAATGAGAAACTTAAGTGATATTTATGCACAAGATGATGTTGATGATATTGTAAATTTTGAATTTCTTTCATTTCAACCTACTTTTTTTGAAGAGGCTATAAAGGACAAAGAATGGGTAGATGCAATGATGAAATCGATGCTATTGAAAGAAATCAAACTTGGGATTTGGTTAATCTACCTAATGATAAAAATTCTATAGGTGTCAAATGGGTTTTTAAAACAAAGTTAAATGAGAGAGGTAAAGTTGATACGCACAAAGCAATATTAGTTGCCAAAGGTTTTTCACAGCAACCTGACATAGATTATGGTGAAACATTTGCAACTGTAGCAAGAATTGATACTGTTCGATTTGTATTAGCTATTACAACACAAAACAAGTGGTCGATTTACCAAATGGATGTAAAGTCTGCTTTTTTGAATGGTGTTTTGAATGAAGAAATGTATGTTGATCAGCCACCTGGTTTCAAAATCAAAAATCAAGAACATAAGGTGTACAGGTTGAAGAAAGCATTGTATGGATTGAAGCAAGCCCTAAGAGCTTGGCACAGCCGAATAGACCATTACTTGCTGAATAATGGTTTCAGAAGAAGCAACCCTGAACCCACCTTGTATATCAAGAAAGATCATCAAGGTAGTATTTTGATACTGTGTCTTTATGTTGATGACATAATTTATACAGGTAACATGGAGTTAGATGAATTTAAAGCTACAATGAAAAATGAATTTGAAATGACATATATTGGATTAATGAGATACTTCCTAGGTATCAAAGTAAAACAAACACATGATGGTATGTTTATGAGTCAAAAGAAGTATGCTACTGGCATTTTGAAAAAGTTTAAGATGGACAAGAGTAAATCGGTGGATACTCCTATTGAAGTTGGTACAAAGTTAAGTAAAGATGATGTGGGTACTATTGTTAATGTGAATTTATATAAGCAACTTGCTGGTAGTATTATGTATCTTACTACTACTAGACCCGATATAGCATTTGCAGCTAGTTATATTTCCAGGTTTATGGAATTTCCTAAAAACTGTCATTGGAAAGCTAGAAAAAGGGCATTAAGATACATTGCAGGTACATCTACTTATGGTTTATCGTATGCAGCCTCTACAGACAGTAAGCTTGTTGGTTATATAGATAGTGATTATGCGGGATGTATTAATGATCGAAAAACCACTTCTGGCTATGCTTTTCTATTTGGCAGAAACTTGATCTCGTGGTCATCCAAAAAGCAGCCCATAGTTGCGTTATCTTCAACAGAGTCTGAGTACGTTGTAGTAAATTCAGCATCATGTCAAGCAGTGTGGCTAAAGAGACTTCTCTCTGACTTCGGATACACAGAAAATGAACCTGTTTCAATCCTTTGTGACAACACTTCCATTATTTCCTTGTCAAAGAACAATGTCTTTCATCAAAAGAGCAAACATATCGACACTCGTTTTCACTTCATTCATGAACTCGTCAAGAATGGTGATATTGTTCTCAAATTTTGTGATTCCAAGGAGCAGTTAGAGGATATTTTCACCAAACCGTTAGGAAAAGTTAATTTTGAATTTCAATGTCAAAAATTAAGAATAAAACAATGTAACCCTCAAAATTAAGGGGGAGTGTTAAAGATTTAGTTTAGAATTAGTTTCAGTTTAATTTTCTGCATAACTGTTTCAGTTTCTGCATAACCGTCCGATTGCATGTATAAATAATTCACTTTAATAAATCTAGACGGTGTGTGTTTCTCCAGCAATTCATTTCGTTCTCTATTGTTTTCTGCTTCTCCTCTTTCGTCAATTTGTCAGAAGGTCCAACGTACTTTATTTTCCCTTCTACTAATTTCTTCGGCTCTCTAATCTGTCACAAATGGAGACACAAAGCAAGACATCAAACTTTATTTCAAAGTACAGGAAAGTTACAAATGCGCAGAAATAAGCAAATGAAATAGTAAACTAGAAATACCTATTGCAACAATATTGAGCATCATTCAAGAACTAAACCGAGGCCTATTGCAACATCACATACACATACCGTAACTTCAATGGGGACTTTAGTGTCAATACGATCTTGGTAATAAAGATCAATGCAATCCACTTCAAGTCACTTCAAGCTTGCTTCGCAACAGGCACGAACATATGCAAGATCTCCTCGAATCTTTGATTTTCCATCAAAAAATGTTACCCCAAACTTTGTGGCTAATTGGACTTCCTCCCCAATTCCTTTAATTGACAGAATACCCCATACAAAAGTCTTACCTTTCCAACAAGGATTTCGTTGGTGAAAGGGCCATAAATGTCCGAAGTATCAAGAAAAGTGACACCTATGGAGACGGCATGGTGGATGAGAGAAATCATTTCTTGTTCGGGCTTTGGAGGGCCATAGAAGGCTGGCATGCCCAAGAAACCTAACCCCAATGATGATACTTCTAATCCTTGTGACACCAAATGTAATATTCCCACTTATGGTAATCCCGCCATTGCTTTGCTCTCTGCGCGGCAGTCAAACAATAAATCAGGTAATATAGAACCATTCCTTCTTGTTCGCCCTTAGCCTGTGGATGTGGATGGAGGCATGAGATTTTACCCATGTATATATATAGAGCGAGATATATGTATATGTACCGACCCTGCTACTTCAATGTCGTAAGAATAAATCCATCACGACTTTCGTCATCCAACGAATATTGCATCAAATCATTAATGTGGTCTACGATCATTTGACATTTCAACAAAGGCAGGTGAAAATTTTGTAGAAGACTCAACGTGTGTAAATTAAAATAGGCGAGCTTTATTTATTAGGTTATTAAATGTTGTAGGGTATATACGCTCATCAGTAGATTTAAATTAAAATAGGTGAGAATGTTGTAGGGTATATATGCTCATCATTAGATTTAAAAGAATTTAAATTTAACGGTGAACGGTATATGCTCAACCATATTTAATTAATAACATAATTAAAATATATGAGATACGGTAGTTTTCAACTTTTTAAAATAATAAGTGAGGAAGAGATAAAGGCGAGGCTAACTGGTAAGTTTACGAAGACTTTTGTTACTTGCAAGTCTTAGTGCAAGCCATTTTGATTTTTATTTCTATTTTTCCAGGAGCAATGAGTGGCTATTGACTTTTATTATCATGTGCTCTTGCAGAACTTTTTTGTCAGTTCCTTGGGTTGCTTCCCCACCTAGAATTTTCTAGAAGATTTAATAAGTGAAATGAAATGTAGGAACAAATTAAATGAGCAACAACTATATCTATTATCATAGATAATCCAAAATCCATTATGAACATTTATTTAGGAATTATTTTTTATACAAAATGATTTATGGGTTTTGATGAGTGTGAACTAAATATTCATTTCATAATAAAATTGATCATTTTTAGCTCTTTCAATTCATGTTAAGTTTCATGGCAACAATCCATCAAATTTTGCTAAGTTTCATGGCAACGGTCCATCAAATTTTAAAAATGGTAGACTTTTGATTATACCTGAAATAATATATCGCAAATGTTATTCAAGAAAACAATCAAGACAACTGCATAATTGAATTGGGTAATGGAATTCAATCATGTTTCATGGAGGTCATGAAGGAAATCTAGAGTTGAGTATATTGATGATTAGAGAGATAATCCATTACATTGCCAACATATGTAACTTTCAATTATCACTTTTCAGTGAGAGTTTAAGCATAAATGTTGTAAACCTCTTATTCACAACATTCAAATTCTACTTTTCTAACTTCAATATAAACACTAAAAAAATATTTCATTATTTATAACCAATGTGACTTCATCTAGTGCCATTATTACTCAATCTAGGTTGGATTATGTGAATCTCTAAAATTCAATACCAGTTAGATAACCTAGTGGTCAAATTGGCATGTTAATGGCTACTAAACTAATTAGATTTTGTGAAAATTCAATGCTAATTAGATAAAAGTGTAGTTTAAAGAATTTACAAATTAGTTCTGAAAAAATTATTTTGGGTGTCTCAAGAATTCTTGATGTGATGAATCCATTTCCACTATAAAAAACAATTTAAATAGTCCAGCATTTTGATTTTAATTTTTATTTTACTAGATTCAATCTACAATCCGTCTGCATTTATAACATCACTACACAAAGCCATTAGATAATCTACCAACCAAATTGGCATATTAATGGCTACGAAAACTAATCAGATTTTGCAATCTCTAAAGTTCAAGTCATATTTGATAATCTACCGACGAAATTGGCATATTCATGGCTAAGAAACCTAATCATATTTTGTTTTCCATGGTCATGTGATACTTTCATGTTTTGGTAAAGTTCAAAACACAAATTCCATGTTTGGGTACTTTTATGTTTAGATGTTCGGAGGTGGAAATAGGGTCAATTTAGGTAAAGATGAGATATTGGGGTGGCTCAGGATGCACACCCGGGATCATTACTAGTGGTGACATTACATTAGAAAGGATTTTTTTTATTGCTCAATTGATACATGGGTGGTAGGGGTCTCTCCCCATCTGGAAGGATGCAACTCATATTGGTTTGGTCAATTCGCTCGTGATTAGATGATTTTCTCTCATCGACTACGAGACACAGATCTCTATCATAATGCTATTGGGGATACACTTACCTGGGGTGGCAGATTATTTCAAAATTCAGTAATTGTATCCAAGACATATTACTTCATTTGTCAAATGGATAGGGCATACTCTAACACGCCTTGGTTCATAAGCATTTGGAAATCCCAGGTGCCACTTAAGATTATTATATTTTCATGGCTGCCTTGAAATAATCAAGTTCTCACTTGGGATAACCTGTGCAAGCGGGGCTTGATTGGTCTGAGTTATTTCTTTCTCCATCGTATTGTTCTGGAATCAATATAACACATATCCTACTCCATTGCACATTTTCGTTAACAATTTGGTCTCGTATGCTCTCTCTTTGCAGAATTCCTCCCACCACTTTCCTCTCTTTGGAACATTGCCTCCGTTGGGGAATCTCATTGGGGGGGTAATTCCTTGGACATCCCACTATATACTTTCTGGGAGATTTGGAAGGCTCGCAACCAGTTCATCTTCAACGACAATCCTATATGTATGCACTCTATTGTTACTAAGGCTCTGTCATGGCTTGATTTCGAAATCCCTCGTTTTCTGGTCGCATCTAACTCATCTCATTGATTCAGATCTCCTCAGGTAACTCTGCTTGCTCGTTTCATTGACAGGGCATCCCAATGGGATATGTGTGGATGTGGGGCATGGCTCTGGATTGACGAGCATACTTCCTATAAACTTCATTGGCATGGTGGTCGGAGCACCAACTCCCGTGCAGAGTGAATTTCCTTATGGAGACTTCTTTGGCATGCCCTCTCCTTGCACATCAACTGTTTACAAATATATGGGGATTCAAATACTATCGTGGAGGGCATTCGGAATAACAAAAATTTTGACCCTCAGTTTCCGTGGTTGGTGCAAACGAACTAGGGCTATTGTTACGACAACTCCAACACTACTCCATCAATCATATATATTTTGAGTCTAATTCTAATGGCGACTCACTCTTGAGTGGGGCATTAATGATGCGAAGGATACATGAACATTATTATTACTCTAGATGGTGTTGAGGTGGTGAGGACCATATATCCATACCATAAGTACTTTTTGACATGTTTGTTCCTATTGGGATCAACATTTTGTTTTACTATTTCGGTTTACTATCTCCTTGTATCAAGCATCACAACTGAACTATACTACACTTTTTGTTTCTGCTACTTTGTTATTGAGGATATTTTTGAATATGCATGAAATGCATGGAAATATGATGAAAGTCACAACATACTTAATCCTAAAATGATGTAATTGGGTTTCATATTTAAAAAATGAGAGAAAAAAATCAAAACACATAGGTCACTTAACTTTTCTTGAGGTTGTCAATCGATTTTTTAAGCCTTGAGAAATAAAAGTGAAACAAACATAGTGATTGGCATTATTGGTGTCAATTTTAGCTTTGTTATTGATGCTTTTATTTTTATTTTTTTAATTAAAGTGGAATGTGCTCACCAATCAGTGTAGATCAATGTACATTTCCACTTTAGTATTTATTAATAAATTTTAATTTTTTCAATACAAAGTATTCACGGTTAGATGATGTTGGTGTGAAAAGTGAGTTTATGCATTGTTTAGAAACTTTGTTTGGATTTTTAATGTAATGTCATGGGTTATTAAATATTTTCACTTGGTCTAGATTTATTTTAATACTTAATCTATCAAATCAGGAGAGGGCTTAAATAGTTTAAAGGGAAAATGGAAAACTTGCATAAGGATTTGCATTTGAGAGATTTGATCTATATGGAATCTTTATAAATCCAAAGTTAAAATTAATATAAAAAATTATAAACTAAGATTATTAAAATTTCACATACAAAAATGCAACTATAAAAATATGCACACACTTACCAAAAATAAAATAAGTAAAAATAGTCAATTTACTAGTTGCTTTTTTTTCCCAAATTTTTACAACCCAAATAAGAAATATACATTTTTTTTCAACCAAATTTACAACTTTTATTAAACAAATATTTTTTTGAACAAAACTTTAAACTTTAATCTATGACCTTTTCTATGATGAAGTGTTTTCACATAACCCTTTTGTTATCATCTATTCTACATATACATGTTTAGCCAACTTAATATATATATTCAAAAAATATTTGAAATGTCACTCAGAAAACACACATCTTTGTTGACATATAACCAATACACGCATCTTTGTTGACTTATAACCAATATTGCATGCCACTGACCTTTCTCCCGTTTTATAACAAACCAAAATTATGTCTCGGACCATAAAGTGGAAAATGATCACGCACAGTCGAAGACTCAGGGTCCCATTCACGCTCTATAAATATTAATAATTTAACCATTTTAATCAATATTATATTGAAAGAATCCAGATGAAAAGTATGGTGTTACGAAAAGGTCAAAGTTGAGTGTGAATTACGTTACTTTTCGTTGGCGCGCAGTTCTTCTTCCAGTAGATGTTGACGGCCAGTAGGAAATGGAGTTAGCGATACTCTTTGGGCTGTTGGAAAAGTACGTAGGGGAGGGACGCCAGTTGTTGGGCGCCCTCCTGTCCACCTCAGAAACCGACGGGATAAACCACGTGGACGTTGTACGACAGCTGCCCACTCGGACCGGCCACGTGTTGGGTTGGTGGGTGTATTGAATGCGCGGGTTTTAACACCAACTAGGGTTTGTGCTGTCCATTTCCCCGCGATGTCTATCAGCTCGCGTTCATTCTTTCTCGGGACCGGTCTGTGGGCGTTCGGCTCCGCCGATGGTGGTTGCTGCGGGTTCCAGAACCTGCGCAACCTATTGCGATTTCCTGTTAGTTGTTATGCCTTTCAATTCCCACTGGTACATGTTAGTTGTTTGTTGCAGTATGTAAACCTGTTCGCCGATTCCGGGTTCTTGAGATTGTTGGGTATATGCGTTTGTTGGTTGCTAGACATTGCAGCTCACCGGCGCCTCCTGTTCTTGGATGCGAAGTCTTTCGTTGTGTCCATGAATCCTCTGATGCTGGACCGCCAGGGTTTCGGTTCGTTTGCTCTTTTTCGTCGAATTGTTCAGGTATTCTTGCATTTCTTTTATTTTTTACTGAGAGAATGCCAATTTTGATGATAAATTGCTGATTTTCTTGTAATTTTGCAGGCACAGGGTTCCATGGTTGGCGTTGGCGATGGCGAGGTTCATTGTGGCGGCTTCTCTGCATCCTCGGCGGTGGCGGACCTTCGGCGACCTCTGGTAGGATTCTTTCAATCCTACCAATCATTCTCTGTGTTATTTAACACTTGCTCACTGTGTTTATCAACACTTTCAGTCGCTGTTCGGTGGAATTATGTTTAACTGTTCTTGTTTTCTTGGGTATTGTTGGTATTAGACCTTTATATGGATATGTTCTTGTTTTCTTGGGTATAGCTGGTATTAGACCTTTATATGGATATCTTGCAGGTCTGGTCATGAATGAGGTGTGTGTTTTGTTATGAAGCCCTGTTTCAGATACTTCACAAGAGCCGTAACCCTGTCTTCATCTATTTTTGTCAACCTATAAATTGTTATCCTGGAATTGGAACCATTTATCACTTGCATTATGTTTTATCTGCAATTTGAATTTCAGCTGGCCTTGAGATCGCAACCATGAGGTTAGAATAGGTGGTCTGTCTTTCTGCTGATCGAGAATGTTTGGGACTGTTTTTAGCTGTCCGGAGTGGAGTTTCACCATTTGAAATTACATGTCAAACTCTCTTCAGTGGAGGTACTTGGCAGAGTTTGAGGTCGTTTTGCTTAGAAGAGCTGCAAACCTGTAATATTGTTTGTTAGAAATGAGACCAAGCTTGCCGTGTTCTCAAAATCATTAACATTCTTTGCACGAGGCTTTTATAAGATACATTTCAGGCTTTTTATAAGATACATTTCATGGTTGAGTCCCTGTTTACAGAAACCTATATTAACTTCATAGAATTATTAATATAAGAAGTTTTTTGGTTTGTTTTGGCTCTTGTGAGTATGGACATGTTGTTTGGCTTTCTGCCTATTTGTGGTCTTCTTTTGAGGCATGCTTGTAATCTTGGCACGGCCCTTTTTTGAGCCATTTCCCTCTTGTGGTGCGTGCAACCTTTCATGTAGTTACTGTTGTTGCTATTTGCACCTTGCATGAGTCTTTTACTACCTGTGGCCACCAATGAGATCCTTTTTATGGCCCCCATTTTTAGCGACCTGTGATTATTTGTGGGTTCTATAGCTCATTCTCTCAAGGCATATTTTGAGCAGGCTTGTCATCCTTGCATTGTGGCCCTCACTTCCTTACTGTGAGCAACACACTAATAGGCCCACACCTCCTTGCAATATGGCTACTAATTACTTAGGCATATGGAATGTACATATTGCGGACTTGGTGGACATGGATATAGTAGTGTTACTCCTATTGAGCTTGAGAGGATGCTAGTTATAGTAGGCCTAGGATATCTTGAGCCTTCTACTGCAATTTTACATGAATTAGATTGTGCACTTTTTGCTAATTCTGCCTGTTTGTGGTCTTCTTTTGAGGCATGCTTGTAATCTTGGCACGGCCCTTTTTTGATCCATTTCCCTCTTGTGGTGCGTGCAACCAGGGCACATTTTTCACCACCAATTTTGCAGGCTTTTGGGCACGTTTTCAGCAGTTGAGTGAGCAGCAATGCTATCATATTTTCATTATGTATTCACTTATTTTACAACATATTTTGAGCATTTTTTACAGTGTATTTTTGATAGTTTAGGCATGTTTTACAAAGAGGTATTTATTTTGTTGTTTGAAGTTAATTACTGCTGAAACAAATTAATTTTTTTGGAAGGTTTCTTGTTTCTTCTTTGAAACATGGCTTGTTATTTTGATAGAGATTCATGTCTTGTTGTTGGTTATTTTGATAGAGATTCATGTAGTGTTACTCCTATTGAGCTTGAGAGGATGCTAGTTATAGTAGGCCTGGGATATCTTGAGCCTTCTACTACAATTTTACATGAATTAGATTGTGCACTTTTTGCTAATTCATCCACTAATGATATGCAAGAGCTTGAGTCTAACACTTAAAATGATTTTTCACATATTGATTTGCAAAAACCACATGTTGCATCTTTTGTTCAACTAGCATTGGATTCTTCACCAACTACATCTTAATTGTATTGGCAACCTCATCATTGTGGTTGGAGGCATTCTCGCTCTCTATCCAAGTATCACTATTTTATGCCAATGATTCTTCTTACTAATTTGTGAAGAAGAGGCCAAAAAATAAATAATGGATTGATGCTGAATACTAGGGCTTGTTGTTCTAGTATTGCCAATTGGTCATGGCATAAGAAGTGATAAAAATATGGCTGGGAAGATATCTTGTTTATTAAACAGTCTTCAAAAACTATGACAGCCCTATCACAGTCATTCTAACATATCACCGATTTGAAACTAGTTTTGTCTCATAAAAAATTAGCTCCTAGGTATGTTCATAAACAGTCCCTTAAAAAAATATACATATAGATATTCACATTTAAACAGTCCCATGATTATACTTAGTGTAGTAGAAAGGAAATTTGAGATCTATTAAGATATAAAATTCCAAACATATAGTCCATCCAAAAATCCACATCATAATGTGGTTACATCCAAAAACATCTAACACTCCATAACTGTTGACGCCCTACTCTCCATATCTTGCAGCGTTTGACAAGTAAATAAAATTGAATCGTTCCATTTCGGGAATCCATGGCGCCATGGCGGCTTGTACCAAGGATTTCTGAGAACCAAGTAAGACACTTAAAGTGTTTCTGGTAGAATACTTCGGTGTTACCAGAAACACAATAAGTGTCTTATTGTGTTTCTGGTAACACCGAAGTATTCTACCAGAAACACTTTAAGTGTCTTACTTGGTTCTCAGAAATCCCTGGTACAAGCCGCCATGGCGCCATGGATTCCCGAAATGGAACGATAAAAAGTATTTACTTTGTCAAACACTGCAACATATGGAAAGTAGGGCGTCAATAGTTATGGAGAGTAGGGCGTCAAAATTCATACTTTGGGAGTCTTGTTTGAGATGATCCCAACAAATAGAAGTTGGGTAATGGATCCAACTAGCTGCCTATAATGATGTACGAAGAGATTGTATCTATTGAACCCTTAGATTAACATCTCATGTTAGGTAGATATAACCAGATTGGTTTTGATTATGTTGTTAGGCTACCTTATTTTCCTAAAAAAAAATGATTTAATTATGAAAAACAAAATTACATTCACTATGTGTTTTTCTACATTTCAGATATATCCTTAAGCATAGGAAGTGATAAAAGCATGGCTGGGAAGATATCTTGCTTCATAAACAGTCTTCAAAAATGTCAATATGACAGCCCTATCACAATCATTCTAACATATCACCGATTTGAAACCAAACGTAGAGTCCATCCAAAAATCCACATCATAATGTGGTTACATCCAAAAACATTTAAAACTCCTATTCTTTATGGCCTTGAGAATCTTCAGTGCCAAACACTGAGTTGCCTGATTGAGCCAAGTAGGTTGGCCTTCCCAAGAAGGCTTGATTAGGTGGTGGTTGATTGCTGCCATATAATTGAGACCAATTTGTCCCTTCCATCCATGGAGGAATTGAGTACCCGTACCTC
Source organism: Pinus albicaulis (assembly GCA_034641835.2). NCBI lineage: Eukaryota > Viridiplantae > Streptophyta > Pinopsida > Pinales > Pinaceae > Pinus > Pinus albicaulis. The sequence continues at coordinate 1,343,296,567 of CM076570.1, read as the reverse complement.
ACACTTGCGTTAAGTGGAGGTGTGTGCTAAGCATACATTGAATTCAAACCTCCTGTGGTAGGAATAAGGCAAGTGGGTAAACCCCGATTTTGATACTGAGGCACTTGAATGTTTATGAGGTCTTGGAATAATGTTGTATTATTTGCAATGTTGTCCAATGTGTTGGACATGTTCCTGGATTCATTCTCATTAACCGTGCTTGCATTTATGTCAACCATATGAGTCAACCCTTGTTCCCTTTCAAGCATTTGTTGAGCCTTCCTTGCTTCCTTTTCCTGTCTTGAGATTTGTTTTTGTTGCTCCTTCTCTTGCCTTGCTCTCTCTCTCTTTCAAGCCTTTCATCTGCTCGACGTTGTGCTGCAATAGCCCTTGCTGCCTTCTTCTCCTTGGCTTGATCTTTTTTTTTCTGTTTTAATTCCTGAATTTCCATTTTCTTATTTTCAGACTCAACAAGGAGCTTTATATAGTCTTCAGAGGTGAGTAACTGTGAACTTCGCCCCAAACAAAGACTATTGGTTGTTCCTTGCTTCTTTTTCATTGACACTCTTTCTACCGGTAGCTTTAAGAACCGCCCAAGTAACTTCTCCCTCCCTCCCACCTGCATGTCATTGCTTGGCACTTCAGTATCCGTGGCACTTGATTGAACTATATTGTTTTCTTCATCTGCTACCTCATTATGTCCTCCATCTTCTTCCATTGATCTATTGTCCACAAAAAAATGAACAATTTCACTATTCAATTCAGCCACTTGTGAAGGCATTTTCATGCTTTGTTCATTGGTTCTTGAGACACTATGGGCGTTCAAATTAATCATTTTTTCTGCCAGCCATGATGGTGGGTTTACTTGGCTAGGCAATGACAATTGGCCATTTTCAATTTCATGCCCAATATCAGCAATTTCATTTTCTGCATTAACAATATCAGCATTTTCATTTTGAACTAAATCTGCATTAACAATATCAGCAATTTCTGTTTCAACAAAATCTGCATTCTCAACTGCATGTTCAACAGTGTTGCCATGAATTTGCTGACAAGTATATTGTTTTTCACATACCTTCTCATCATCATCAGCATATAATTGTCCTTGAGAGAGGGAAATTATATTATCAGCTGCAACCACATCATCATGTTCATTTACTTCTTCTTCCACTTCATGTCTTCCTTCCTGACCATCCACATGGAAAGCTTGGCTACAAGCAGTATCATGCATAAGAGCATCATAATTTAGTGGCCATATTCCTGTCCTTCTAAAGCCAGCCTTGATATTTGATGGTGTCAAAGCCCTTTTAAAAGCCTTACTTGCAAGCTCTGCTAACTCGAACCTTTTGACCTCAACCCCTGGATTCTTTGCCATCCATGCAGCACGTTCTGACCTGAAATAGTTTTTGAAAGGGCCAAACACACTGACATCAAGTGGCTGCAATCTGTGAGTGGTATGAGCGGACAATGTTAAAAGGTCAATGCCCAAATTGTATGCTTCCTCAATTGTTTGTAGAGCCATGTGGCTTCCATGGCCATCTAATATCAACAGGTGTCTGTTATTAGGTGAGACACCACCTGGCACAGATGCAGCAAAGTGGAAAAGCCAATTTAAAAATAGCTCTTTAGTTATCCATGCATGGGGATGTGCAGCCATGCATGCTCCAGGTTCACAGTTTTGTATATAATTTTTCAACTGATTTTTACCTTTGAAAAGATAAAATCCTGGGATTGAAGCACCAATTGCATTGACACAACATAAAATGGTTATCCATTCCCTGCTCTTAGGCAAAATATTTGGCATGTTTCGGCTACCTCTTTTCGCAATTACCCTCATGCCACAATTCCTTCCCGCCTGTAAACCTGTTTCATCACAGTTCCATATATGGTCTGCAGCATAAGAATGTTTATCATATGCACTAGAAAGAGTGTCATAGAACTTACATACAACTGTAGGGCGCAAATTTAATGCTCTGTCTCTGTCAAGGCCCTCAGCTGTATGCAATACAAGGTCTGGATGCCTTTTTTAAAACCCAAACCACCATGATTTACCAGGAAACCCATCTTTGAATGGGTTTGGCCTCCCTCGACAGATTTGAGCAACTGTAGATTTGAGTTGTATCAACTCTAGCCCATGTCCCAATTGGGCCATTTCTTTACACCACTCAACCACCTCGGCCTCCTCCTCTTCAGTCATAACTGTAACAGGCCCTCTACGTTTGGTGTGAGTCAGCCCATTTATCCAATAATGTATTGATGAAGGGGGAATAGTATGCTTCTTTGCAGATGCCCGAACAGAATATCCATTGAACTCTATGTCGTCAATTGCAGCTAACATTTCTTCTTTTGTCCAACCTCTTATAGCGTTGATCTTTTTAGTCGAAGTTGCACCTTGGACTGTGGTTGACGGTGGCTTTGTGGCTGATGGTGCCACAACATCAGCTTCAGCCACATGCTCATCGTCAACAACATTTCCTGGAGCATTGGTGACATTGACATCACCTGTTCTTTCTTCATCCGATGAGGTGCATCGCAGTTGGGCACCCCTGGTCACTCTTCTGCCACTTCTCCTTGTGCGAGCGACATAACTCACTCTTGCCATGGATGCAACTACCTGTAGGCTGCAAAAGCACCAATTGCAAGCTGTTATTCATAATTGAAAAGAAGGATTGTTTTCATATGATGAATACAGCATCTATGCATAGCAATTGCAGATATATATGTTAATTTCAAATGCTACAGCTTCTATTTTCAGCTACTGCAGATATATATGTTAACTTCAAATGCTACAGCTTTTGTGCTCAACTCCCTATTACAGATTTGCAGATTTGTTTTCAGCGACCTATTTATTCAAGGTTTTGTAATTTCTAGCAACCTATTTATTTTAATTCCGATCGGTCACTCAGAGATTGATCTATAGTTGATAGTAACCAGGTTATGTATGAACTGGCAAGAGTGATTGAAAAAGTTTCATTCTGTTATAAAAAAATACAATACCAGTAATGAAGGCTTCAGTGATATGAAATGGTTTGAGTTTATTTTTCTGAATCCATCTTATTGAATTTTTTTTTTAAGATCTAGATTACAAATAGAATACAATTGTGATTTGAAATGGTTTAAGTTTTTTCTCTAAGATATCTTATATTCAAAAAAAAAAAAAAATTCATGTCAAATATATGGAAGCATTGAATCAAATCAAACTATCAGGTGTGATTCATCTTCAAAATAAATGAATAATCATTGAAAACCTAAACATGAAAATTTTCAATAGGATAAATCTAGGAAAAAAAACTTGAAAAATACAGTACTTTTTACTTGCAAGAAATTCCAGTGTAAAGGCTAAACATGACCGATCCTGCCCTCTGTTGGAGTACCTGACTTCTGAGCCAAACTTTACACGATGGATCTCCAATCAATTGTAATATTTTCCAAGGTCATTGTTGTCTTAGCTATATAAATTCATACAGATACCATGACTGTATTTGGAAACAAGGAGCAGCTTTCTTGGTATGGAGAGGTTTCAAAACATTTTGGAGGCTATAGACAGTTGCCAAAGGTACGAATTCAATTCTGTATATGTACACGCAGGGTGGGTTTTTCTACAAAAATTGTAGTGTTTTTTATCCAGTTGGGTCTTTCTACAAAAATTTTAGTGTTTTTTATCATGAATATTTATAAATTCATCCTATAAGTTGCCTTGGGGGCTCTAGTCTTACTTGAATGCATAACAAATTGTTTGTAGCCAGTTGAAAGTGGGAAGTTACATAACCAAAATTTATGATTATGTTTGCTCCATGCCATTTGGTTGTAAAAGTACTAAAAGTTAAAACATACATTTGGCAAGATTTGACAATAAGTTTAAAGTAAAGTATCAAAAATATGGCAGAGCTACATTGAAATTACATTGTCTAGAAATGCACTTCCGTTCCAAGAGAAGATAAGGTAGAGTCAACAATAACTTCACTGGTCACAAAACTGAAGTTAATCTACTTAGTGTGCAGTTGCATCAGTGGGGACTTCCCATTTTCTTGCACCCTATGGCTCCTCTTGTCATTAGGAGCTTAAAAAACACATTCAAATCACATGCTAGGATTACAGAGCTGCGCACCACCTCTTTAATCCTATTTGTTTTGGCCCAAAATTCAGAGTTAAGCATGCGAGGAACTCTCTCAGGTGCACTTGTTTCTGTTACTACTTCTTTAATAGCAGCTCATTTAGGCTGTTGTTTTACACAGAATTCTTTGTCGCAGAGTAGTTGGCTTTTATACAGCCTAGCTGTACTTGTTTGATTGGACGTGACCTTAGGCCTCTGAGATGTTTTCAAGGTTTGTGTACTTTACACCTATGCAGGTGGCTTCACAATTACATTTAGGGTTTAGCAATAAGATGTTATTTTCCTGGCAATTCTTTGGCAGCAAAGTAGTTTTTTGTTTTGAAGTCTGGCTTTGCTTTTGACCGGTCTCATGTAGCCCTAGATATTTTCATTACTTTGAAGATATGTGCCCTTTAAACCCCTCCATTTGACTTCATTCACACAATTAGGTTTTGCCTCTTTGGCTAGCTAGTCATCTGCCTGTCTTTTTGTATTTATGTTGAGTGCGAAGGCAAATGGGGAAGTAGGAGATACTAAAATTGTTTGGATAAAGTGACCAAATCCTCTAGACAAACTTTAACAGGTTCTGACGACAAACTAATTTTAGATAGTTTGATCAACCCAACAACTTGAGACTTTTATCTGAAAGGTCTAACTTGAGACTATTATCTGAAAGGTCTCTTATGACTTGATTGTTCATGCTGACCTGTCATTTTTAATATAAAATTTTCAGGCATATATTGACCAGTATAACCTTTCCAATTGTTTGATACATCCTAGAATGGAGACTACAAAAATTGTAGTGTACACGCAGGGTGGGTTTTTCTACAAAAATATAGTGTTTTTTGATACATTTTTCTATAAAATTTGCAGGCATATATTGACCAGTATAACCTTTCCAATTGTTTGATACTCGCTCTATGTGATTAGATTGATTAGATGAATACTGGACACCTTGGTAAGAGCTTGTATTACTTGAAGTACTGTAGATATGCTGTTGTAAACAAGATACCTTAGTTCAATGAACCTATAGCATTAAATAACATACCTTAGTTCATTAACGTGGATTTAGAAAATTCTGTGTTGCTCTTTCAGTTTGTATCTATGAGTTTGGGACCTGTGTCTAATTTCCACAGAATTGTGATCCAGAACATTTAAGTTGTCTAGTATTATGGATGAATGTCAGAAATAACTGAAATAAAGACTCATAAATCACTGAAAACTGAGACTCATAAATGAAAATAAAAGTGTAAGAAAGCTGAAATAAAGACTCAAAAATTAAAATAAAATTGTAAGAAGGATGTAAACTAACCTGAATATACTGTGTTCTGTTTTGGGGTGTGTTCTGTCTGGGTTGTCTCCAAGGCTGGGTGTGTTCTGTGCTGGATTGTCTCCAACGCTGGTGAATAGTTTGAAACTGAAAAATGTAACTTCAACAGTGGTTGAACTTCTTTTATAGTTTTTTGCAGTTGAATTTTATTGGTGACAATGATGGACATGGATTGCAATGGCTTCATTTTGCATGTGTGATCAAGATTGAATTTGATGTGATCTAATGGCTGAGAATTTGTTTTTGTTGATCCATGTGTTTGATCTATTTTGATAGGAAATCATTTATTGAATTTATTGGGTGGGTGTCATTTATTGTACACAGTGGGTTTAAATGTTGTTATGGGGTGGGTGTCATTTATTGAACACAATGGGTTTAAATGTTGAATAACACAGCAGTTATGGTTGACATACATTTCTTTTTATTATGTGCAGTATTGATATTTACTTCTCATACACAGCATCAGAGCTGATCAGATGGGTTGAAGTGACTGGCTTTTTGTACTTATTGACTTGACCATTTTGGAAGGAGAAATGGTTTTATGAGTTTTCTAGTTTAAATGTTGGGATTTGTAATCTTGATACTTATTAAGCTATTTATGGACAATTGTGGGTTATTTATGGACACATGTGGGCCCAGTCAATGACTTGGGAAATTTTGAACATAATTTAATATATATTTGAACTTCATGTTATTTTATTCTGTTTAATTATTGGTTGCATATATGTCTATTTTTGGTGGGTTGATGGGACCAGTACTATAACAATTACTGGTCCCTGCACAAGATTAGACAACTCTCCCCTAACTGATAAATAAACATAAACTACCCATTGGAAACTCACCATTTTCTTCGTTAACATGTCAGAAATCCAGGTTCGAATTTAGAGATATTATTTAACCTGGAAAAAATGTCAGGTTAATTCAATTCTTCTTCTTTTTTTTCTTTTTTTTTTTATTCCCAGATTTTCTTTGGTACATTCATTTTTTTAATATTGTATATCATTTTTAAACAGGTGAAAATCCTTGAAAATAAAGTTTTCAGGTAAGAAATTGTCACTCATAAAATGTGAAAGGCTTTTCTTCTATCTTTTAATTTTAATATTTTTTTTTAGAAAATCATAATTTTATAAATTAATTAATTAATTTATTTATTTATTTATTTTTATATTTTATATTTTATATTTTATTATTGATGAGAACTTAGATTTTATAAATCAAATTAAGAACATATACATTTTAAAATTCAAATATATTGAGCATTTAGAAAAACTTGGTTGAAAATTAAAACTTTAATGCTAAAAATTATTTGAGAAGTATTTCAAATTCAAGTTAGGGACCATGTTATCAAACTGTGAGGAGTTCTTTTTCTTTTCCTTACTTCTTTTTCTCTTTTCTTTCTTTCTTTTTTTTTTTCCAGAGGGGAAAAAAGTTGGTTATGTTTATATTAGATAGACAAAAGCAGTACATAGAGCACAATAAATCATGTTTATATTAGATAGACAAAAGCAGTACATAGAGCACAGTAAATCATTCAGCATGATATGAAACAAGACAGACATATGTCCCCTAGGAGAAAAATATACATCCCAATCCTTAAGGCAGCCAGTTCTACTCAGAGCTAGTCCAAGTCTGAGACAAGAGCAACAAATGCAAAATAGAGAACTGATGTCCCAAGTAAAACAATGCATGTGACAGATGAGTAATTAACAAACATGATAGTAAACCCATCCAAATACATGAAGAATTATCAAACATGACACAAAGGCCGACCAATTTCATATTGGTCAACATGAGGCCAGGAGGACCTCCAGTAAAACAACGGAGTCCAGTGATAACAAAACAGTGAGACCAACCATATGGGGAAGACATCCGATGAGTACCACCCTTCCTATAGAAATTATACAACAAGCATATATATCTTGGATTCACTCGATCTAACAATGTGCTAAAGTTAAATACTGAATCGCTTCTACAAATCTTTTGCAAAATTAAAAACACAATCGCTAATCACATGAACATGAAGAAAGATCAATCAAACACAACACAGATAATTTCCCGGGGAAAGCTTAAAACTAAAAACCCCACTATCTTCTATTGTATATTATATCATGGATCATGAAAAAATTACATACAAAACTCTTCTCATAAGAGCCCTCAGCACATCAGCTAATTGTCTCACACTGTCATACAAAAATTGGCAAATTCCTTAGCCAATTTATAGCTTCTAGACAGCCTTTCATTGCGCAATCCCTGCTGAAATCAGTGGCGGTGCTACAGAAGTAATTTTATTGGCCAGACCTTTGACAAGATGTTGGGAAGTACATCAAGTCCTACACTGCTTGTGTCATTTCCAAATTGACCATCAAGAAGAAAGGATTATATACTCCTCTAACTATTCATAGTCAACCTTGGGAATCCATCTCCATGGATTACATGTCGGGCCTCCCTTCAACTAAGCATGGAAATGACTACGTTTTCATGGTCGTCGACATATTCTCCAAGATGGCCATTCTGACGGCCTCCAAGAAGAGCATCACAGCCGAAACCATTGCTAATTTTTTCTTTGAACAAGTGTGGGTACACTTTGGGATCCCACAGTCCATTATCTCATATCGGGACAACAGGTTCCTAAGTGCATTTTGGTCAAGTCTTTGGTTGACGTTGGATACCAAACTCACTAAGTCCATGACTTCCCAAACTAATGGCCAAACAGAGGTCGCCAACAAGATGATCGTACACATTATGTGCATGTACAACTCGAAACATCCTTTCACATGGGATGAAAGCCTCCCCTATGTCCAACACAACTACAACAAAGCTATCCATAGCTCAACCAACCACAACCCCTTTCAGGTGGGCTTGGGATTCCAACTATTATGTCCCATTGATGTGGCCATACCATTTGCAGCTACTCAGGCAGCTTTGGACCATATCTAGTGTGAAACCAACAGGGCTAAAAACTTCATTGAGCGAATCCAACACATCGGTCAGCAGGTCCATGAGATATTGGACAAAGCCAATGCTAAGTACAAGAAACGACATGATCATCATTGGGTGCCACACAAGTTCCAGATGGGCGACAAAGTATGGCTACATTTGGAGAAGGAGCATCTCGTTGGGATCCACCGTAAGCTTCGGTCGCTCCGATATGGGCCATACACCATCACCAAGGCTATAGGGGACAATGTTTTTGAGATCAGCATTCCACCGTTCCTTGGCCTACACCCAGTGTTAAATGCGGATCACCTTCAGCCATACTTTCCACCATTACTGGACACATATGACATTGCAGAACAACTCACACTAAAGGATTTAAACCCAGGCTACATGGAACAGGCCACCACTGATCGGATCATGGACACACAGATCAAGAACATTGTCCTACAAAAGATCCAATTGTATCGAGTTGTTATAGCTGGCCAACTCTTGCACCAAGGAAAGTGGCTCACCAGGGACCAAGTTCAATAGAAGCTTCCCCAACTCATGGAGGCACTCAATGCAATGGGGATCATTACTTCATAAGGGGGGGGGACTGATCAAGGTGGATATTTGTGGCCACCTGCCTATTCCACTTAGACCCCCACCATTATTTCTTTCAGTTTCTCAGTTTCCTTAATTTCAGCATAGTTTACTATTTTTGGTAGTTTTTTCAGGTCCTAAACTTCCAGAGGCGTTTTGAGGCCCTAAACGACATTTTTTTGGAAAACAAGAAAACATAAGTTATTGACTAATGTTTGCAGTCGAAAGTGGTATTCCTCGGATAGATATTTCTAATGTGGTATTTTGCACGTCAAACAGAGATCGTACGCAAAAGTTACGACCCTGTGAAGTTGATGTACTAATATACCCCAACGAGGCCCACATATTTGGCAATTCATCTCCTAGGGTTCCGTTTTTGGATGTTTGGGATTTTCCATTACTCATAAATAATAAATAGGCCTTTGAGCCTCATTGTAACACAGTTCAAAGACATGTAGCCACCACATATCTTCTCATATATAAGCTACCATCGTCTGAGCTAGTGTATTTCCATTCTGACTGTAAGCATATTTCAATTATTTGATATTAATGAAATGAAATTTTATTCCTACCGCATCTCTACATTTACGCTTATTTCTATTTTTTTTTCATGCATAAGTCCGGATCACTTGACTCAGAGGCCAAGTGATATGAGAGAATCCCAACACGAACCTACGATAGAAATTGGCAAGACCCAAAATGTTGTGGAGCTCTGTTAGAGTGGTTGAGGCTGGCCAATCATGGATAAATTGTATCTTGGTTGGTTCTACAAGCAGACCTTCGTCATCAATGATGCATCCCAGATATTGAACCTAGGTCATACCAAAAGTGCATTTCTTGAAATTGGCACATAATTTGTGTTTTCGCAGGGTTTGGAGGACTTGTCGAATATGGTGTATGTGCTCTTCCCAACTCTGGATGAAGATCAAGATATCTTCCAGGTACATGACCACGAACGATTTAGCGAAGGGCCACAAGATGTTATCCATCAGCCGCATGAACGTTGTGGGGGAACTCGTCATCTCGAAAGGCATGACCAACCATTCAAAAAGTCCCTCCTTAGATTTGAAGGAACTATTCCACATATCGAAGGGTTCAATTGTTACCTCGTGATAACTGGACTTCAAGGCAATATTTCTAAAATATTTGTCCCCCTTGAGTTGGTCTAGAAGGTGATCAATCTATGGGATTGGATACCTATTCTAGATAATGAACTTATTCACTGCCCAATAGTCAATACAAAGTCTCCATGTTCCGTCCTTCTTCTGTACCAACACGATCATGCTCCCATAGGGTGATGAAATTGGCTTGATGTTCCATTTCTGCAACAACTCTTGAATCTGTCTCTTGATTCCATCATTCTCTAGAATATAGCATTGGTATATTGTTCCATTGAGTATTGGCGCGCCCGAGGTCAGATCAATGGTGTGTTTCACATGACAGTGTACGGGTACCACTATGGGTTAGGTGAAGATGTCCTTATACTCCTCCATGACCTTGTCCATCTACTGTTGCAGTGTAGAGGAGCCCTGTCTGGAGGATCTGGATGTGGCCAAAATATTCCTCTTTTTCTAAGGGAAAATGACAAGGAAGACAAATTTCCTGGTCTGGGAAATGATCTTATTGCATTTTTTAGCAGAGATCAAAGAAAGGGTGGTAGGCGACGCTACCTTTGATATCTTGTAAAATTATGACCCAAAGTAATAATAACATAGCAAGGTCTAGATTCTTATAAAACATGACACTTCCATAGGTATGACTAACCTAATAAAACATCACAGACTTCTAGAGAGGCAAAATCACATAATACCTCATCTGCAAAGGGCGTGATGCTATAAGGCATGTGACACTCCTGGCTGACATGAAGATCTCACCCTTGGTGGAGCCACCGATGGTGTATACTTGTAGGTGAAGCATTGTTGGCAGCTTCAATCTCTTAATGACCTCGGTTGAGATCAGGTTCTTCTGGATCCTGCTGTCAATGATTAACTCCACTGGAGAACCCTTTACCCACATCTCAAGTCGAAGAGGTGTTCCCCCTCATATGGATCCTCAGGTTCCCCCTTTTGGAGCTTGGTGGTGGTTATTGTCTTAGCGGATTCGTCGTCAATGATCTGCTTTCCCTTGTTCGGTTTTGTCTCAGAGTTAGAGCATGCATCCATGTCTAAGTCTTTTAGCTCAACCATTCGCGATTACTTCACGCGACATTCATTCGTGTTGTGAGTGGGAGTTTTATGGAACTCACACCACTTGTCAATGTTATTCTTCACCTTTCCATTATTATTGGCCAGTTTCTTTGAGGAGTTTCCCTGGGGGGTCATGACCTAAGTCTGCTCTTTTCTTTGCTGCCATACCTAGGGTGCCTTTCCTCTGCTTTGGGTTGGCAAATCCAAAGTTTCGCTTCTTCTGCTTGAATGATTGTTCAATCTTGGCAGCATATCGGTGTGTTGCAGCAAGTAAGGAGATGTTCAAGAACTCCATTTCCCTAAATGTATTTATGTAAGGAACTATGGTACTTTGACACCATATGTTTCTCACAATATTTGATATTGAACTTTCTTCGCATGGTATGGAGAAGATTCATCAACTCATGCACATCTTGATCTCTTTGTTTTCGTAACGTAGTCCATTGTATGCGCTTTTCTTCATAGATCTTCATGTCGTAATAGTGTTCCTGAAGGCGTCTTAGAAATAATTCCAAGTGGGTGTGGCTAAACAAAATGAGGGTTCTATCTCATCCCTATGTTCATAGTAGGTTTCCCACTAGTTATTGACATGGGGGGTTTCTTTGAGAAGTTCAAATGTAATCTTTTCCCAATTGGAAAAATCATGAACCGAAAAATATCCTTCCAATAGATTTAACCATATATCTATGACGTTCGAATCTATATGGCCTTCAAATATCAGAATTTAAAAGTTGACTTGTACCTTGAAGGGAGTGGCGCCTCGAGAGTGGCTTCCAGATGAATATGTGTTGCCTCTAGGCATCTAGCAAAGGATCTGGGTAAAGTTATCCATCATTGTGTTCCTGTGTCACTTGAGGCATTCTTCGAACAATATTTTTGAAGGATCTCTTGCTTCTTCATCTTTCTTTTCTTCTCATGTGATGGGAGGTCATTAGGGTTTCTGAGGTTGGTCTTGCAAAGGTTTAACCAGTTCGAGCCCTAACTCCTTATGCCCTAACCTCGTTGGGGACATGCAAAGAAAAAAAGAGAAAGAGAAGACCGCTTTGATACCATGGATCCCGACTTATGGAGGAACACAACATAATACATATATAAACTTAAACACAAAGATGCATTAGAACTAAATCTTCATTTCAATAATATCAAAGAACTGGAATATGCTTACATACATAATGGATATAAACTAGCTCGAGCGATGGTAGCTTATCTCTAAGAAGAGATGTGGCGGGTACATGCCTCTAAATTGTGTTACAATGAGTATCAAGTGCCTTTTTTATTATTGAACAACAAACAACCAAAACCCTAACCCTAAGAGATGCAACGGCAAGAGTTTGTGGGCTTCGTTGGGGTTAGTTGGGAAACTAATTTCCTAGGGTTGTAGCTTGGTCATATGATCTCCATTTGGCACACGTACAATACCTTTTTAGAAATATCTTTCTGAGAAGTACGAGATTTTAGGTATGCCCTTTCCTACAACAATGGGCTTGCTAGAGACCTCAGAAGTATAGATAGCAATGCTACCATAATCAGAGTATGGAAAATTGCGTTCATTGTAGAATACATAGTGATACTAATATAACAATGTCATGGACCATGCCTCAGAGTCTATACAAAAACCTTAGAGCCTTCTATCAACCTTGTCCCAAATATAGGAACCATGCTTCAAAGCCTTCTTCGAAAGTGTGAGATATCCTCACCAAGAGGAGGAAAATTTATACCAATTTATTGTTGTTCATGTGAGTGAAGGGAGCCAACTCTTAGGATAGGACACCATGAGGGCGACTTGAATTTTTAGAGGGAAATACAAAATTCAAATTTGCTTAAATAATATTTAAATATATTTCTCTATAATAATTGTTTTCCCACATATTAATAATAATTTCCTTCGAATAATTTGAATTCTTCTTTGGGTTTTCTCATGGGGCAAATGGGCTTCTATTGGGTCTTAGAGTTTCTCATGGGAAATTCACCTTATAGCTTCCCCAATTTTCAACAATAGGTTCTCCCTCAAAGCTCCTCTTCTCTTTGTTCTTCCATGCCCATAGATGTAAAAAAAATCATAAAACTTAACTAAATTATAACTTTTATTATTATTATTATTATTAATTATATATATATATATCTCGAAACACATGTAACAAGATTCTTAACTATATAGATATAGCCCCACTTTACCATTGAGATTTTTAACTTATAAATAGACTTTGTTATAATACCATGGCAATACAATATAGCCAAAAAATATATATATAAAACTCATGTTCATATTACATTTTTCAATTTCATTAAATCACTGGAAAAGATAACTATTTTGAAAAAAAAATCAATCTTTAATTTATGACTATTACTAAAAATATTCTAGAACATTCTAGCTATTAAATCATACCATTCACCTCATAATTATAATAGAATTGAAAATCTAAAAACCATATTCCAAAACAAACACACTTGTTCACATAAATATCTCTCATATATCAATTAAATATCTCTTAACTAATCCCATGTTAACACTAAATTATTTGATAATAAAAAATTAAAAAGACAATGTAGATGTATTTTGTCCAACATTACAATGTACATTTAATTTTCAAAATAAATATGAATCAAATAATAAATTCCAATCTCATATCCTTGTCCAATTTTCAAATTGAAAAGCCTATCAACATAATAAATATCAACACTTAAAAAAACTTCCTTCCATTATGCCTACTACCAATAGTTGACTGATCTTTCTTTAACTGACTCCAAGATCAATTGTCATGTCGTTCTCAATTGAAAAAAAATAGTAATCTTGTTTTTTTGGGATTATATATATATATAAAGATATATCGAGATATACGTATATATATACGTATATGTACTTACCCTGTTACTTCAATGCGGTAAGAAATAAATCCATCACGGCTTTTGTCCTCCGACGAATATTGCGTCAAATTATTAATGTGGTCTTGCGATCAATCGGTCTTTCCTTTGAGTGACTGCAGGATCAATTGTCATGTCGTTCTCATTTGAAAAAAAAACAGTAATCTCGTTTTTTGGGATTTTTTTTTGTGTGAGTGACCGCCGCGGGGTACAATATTTCGGGACATTGCTAGTGACTATAATTCTTTCTAAAATCAAAATCTATTTTAATATATAAAACATATTATCAAATAGATTTTATATTTACTATTTTTTATCCACTTGATCTTGATGATGAATCTACTTCCAGACTCAAAAGATTTATGAATGATATGGACACTGTCGGTCATTTTTCGATATTGTAATCTAACAACACCAAGCACAAAAACCTTGAAAAAAATATTAATGCTTATTTATTTTAATATATAAAATAATATATTATCACATAAAATTTACATTTAATTTTTAATTATATAAAATAAATATATGTTTATATATATATATATTTTTAAATTAAATTATTATTATTATTTTTTTAAATATTTTTTATAAGGTATTATTAATTTCTAAAAATATAATATATATATATTGATGGTGGTTAATGTCCACTGAATTTTGGTCTATCAAATCTAAAGAAATGAATTATTTAGTTTGTTTTAAAATTGTACTCCTATGCTCAAAATGCTTGGAATAATTTTGACATGTTAAAAGGCTAGGAAGGTTGGTATTGCAATAAATATTATGAAAGTGAGATCTAATGTGGGTGTACTAAGGGCACTCTAAAAGGAAGTGATTTTCATCCTCAATGTTCATATTCTCATTGACATGGCAGATCATTTCCACCTTTTTCAGGATGGAGCTCATAAGAGTTCGTTCTTATCTTGGCTATACTATTTTTTTTCTTTGAGTTAGTTAAAACAGAGAGATACTTTTGATCTTCTAGAGTAGGGTTGCTGAACTCCATATAATATCTTAATTTTCTTTTAGCCTCTAAATCTTTCTCACACCACATTTTCTCTTTAAACTTAGAAGTAACAATATTTTTAATGTTATTAATATTTTGCAATGCACCATTTTGGTAGTTCTCCCAATGGTTTAACCAGGCCTTGGTATAAATATCTTTATACCAACCTAGCTTGAGCCTTGGTTGATTTTCGCTGGAATTTAAAGCTAGCTTAGGAAATCTATGGTTTCCCATATTATTGATTTTGTGCTTATATAATAATACTACTATTTTATTTATAATAATTTTATTTTTTTTCTTTATTTTTCTAATATTTTATATTATTTTTATATTAAATATTAAAAATATATATCTTTCCAAAATAAAAAATAAAAATAGAAAATGATTATTTTATATAGAAAAATAAAATATTATTTCATAGAGAAAAATAAAAGGAATTATCAACCCATTAAGAATTCTTTTATTTTAAAATTAGTATAAAATCATTTTAAATAGAAGAATCACTAAAATGTTTTTATTTATCATGAAAATTTAAAATTTTGTATTGTTTATATTTTTATTAAATATTATATAGCAACTTAAAAGAATTATATATTTATTTTATATTATGATTTAAAATTAAATATTTTTTAATCATAATAATGATTAACATTAGTTAAGACTAATGAGGTTTATTGGAAGTTAAAAAAAGAGTTTGATTAATATTTATTATTATTTTATAATATGATCAAATAGAAGGGAAAGAATCAAGAATGTTTTTAGTGTGACAAATGGTTTGGAAATGAGAAAGGATGTGGGTAATAGCTAGACAATTCAAGAGAAATTGTGTTTCATCTTCAATCCTTTTAGTATCTCAAACTTTACAAATTCTTTCTCTTAAGAAGTTTTGGGAATGTGCCAATGCCTAGTCTCACTTCAAAGCTCATGGGAGTTAGTTCTTATCTTTGTAATGTTCATTTACTTCTTAGCACTGGTTAAGATCACATCATTATAATACCTTAGCTTCATTTCCCCTTCTAGGTCCTTATCATCCCACAACTTGTCTTTAAATATGGAAGTAATAGTATTTGTAATATCCTTTAACCCTCAATATTCTAGCCAAGTCTAGACATCCTTGTGCCAACCAGTTTGGATAGCTTTAGAAGCAATTTTAGCAACCTCCTAGTTTCCATGCTGTAAAGCTTCTTCTTATACATTAGATAGCTAAACATCGTCACACTTTCAATGGGGAAAATGCTAGCTTCAATAAAAAGAATAAGACATTGAAATATTTAATATCTTGAAATGTTTAATAAATTTAGTTTTGATTGTGAAAAACATTAATTATATTATTAATAACCTATTAAATTTCATTTAATTTAAAATATATATTATAAAACTATATTTTTAAGAATTTCATCTAATTCTATATTACATTTAATACCATTTAAATTTAAGCTTTTATTATTTTAAATTGGTTAAAAAAATTAAAAAATTAAAAAATAAATTTAGAAATTACATTTTTATATCAAATTATATTTTACATAGGCTTAATCTAATTTATAGAAGAAATGATTTTTTTCAGGACATTGTTTTGTTAATTTTAACTAAAATCTAACAAATTTTAAAGATTGAGTTTAAGTTGTTTAATCTAAAAAAAATAAGGTTTCTCGTACTGAATCTATTTATGCATTAAAAATTACATTTAAAAAAAACAAAAAATCACATTTTTTCTTGAAATTGTTTTCCAAATTCCAGTAAAAAATTCTCTTTCATCTATAAATTACACTAGGTCTTTTTACATAATTCAAAATCCATAAATTATTTGATTTTATCTAATTTTACATAAAATTAAATATACTTTATTTTTTCTAAATACTTTTCATTCATATTTTTAAATTTAATTATTTAAATAAATTCATCAAATAAGAAAATAAATTAAATTTTCTATGCCAAATATTTTATAACTTTTATAAAAATAAATATTTTATAACTTTTTAAATTATAAAATTTAGTTTTTTTAATTTTTAAGAGATTCTTATCAATTTTAAATTTATCTACTATTTAATTTAGTAAAAAAATAAAATAGAAAAAAAATTAGATCCAGTGCCATTTAACTGTGAGCAAACTCGCACTAAATAATAACAGATATGTCACAGCTAGGTGCGATTCTAAATGGCAAGTAATATTTATTCTGTTATTGACTTATTGATGGGTGGGGTTATATATGTTTATGGTTGGATTTAAACCAGTGTATTATTTAGTGGTGGATATATACAATTCTGGTTGGTTTACTAATGGGTCAATAGTATTGTAAATTTTACAGTAATTTTTATTGTAAATTTTTACAGTAATAATAGTGATTTGATAAAATTTAAAAGAAATTTTTGGAAATTTAGATTATAATCTTCAACTTTTTATAATAATAAAAAAGTAATAATAGTGATTTGATAAAATTTAAAAGAAATTTTTGGAAATTTAGATTATAGTTTTCAATTTTTTATAATAATAAGGGAAGAAGACCTAAAGGGAAGGCTAACTGGATGTTTAATTCTATTTTTCCAGAAGGATGGGTGAGTGGCGATTGACTTTTATTATCACGTGCTCTTCCAGAACGTTTTTGTCGTTTCCTTCGGTTGCTTTTCCCCCTGGAATTTTCTAGAAGATTTACTAAGTGAAATGAAATGTAGGAACAAAGTTAACGAGCAACAACTATATCTATTATCATAGATAATCCAAAATCCATTACGAACATTTATTTAGGAATTTTTTTATACAAAATGATTTATGACCCTTGAGGAGAATGTAAACAAAATCTTCATTTTAAGAAAATTGATCATTTTTGGCTCTTTCAATTCATGCTAAGTTTTATGGCAACAATCCATCGAGTTTTGATTATATCTGAAATAATATACCCAAATGTTATTCAAGGAAACAATCAAGACAATTGCATAGTCGAATTGGGAATTGGGTAATGGAATTCGATCATGTTTTATGGAGGTCATGAAGGAAACTTAGAGTTGAGTATATTGATGATTAGAGAGATAATCTATTAGATTGCTAACTTATCTAACTTTCAATTATCTTTTTTTAATTTTTTGTTGTAAATTTTGCCTATTAACCAAACTATTGAGACAACACTTATGCCAAAGAATACATATGTAAATACCTTGGATTTACATCTATGACTTCCATAAGTAAAAAATATCCTGGAGCCATTGACATTCTTGGATAGAACAAAAGTATAATGATTAAAAAAAGGCAATAAGTAGCTACCAACAACTGGAAGTAGAAAATAAACATAGTGTACATAAAGAGTAGGCATAATGGATGTATTAGTCCAAAATGATAACTAGTGAGTAAGCAGAAAGAGTTTGCTTTTGTAGTTCAGAGGTGGAACATTGATCACTGCATCCTCATCTCAATGGTCATTTGATTTTGTCCATGAATCAGAAACAACGAAGCGTTCCACTCGATTTAATCTCATCGCTATATCATCCAGAGCATACGTAATGTCTCTCAGTATTCTCTTGATCTCCTCCTGGCACACAAAGAGCTTGTAGTTGTCTACATGTTTGTCTCAAATGACCATGCTAAGAAGTGTTTCCATATGATGGTGTAGTGTTATACAATGGAGAAAATGCAGTCTTCTCTTCCATAATTTCCCTGGATCGGGAACCCATTTGAAAGTTGATCAGGTGCTCAGAATTATGCTCAAAAATCAAAATTCTCACAATGACACGAAACGTGAAAAATCGTGTAGTGTTCGTCGTTCGGAATCCGACACAACTCGTTTCGCATGAAATGGACTTCGTATGGCTTCATAAACAAGTTCTATCTGTTTTCCTAAATAGACAAATTTGGTAAAAAAATTGCAAACAAGGATCCCAATAAACAGTCTGTAATGCTAACGAGGCATGTTGATTGGGCAAGTCAACAGTTTGGTAAACCATTTTCTCTGGCGAATGAAGGGTTGCCAAGTGGCAGAGTTTGGTTGGGGCTCGTCGTTGTGTGTTGGCAATTTGTTATTGGTTTGGTTAGACTAGTGAGGAGGAGGCACATGGCTCAACTTGGGGCTGCCACGTGTCATCCTCACGGTATAATAAAACTTTGGTTATGGACAAGAGGGACCAGGCGGGGTCGAACACGAGACCTCCACCCAGCTAACAAGCCGCACCACCAACTCGTCTACGCAATGGTTCTTACCCTATATATTCTCCACATATATTTAAACTTTATTAAACGCGTCAATGTGGGGAGAGGGGGATAGCCCCCAAGTCATGTGACCGATTCCCAAGACCACCGGTGAAGCAGGAGCACTTAACTTTTCCCTTAAGCACGATTATTACACCGTAATCTGAGATTAATTAACGTTAAACTGGTGTTACGAACAGAGCCCCATTTAAACATTAATTATGGATTAATTAACGGTAAGCGGGGTTGTTAACATTAATATGGTTTAATTAACAGCTAAGTGGAGTTTAGATGGCGGCTCCGACAAATCTGGTGGATTTTTCTAAATTTAGCACCAGTTAGCCCAATTTGGGGCCAGTTAGCTAATTTTGGGGAGGAAATTGTGGAGCAGACTTGGGGAAGTCACAACTCAGCCAATTTTTGACCAAATCAGGAGCAGAAAGAGGCTAACGTACCATTTTTTAGTGTTATGAACTTAATGAAGTAGGTTTCAAGAGCAGAAAAAGCATTGTAAACACATCATTTTGCAAATTTAAGCATAATATAAAGGCCCACTCCATGGAAGCTGGACCAAGGAGATGTAGGCTAAGGGGTGAACTCCTTCATCAAATCCCTGTGTTGATGTGTTGTATGGTGATGTACTGTACTTTTTATTGTTGTTGTTCATTCTTTGTTTTATGTTAAATTGTTCATAAAAATCACTCATGAAACTCAGTAACTTGCATGAGAACTTGAACCCTTAAGCACATGTAAAACATTTGTTTCAAAATATGAAAAAGGAATTAGTACAACATTACTAACATACCTTAATCAAATCATTTTTTGTATCAGAGCTTTAGGTTTGTTGTGCAAGAAGGGATATAATTGTTTGCAAGTTTGTGTCATGCTTACAAGGTTAAAACTCAAAAGAGGATAAGGGAAGCTAGTTGAAAGCCTTGTATTTGGCTCAAGAGTAAGAAGGGAAAGGTTGCCAAAGTCTTCAACACTAGCACATCCTCAAATTGAAGTTGAGTCTTCAGTGAGCATGTCTCGTGAAGGAGAACCTACCATGACCGAAGAAGAGAGATCATTCAAAAAGACATTTTTTGATATGGTTGAGATGGTAAAGGTCCTCTATGAGGAGAGGAATTTAAGGATGCAAGGAGAATGTTCTAGGGATCCTAGAGGAGAGGGTTCTCCAGAAGGAGGAGGTCAGGGAGATGGTAATAAACCACCATCCACTCCACCATCATCCTCACCACCATCTACACCTCCCTCTTCATCATCTCCCACTATCGCGACCCTTCCACCTGTTCATACACATATTTCAAAAGGAACTCGTAAATCACCCTTAATTAAACTTGATGTTAAATTTGAGCTACCAATGTATAATGGCAAAGTGAATGCAGAGAAGTTGGATAATTGGATTCATCAATTTTAGGTTTATTGCATAATTGAGAGCCTTCAAGAGGAGGACATAAAGATTCAATTGGCTTCCTTGAGAATGGAGGGTGCAACACTTGTATGGTGGGAAGAAAGGACACAAGATGAGATTAAAAAACATGGTAAGATATCAATTTATTGATCTAATTTTATTGATGCCATTAAAAGGCAATTTTACCCTCTAGCTTACATGAAAAAATCCATTATGAACTGGAAAAACTTTAGACAATTGAAGGGTCAAAGTGTGCAATATTACACTCAAGAATTTAGGAGAAGAGCTCTTATGTTAGGCATTGATTTGTATTCTCAAGATATGTTACTGAAGTATATAGGGGGTTTGCATAGTTACTTGAACATACCATCCTCATGTTTAATTCCACTAATCTAGATGAGGTCTGTGTGCAAGCTACACACCTTAAGGCAAGAGGGAAAAATGTACCAGAAGAAGGTAAAAAGAAACCATTTAAGGGTGGTGAAAAAGGAAAGGGTTTCAAAGGAAAACAAAAGAAAAATGCATCCATAAAAAAATAAGGGAAGAAAACCACATGTAAACAATGTTCCATAGAAGGTCATGATGAAGCCCACTATTGGAAGCTTCATCTAGAATTGAGGCCTAAGAAATTCAACAAGGGGAAACAAAAGACAACCACTACCACACCATAGGATCTTGGATCTGACTCAAGTGATGAGACTAAAATTGCAACCATGTTCACAAAGGGAAAATAAGCCATAGCAAGTACTAGTTCCTCAAATTGTCACAATAACACTCCAAGTGAAGAAATAAGGATAGAGTTGTTTCATGTAAGAGTGGTCTCAAAACATACAAAAATTGACACACTATTTGATAGTGGGTCTCAAGAAAACCTAATATCTAAAGACTTAGTCAAGAAGCTTAATCTTGAAACCGTACCTCATCATAAACCATATCCTTTGGGTTGGATAGCCAAGAAAAAAAATTTACAGGTTACAAGAAAATGTATCTTCCGGTTTGCAATCATCGCAAAATTTATTATGGAAGTTGAGCTAGATGTTGTACCTCTTGACATATCAGGAATTGTTTTAGGTAGTCCTTATCTCTATGACAAGAAAGCAGTCTTCTATCACCATGAGAACAAATACCACTTGTTGAAAGATGGAGTGGAATATATTGTGAGATCTCATCACTAAAATCTAAACCTCTCTTTAGTTAATGCTGGGAAAATGAAGAGAGTAGTAAATTCAAGAAAAAACTTTATGCTTCTTATGATCAAACAAAATAATGATATGGATTATGAATATTTTGAAGGTTTTGATGATAAATTGAAATCTGATTTGTTTGATGTGGTAAACTAGCATGGTGAGATGTTTCGGAACCAAAGGGGTTACCTCCCAAGAGGGGAATCCAACATGAGATACAGTTGCATCAGGATGCTCCACTCTCTAATATTGGCAAGTATCACATGTCGATCATGGAAAGTGCAGAAATCAATAATCAAATCCAAGAGTTGTTGAATAAAGGAATGATTCGTCCATCTAACTCACCATGTGGTTCACCGATTGTGTTGGTTCCCAAGAAAAATGGAACATGGCACATGTGTGTGGACTTCTGTGCACTAAACAAAATCACAATAAAGAATAATTATCCACTCCCAAGAATAGATAA
This sequence comes from Pinus albicaulis, assembly GCA_034641835.2. Taxonomy (NCBI): domain Eukaryota; kingdom Viridiplantae; phylum Streptophyta; class Pinopsida; order Pinales; family Pinaceae; genus Pinus; species Pinus albicaulis. The sequence goes on along the minus strand of CM076570.1, from coordinate 1,343,274,358 downwards.
TTTGCTTGATCAGTTGAGGTATGCATAGTATTTCACTAAGTTAGACTTAAGAAGTGGTTATCATTAAGTTAGAATAGTTGAAGAGGACATGTGGCAAACCACATTTAAAACTAAACAAGGATTGTTTGAGTTCCTTGTTATGCCTTTTGGCTCTTGTAACGCTTCAACTAATTTCATGAGAGTTATGAATGATGTATTGGCACCATTTCTTGATGAGTTTTTTATTGTCTACTTAGATTATATTTTTATATTCAGAAAATCAAGAGATGAACATGTCATGCATGTAAGAAAGGTGCTTGATGTCTTGAGAAAAGAACAATTATTTTTGAAGTTGTCAAAATGTGAATTTGGTAAAAATTATTTAGTGTATTTGGGACATATTGTTGGAGGAGGTGAGCTGAAGATAGACGCCTCTAAGGTTGAGGTCATTGTGAATTGGCCAACAACCAAGACAATCAGTGAGGTAAGATGTTTTAAAGGAGCGACACAATATTGGAGGAAGTTCATTGCTAATTTTTCTTCTATTGCAGCTCCATTACATGCATTGACTAGTGTTAAGAAGGTCTTCCAGTGGGGAGGCAAGCAAAAAAAAAAAAAATGATGCTTTGAAAGAGAAGATCAGTTCAGCCCCAATATTAGTACTACCAGACTTGAGACAACCCTTTGAGATTCAAATCGATGCAAGTGACTATGCCATGGGCACAATCCTCTTACAACATGGTAAGCCCATTTCATTCTGTTCAGAAATGTTCAATGGTGCAGTGTTAAATTATCCTACTTATGACAAGGAACTATATTCGTTGGTTCAAAGTGTGAAGAAGTGGAAACATTATTTGATGGGAAAGGAAACCATCATACATGGTGATCACCAGCCATTGCAATACTTGCAATCACAAACTAAATTCCAGCAGTCAAGGCACTTTTTATGGATGGGTTTATTACAACAATTCCACTTGGTTATCATGTATAAGAAAGGTATATACAACAATGTTGTTGATGTGTTTTCTAGGCCTATTATTAGTGCAGCTACTTTACTCAAGAATACTTATGTTTTACATGAAAGTTATGTTGAACAATATGATTATGATAATGACTTTCAAGATGTTTATGCAAACTTGAGTCAAGGTCTCCAAGTTGAGGAATTGGATTACCATGTACATAATAACTTGTTGTATCATTTGGGCAAGCTTTGTATTCCACAGGGGGAGAGAGTGAATGTCATAAGGGAAGCACACACTTCTCTTATTTCTAGACATTTTGGTGTAAGCAAAACAGTGGAAAATATTTAGAGGTATTGTTATTGCTCTCGTATGCTTGAAAGTATGTCACGTTTCATTAAAGGTTGTTCATTGTGTGCAGTCAGTAAGCCTAGTAATAGGAAGTTTGGATTTACACACCACTTACGGTTCCTTCACGTCCATGGGAAAGTATTTTTATGGATTTTGTAGGAGGTCTTCCTTTGTGAAAAATAGGTCATGATTATTTGTATGTAGTTGTGGATAGGTATGTGTATATTGATTCCATTTAAAAAGCAAGTCACAGCTGAAAAAATAATAATAATAATAATAATAATAAATAAATAAATAAAATAAAAAAAAAAAAAAAAAAAAAAAAAAAAAAAAAAAAAAAAAAAAAAAAAAAAAAAAAAAAAAAAAAAAAAAAAAAAAAAAAAAAAAAAAAACTCATAGTTTCTTTCAAAATATTTGGGTTAATTTGGGTGGCCTATGTCTATTGTAAGT